>QVRM01001854.1:97500-259422 GCA_003439945.1 Dermanyssus gallinae | reverse complement strand
TATATCGTGATTAGCGTGTGATCATTTTGCGGTTGTCATCGTGATGAGGTCGTCGTTTGTCGTCCTGTGGGCGGGTGGTTAGTAGTGCGATGTGGTTTTTTAGCTGACCGTAATGTTCCTTGCTGCCGACTCTTTTAACCAGCCCGGCCATGATTAGTGTTATCGTTGTTGTTAGGGGGGTATTATCTTCACGCTTCGTTGTAATTAGCGCGCTTTCGCTCGTGCAGCCTTTCAGTCAGTTGCGCTCAAACAAGAAGAAATATTGAGACTGCGCGCCGCTCTGAGACGCCTGCCGTTGTTACATCTTCTCGCATCTGTCGGCTCTCGGTGTCTCAAAAACGCGTTTTGTAAGACACGCCGTCGAAGACGACCGCTACCGCAGCCACCATTGCCACCGCCAATGCCGGGCCTGCTACTTCGTCTAGGGACGATAGAAACTGCGAAGCCGTCCCCTAGAAACTCCGCCTTCTACTTAGCATAGTTATTTTTGTGTTAAGCAAATGTGCGCTTAATATGCGTCTGCATGTGTGTGTATATATATATATATATGTGTGTGTGTGTGTGTGTGTGTCAGTGCGTATGATTATGTTGCCCGGCTGCTGGCATTAAAGCTTCTGGTTACGAGAGATGATTTAGCGTGTGGAACGGATTATGGGGCCGTGATTCTTTAGTAGGGAGAACATCATTTTTTGACTTGTCTTTGTTTTTATTACACTTTTACAACGCGTGTCGTTCTCGTGCGCATGCATGTATGCCTCCGTATGTCTGTGTGTATGGGTAGTCACAGAAGTAACACTGATAGCGAGATAGCCCAGTTCGCGTCGAACGTTTAGTCAGCTACAAGCACACCTAAGCAGATAAAGACGACATCCTTTACCGTTACGAAAACGAGGAATTGTACGAAGAGATCATCATCATCATCATTTATGTCACTGTGGGATCGGCCATACCATTCGAAATGTGTGCTATAAAATACCAGAGGCAGTTTATCGATAATCGTGCCTATATGACCAGATGAACTTATGAAGGTACAGTTGCAATATGAAGGTAGGTGAATGAAGAAAAGAGTACCAATAGAATTGTTGTCGTTGTCTACATGACCTACAATGAGGATGAGATTCCACAGCAGAGATGGGGATTGCAAGACGAGTGGCGGAGTTCTGGGGTTTTGCTGCAGGTCTACCGTCGACCGGCCACCCCATGCATCAACTAATGGACTTGGAAATTGTCTCGGCTGTGAAATATACTCTTGTGATGATGTATTCTAAGACGTCATCACGCATGTCAAAAATACATGAGCTAGATCATAATTCCACAATTGTGTAGGACGCTGGGACATGCATAGTAACCAGCGTGGATGACATTAACGTGCCGAAGAAACCACAAAAGACGAATGGAGTCGTAAAGTCATTAAGCGGACAGGGCGAAATTGGTCGGAATCAGCCGGCGACTCGGGCGAGCCAGGATCGGGAGTTCTGTGTTCGATAATTCCAGGTCCGCGACACATGCCCCTATGATTTGAATATGGAGCTGCAATTACAAATTATATAAACGTTTCGTTTAACGGCACATTAAGAGTTACTCTAAATCGATACAAACCATACATTCCCTCGCTCGTTATTCACGGCGCTCACATTCAATTGCACCGGTTGCAGCGGTGCATCGCCAAGTCTCGCTCCCGAGTCTCGCCGAGTAGACTCGCTCACGAGTCTCGCCTGATCCAAAACAGAATCTCGTCGCTTGCTTTGCTTAGCGCTCCGAGACCGAAGGCGAGAACTTCAAACTGATCTCCTGGACAACCTCACCTCGCCGTAACTGATTTATTGACTGATTGACTGTTTAATGCATTGAGACGGCTCGGGGCTACCTGCTACTGCGGCCGCCCTTCCGTGGCCATCATATCGACGTAGGTCTTTCTTGAATTTCTGCCCGCGCGGGTAATCGTAGTGGTGATGGCGGACCCTCAACGTTTGAAAACCAACGATGCTGCGTTACATGAATAAACACTCTGAGATATATATATATATATATGTGTGTATATATGTGTGTATATATATATATATATATATGTGTGTGCGTGTACTGTGCAGTGGCTGATTTAAATCAAAGGGTGCAAACGCCTTTGAACGTCGCTTACCAGTTCACACGATACTCGAAGCGAAGTGGGGCCGTGCAGCGAGAAGTAAAGGATCGGTAAAAGTTTGCCTTTCACCTTGCCGTTCCTCTTGGGTGAACCTCAATGTAAGGAGAAAGCGAGAGGAAGAGGGGGGAGAGAGGGAGCCAGATGGAGAGTAGTTACGTTCGACAACATGACGATACTTTTTCTGGGTTCTCGTCCGGTGGCTTTGGTATCAGCATCTGACGGACTGCCTGTCGTCGCCTGTGTGTCGTTGTTGGAGAGAAAGCGAGTTCCATGCTCGTTCAATTGGACTGGGGTTTAGGGCACGCACTTATGAACAGGGGGTAAAAGAGCTACAGTGCGAATTATAATATATATACATATAGATATATAATATATATATATCTATATATATATATATATATATATATATATATATAATATATGTATAAATATATATATATAAATATATATATATATATATAGAGAGAGAGAGAGAGAGAGAGCAGAGATTGGAGAGCGTGAAATGCCAGAAGGCGAGAAAGTATCGGAGCACGCCGGAGATCAACTCCTGACAGCACTGACAGTTGTTCTCGTACCACAGTCACCTTTGGTGTTCAGTTCCGCCTATCCTGTCCTAACTACCTACCTACCTCGGCGGTTGACTTCGCTGAGGTCGTAACTTCGTCGACGTTCAGTTGGCCCATTCTTCAGCAGCTTGTGCTCGTCGACTGTATGCTGTTACTAGAGGACGTAATCGCGGGCACTGTGGGTTCTGTGCGTGCCGTCATGCGTTCCGCGATTCCGTCCTTTCGGTGTTGACATCGTCGATCGATGTGGTGTGGAAAATGTACTTAGGCTAGGGGAAAATTGCCATAGCTTTGCAACTACATTTGCAAGCCTACGGCCATCTGGCAGAAGTGCACGTAGGGTTTTATATATATATACATATATATATATATATATATATATATATATAATATATATATATATATATATGTATATATATACATATATATATATATATACAGTGTACGACAATAATACGCACAGTAGTTTGTCGCTTAAGTTCCTTCAGTTCTATTGAGCAAACGTTTTTTTCGGTGGGCCGAAACCTCTCAGCGAGAACCCCTCCCTCATATATGACTCTCTTCGGTACGACTGCAAAGACTATTTCTTCAAGGCTTTTTTTTGTGAGGGGAGAAGATTCTAGGCACAGTCGACACCCACCTGTTCGAAGTGTTGACTTGAGGGAGACTACTACGTACCATAATTTCGTTTTGATCGTTTCTGCCACCTTTAGCGTGCTCGTACCGGATTTAGTTGGGGGGTCTTCTCCAGTAGGGGGAATGTAACGACAGAGAAACGCTCAACCCGACGTAACAATCAACGACGAAAAATCTTGTCTTAATCAGAAGCAGTCGTGTTTTATATAAAACATATACAAAAGTTATTCATTTTTCATTAGCACAGGCGAATTGTCGCCGAAGAGCTGGGAGGACCTCTGCGTGATGTCACGATGTCGCATCTTGTTCTGCTGCATACGTTTGCTCGTCAAAGCTCTTCATTAAGGTTGATGAATCATTCATGTTTTCGCCACCCATGAATATATATATATATATATATATCAATCAGATAGGGCGTAAGCTTGTTTGAATGTTTGACTTGTTACACAAGACACGCAGAAGATAGCGAGCGTAACTGGTATCAAATGAAAGATTCCCTCTATGCAGTCACATTTTTGTGCTGAGCTGCTTCTTCAACTTGGTTCAGCTCGAGGCTGTTGCCGCTGCCGCTCTTATAAGTGGCGAGCAAGCAGTCTTCAACACATAGTCGGGACAACTCATATATATATATATATATATATACTTGTCATTGCTTTAACCTATATGGCCATCTCAGTGGCCGCGTTCTGACTGTACAGGGAGGCGGGCGGGGAGAAACTTGCCAGTGGTGGGCCTCCGGACAGAAACGGGACTGCATAGGCATCGACACACCATGTTTCTTTTCGTCGGACAGCTTTTAGTTGTCTTGATGTTGTAGTCACTAGCTGCGTAGATTCTGTACGTGAATTCAGCCGGAATCGTTTTTCGTTTACCTATCACTTCCCGTCTGACGACCCACCATACGTTCTGCGCGCTCCGACTTGTCGTCTGCCACCATCACCATACGTTAACCTGAAGCGATATGTTTAGAATCCACAGACTTTTGTTTAAAATGGTAAAAATGAAAATGCGCGTATATATATATATATATATATATATATATAGGGTCTACAAAAAAACATTTCCAAAAAAAAGAAAAAAAAAATTTTGGTCTCTCAAAAGTTTTTTCAAAAAAAAAACGGGAAAACCGAAAAGACTTTTTGGTCTACCAAAAAGTTTTTTCGAAGAAAAAAACGGAAAAAAAACGGGAAAACCGAAAAGACTTTTTGGTCTTCAAAAGTTTTTTTAGGGAAAAAACGGGAAAAAAAAACACTTTTTTGTAGACTAATATATATATATATATATATATATTGTTTAGTCAGATTAGTACACGTTCAGTGACTGTATGTTTGTCTACAAGTCTAGATATTGCACAATAAACTCAGCACAATTCAGACCAAACTTAAGACGGATGCAAAAGCGGAACAGACTGATTAATATGCGTTGTTCGTATTCTGTTGTTTGTTGTGTGTTCGTGTGTCTCAACGACGATATTGTTGTTGTTGTTGGTCAGCAGGTTCGTCCGGTGCAACAGGGATCGGCCCGCGACCGAGCTCGCCGCTCGCTCCAGGACTCGCGGTCCTGCCCCAGGACCTCTCCGCCGGTCAGCCGCATCCACATTATAACCAGCAGCAGCAGCAGCAGCAGCCGCAGCACCATCATCATCAGACGTCATCGCCGCAGACCGTCACCATGGGCTGCCTTTCGGCTATTGGACTGAACAGCAACAACAACAACAGCAACAACAACGCCAGCAGCAGCAGCAGCAACAACAACAACAACAACAGCAACAATAACATAAGTAGCAGCAGCGATATCGGCGCCAGCAACAACCACGGCAACAATGTCACCAAGAACGCCGGTGGAATCAACACCAACAACAACACCAGCAAGAACAGTAAGAACCGTGGTAACGCTACCAACCAGCTCTAGGATTGATTGGATGGCGAACGAACGAGCATTTGAAGGAAAAGGCCACGGCTAATGAGAATATATATATATATATATATCTCATCAACGATTCAACTAATTGACAACTGACTGGAAACTTGCTATTGGCTAACTGGCTGGCGGCCTGTTAGCGGTTGGTCTATACGGCTTTAAGCGTTGTCGTCGAGATAGATGGACACGAGACGAAACTCGGACTCGGACGACGAACTTCACACCGACTGGACCTCGCAAACACATTCGACGAAGCCAACGCACAAAACACACACCCATTTGCGGCGGGCTGCCGTCCTGGTTGCCAGGACGACGCAAGGAACCGATCGATCAACCGAATACTGAACCACTCACTCTATCACTCGATCAATGAATGAATCAACTAATCAATCAACCAGTCAGTCAATCAATCAATCAATCAAGCAATGAAGTAATCAATCATCCCATCAACTAAGCAAACAAACAACAAACCGACTGAGATAACGTTACGCACAATTTATCATTGCTATGTATGCTACGTAGAACTAGGAGAACGGCGGTAGTCTGCGCCGTACCATGATCGTGATCAACCTCTGCAGGGCCGATTTAGGTTTACTAATTTGTATTTCTATATATATCTATATATATATACATACATATAAATATATATGTCGTATGTTTGTATCTTTATATTGGATAGAATAGTCGCACGATTGTATGCGCTATTTATGTTTTAAATTGACTTTGCCGCTTAATCGTGGGATATTATATATATATATATATATATATATATATATATATATATATATATATATATATATATATATATATAGTTTATTTTTCTATAATAGTATGCGCACAATTTAGAATCTCACGTATTAGCCTTGTCTAGAATACATAATAATTTTTTATTTGTTAGAATAACAAATTAGGGTGCTATCGATTGTGGATGTTTTAGCTATAGTTTAAGTGTGCCGGTGATCAAATGGTTCACTCCCTGATTATTCCTTCCCCCGAGCTGAATACTTGGTGTACAAGTGCGGACATAAGACATGCACTGTCGCCGGATGACAATACATATATGGCTACTTGACATGGCCGTACGGAGCTTATATCTAAATATGAATGTATGTATACGTATATATATATATATATATATATATATATATATATATATATATATACTAGACATGTATGTAACTGAAAACAAAATGCTAGCCTTAGCATGAACTGTACAGACGTGGTTATATTGGTTTCGTATTTTGGACAAAATGAATCTTGTAAAGTATTTTTACGTGTTGTACGACGAATACGATTCAGGGGAGCTTTCAAGTGGCGATGGTATTTCTAGAAATTAAGTGTCTCTAACTTACGTGCAGATACCCCGTTTGTGCAGATTGCAAACAAGGTGCTCGTTTTGGTTGGTCGTTTTTCGCTTCAAAAAGTATGTCATTACTTCCCGAAGTTGACCACTGATGGCGTACGAAGGGTAGTCAACGTCTACTCGAGTATAATTCTGCATATACATTTATGAGTTTTATGCTTCGTGGTGCCAGCATTTTTAGTTTGCCTCACACTGGACGCTTCACACACAAAGCATTCGAGAGACGCTTGTAGAATGTGTGTGTTTGTGTTTTATGTCACTGGATGGGCTATTGGTAGACATATTCACTGCATATATATATATATATATATATATATATATATATATGCATTGTTTATGACTGGAGAAAGGCTGAAAGTTAATTTTGGGATGAAGATTGCGACATGTTTGCCAGAAGAAGAATCATCAAGCAATGTCGCGCCGCGAGGGTATCTGCATTGAAGTAATTGAGGTCTGACTATAACTGGCGTATGCAAAGACAAATGATGTACTGGAGTACCGTTGATACTGGACTTTAGGTTCTGAGCTGGGATTATGTTGTTTTGATGTTTGGTCTCCATAGCAGATCGACTATGACGCAGCAGATTTCTGGCTGCACTGAACGCAAGAGGGCAAGATCGAAAAGCTTAATCTAAAACGAATGACAGGCTGTTTCTTAAAGGACGCACAGGGTTCTGCATTCTAACAAAGCCTCGCAGCTGATTACTTTGTGGGTCGATGCAAACAGATCAAGACCGTTAAGGAATGGTTTGCCAAGGGAACAAGTGCGCACGAAATGTACAGGTCACGATTGTAGAGTTAAGTTTGACCCAATTCAGTTGAAGCGAGAACAGCAGCTTGAGAACGATGTAATGGCGTCCGGCAAAAAACAAATCTTACACACGAGCGTAGAAAGCTTTTTAAACGTTATTTCAGAAGACAAGCACGAGATGAAATTGTCAGATACGCTATGGAGGATAACGATAGAGGCCACGTACTTTCGGTTGACGAACCTCGATTTCGCTAAAGGAAACTGCCGGATGAAAGCAAATATTTCAAAGCAAACTGAACTGGTATAGTCGCAGGCACCGTTCGCTTCTCGATGGGTGCCGACTGAAAGTTGGCCCGGGTGCCGAAACTTAGTAAAACTTGGCAATTGGAATTAAGCCTCAATACGCCAAATCTACATGAAAGATTTAACGCCGGATAGCCTTACCGTGTGGTGGTGGTGGTAATGGTGGTAGTGGGCAGAAGTAAGATGGAACGCAGCACTAATTTATCTGAACCATGCGTTCCAGTAGGAGGAAGCATATCGACGTCGCGTCAAAATGGCAATGCTGGATCACGGACTTTCGTTGTGTTCGTTGTCTAGTAAAACAGGGAGCCTTGCAGCGAGAGAGAGAGAGAAAGCGAGCGAGAGAAAGAGAGAGATTGTGAGGCCAAAGATCCTGCCGAACGTTCGAGGAGAGACGATGTGCAAAGTGAGAATTGGGCCAAAAATGCGAGGAGAAGGTTTGTTGATGATGACGATGATCGAAGTGAGTGACTGGTGGTCAATCTGGGGGTCGTGAAGCGCAGGAGAGAGCCAGTGAGAGATGATAATCGAATGGACAGCCATACCGATGTGGGTTGCGGAGACGATTTGGACGCACGTAAACGGCCTTTTTTTTCGCACAGCGTACAGAGTAGGTACAGACAGCGGATAAGATCTCTTCAGTATTCGTTGATCACATTAGCAAAGCAACTGTGCAACGTTCGTTTGCTCACCTGTGTAGAGTACGCGTTGTAACATTGAATAACTAAAGCCATACTCAGATGTAATGCCGTAGTTTCTATACATATTTTAAGATAACTTCGATCTCCATACACTTGATGAACAGAGAAGAAAAGCCAAGAGCGATACTATATTTTAATAGAGCAGATACACTACTATTGCTACTACTACTACTACTACGATATTGCTATAATTGCTACCACCATAACTATTATTAACTAATTAATTACTATTATCTCTATCTCTACCACAATGACTTCTACTTCTACTACTACACTACTACTACTACTGCTATTACTGCTAGTTCCACTACCACTATTGCTGCCAGAAAGGACGATCTATATAGTGAATGCAAGGGCATACTTACACACGTATTGAACGTTGCATATCGTACAGTGAGTGTAGGTGTCTCTCAGGACAATCGCCACTATTGCAACTAACCAATGGCCAATCTTTCAAAGCCACTCATGTAGATATGTATAAATCCAAATCAATATATATATATATATATATATATATATATATGCATACATACATATGCTAAATGGTACCTTGAGCTTCCCATCAGGCCAAATCTGCTTTGCTAGCCTGGCGTATCCGCTGCCCACTGAGGTGATCAAAGTGTGACGGGGGAAGAACGTCGTTCTCGTCATCATCAGTGAGATGGAGGAGGGTGTGTAGACGGAGAATTCAGAAAGTGAGACATACACAGAGAGGGAGAGAGAGAGAACAACAACAGGTGGAAAAGGGAAAAGTGAGATACAGAGGAAATGCACAGGAGCAACACGAACCAGTCGAGGAGAGCCAGCCAGGCGAGAACAAATGGTAACATGATGAGAGAAAGAGAGAGTGAAAAGTGGACGGCGTGGGAAATAGCGGTAGACGAAGAGGGATGTCGAGAGAGAAAGATATATATATGTATATATATAAATATATATATATATATATAGAGAGAGAGAGAGAGAGAGAGAGAGGAAAAAGACAGAGAGAGAGATGCTTGTGCCTTGACCGCCGTCCTTCGGGCGGTGGTTGATATGTCTGCTGCAGATATGTCTCCGGAGGAGTAAGTCAAGCGTAAAGGTATCGGCCAACCTGGGCAGGACAGGATGGATCGACGGTGACGCCGGTCTCTGGTGCTGCTGGTGATGCTGGCATTGTCGATCGCCCTTGTCGGCGGTCTGTGGCAGGACAACAACAGCAGCGAGCCAACCAGCCAGCCAGCCCGCTGCGTTACTGAGGCCAACGCTGGATGGGTGGCGGTCACGACGCTCCATCCCTCCATCCTTCCGTCCGTCCAGGAAATTCCTTCCTTGCCGATCCTGAAGTGCCAAACGCCTCCAGAGACGTTTAAAATGTGATATCCGCGTGACGGTCGTAGGTTGGTAGCGTGCGCACGCACGCACGTGCTCGCTCCTTCACGAGGTCGAGGTCGGGCCAAGCCATTGAGCGCCCGTGCTGCAATGTCGGGGGTGCGGTGCGTAGCGTCGACCAGACGAATGTATTTTTGTACGAGGCTTCCGAGCCCCCTCGCTTTTGAGGGTGTGTTGTTTGTTGATATATGGGGACGGGGTGGAACAGCTCGTTGCGAACGAACAAACTAACATGAAGAACAATATAATAAGAAGATGACGAATAATAATAATAATAATGACAACAATATTCGGATAAAGGAGAAGGCGAGAAGAGGAGGTGGCGGTGTCGGATGTTTATTCCGTATCGTCGTCAGTCGATTGCATGAACAGCAAACTGGCTGAGCGCGACTGACCTTCCTTGCCTCTCTCCGAGTATCGTTTTTGTCACTGTCTCGCCGAATCTATCTATATGTGTCTGTGTGTGTGGGGGGGGGGGGGGGGGCGATGTTTTTCTAAAGTGGCGGGTAAATTGGAGGGTCAGCGAATTGCTTATGGTACAGTCGGTTACAATACCTTTTTTTACAATTAAGGCAATTGACTCACCGCAAGGTGCCGCCACTGTTGCTACTGTTGTTAATAATATTGATGATGATCATGATAATAGCAATACAGATTGTTTGTTCTTAGTACTAATACAAACTATGGTTTACCAGCTACTCTACTCTCGAATGTTTGTACGGCAAATTTTGTCACGTTACTACCGCTACAACACCTTGTTGTTTGCTCCCGATTTAATGATCATATTTATTCTTCCCTATGTACAAGTACAGCATTTTCGTTATTCATTATTTCCCATTATTTTGCACACACAGAGACATATAAGGAGAAAACTGAGGCAGAGTCGAACTTGTCTAGTCATTCGGCAATTGATCTACGGTGGTGAGCAGAAGGGGAAAATGGAGTGACTTGAGTCCGGCAAAACTCCGATCCGGCAATGGTTCGACGGAGATCGTCGGAGATCAGTGTTGCTTAAGTATGCAAGGAGTCAAGGAAGCGGCGGCTGGATGTCCGCCAACTCCGAGCTGTGAAACCCTGTCCCGGAATGTATTCTGTGTACACATTGTTAGCAGAGAGAGAGAGGGAGAAGATGAAGAGGCGAGTGGAAAGCAAGAAATGTAGTAGAAGAGGGGCAGAACTGAGAGGCATTAGACAGGCAGATCGAGAGGACAGTGAGAAGAGAGAAAGAGACATGTCGTTGTTTTGAGCGGCCTACTTTTGGAGTCACAGGTTGATGCTGCTGCTGTTGCTGGTGATGATGATGATGATGATGATAATGATCGTCGGTTTTGTTAAGTGATCGGGTCTTGACGTTTTGTATTGATCTTCACATATGCTGCATACGCATCGACTTATGTATGTGTATATATATATATATATATATATATACGTAAGCATATAAAAATATGCATATATTTGATTACTTTATATATATATATATACATATATATACATATATATATATATATATATACATGCATATACATATATATATATATATATATATATATATTACATACATACATACTTATACAGAGCTTTTACATGAGGCGACTATAGTAACAAGCGTAACAATCAGTGTATGATGTACTTGTCGACAGGCCTGAGATTGTGGCAGGCCTGCAGTGAAGCAATGTAGTTTTAGCGACCGCAAGAAAACGCACAATGAAACACAGAGGCTGGTAGGCACGCAGCCGGGTTCACGCGGCTCGAACCGGATCGAACGAAGGATCATAATGGCATTCTTCACATGTCATTCGAGGTCGTCGTACGGACGACCTCGAATCCAGAACGAATGGACCTGCCCGACGTGAAGCTCAGAAGCTCCGAAGGGTCCAACGCACAATTTCCTACTTATCTCGGCAACACCACATCTTTAGCTGGATGCACGTCACACCCGCGGCCATACACTACTACGATATACATCCTGCCTACATATCAGACATGCACATTGTTCAGAGCCGTATACGCTGAACGAATATCGCTCGTTATGCAGCCATCTCCATAGTAGTGCAGGAGACCTTCTCGCCGAAAATTAGCAATTGGACGAGATGTAGGCGCTGGCTCTGACCGGCATTCCGCCGTTGCCGGGCTGAATGAAGTAAACGAAAACTCTCGTACGTGTGTCGTCTCTTGGTTGAATATATGTGCGCGACCAGCCAATAGCGCCGCGCCGCTAAACCATGAGGACGGTGCACATGCGTCAATACTTACGCATTCTTAGTACATACTCGTAGATTATGTCTCGCATACAGTAAATATATAGGCGCAATCAATCTAATATTATATGAGCTCGTCATAGTTTTGGAGTCTTGGTCGCGTTTGACCATTCATTTAAACTTCGGACAACTCAAAATCGACTCGCTGCAGCTAGGCTGTTTCTTCGGCCTCGCCGGCCGTTTCTGCTCATTGTAACTACCCTTGATTATGATGATAACATCGTTGTCGAAATAAAATTGTCAAATTTCGGATTAATTAAAAAACGAAACAGAAGGCTAGATTTTCTATCGGCGAAAGGCTCCTGAGTAAATTGCTGCAGAACATATATATATATATATATGGACAAAAGGGCAGACACACCTATATAGTATATGCGTACAGACATGATATATGCATGCATATGAATTGGATATCGGTATGTGACCCAATCTAAGCGCACATATACATATAGTGTAGCTACTTAATCCCCCACAAGTATCGATACCAGATAGTGAATGGTAGAGGCGAAACGAAGTTAGCTACCCGTATCCGCATGCTGCTTGCCACGTGAAAAAAATTCGCCTAGAAGCGACACACGAACGATATCGTAACAACCGCCCATTCATTACTTCCGTTAAGCGTCGTCTACGGGAGGCGGGCGTAATTGGATAAGGTTGGTAATATATATATATATATATATATATATATATATATATGAAGAACGAGAACTGCGCCCAAATGCCACTAATACATTCAGATAGATCATCGGCCAGGCAGATTCATCGGGGTACATATATAGGCGCCACTTTCCTCTACAACTAAAAACTAGCAACATGGAGTATGCGTTTTGAATAAGCCCTGCAATTTACTTCGCGCTTTATCGTGGCGACTAAGGTAGGTTATGACTTATTGCTTATGGCGTAGTTAAGTTAAGTTAAAGTTAATGCAGGCGTGGTATAGTACGTACCCTCAGGCGGGTGGGGCGCGAGATCCGAGAGGTCACAGAGCGCATTGTTGTGTTTGCATTGTGCATTGTGTGGTGACATTAGAACATTTTTGGAAGGGATTAAACAGATCGACGAATACAGATTGGAGAAATTGTAACGAAGACGACGTGGGTTTTATTGGGAAGTGGCAATCAGTGACAATAATGAATCAGAGCAGTCGGGCAGCTGTTTCGAAGGCGGCGGCAGCAGCAGCAGCGGCGGCAACGGAATGCTAACGGCAACGTAGCAGGGCCACAGGCAGGAGAGAGTTCCGATTCGAACCTCAGACGACGACAACAACAGACTACATTTAGTCGTAGAAAACGTCTTTTCGTTTCTCGTTTCAACGACAACAGAACACACATGCATCCAGCAGGCGGGATTATAGCGCTCTAGCGTCCATACTCCGATACGCACAACAACACTGTCTGAACAGAGAGACAAACACAGAGAGAGAGAGAGAGAAAGCGAGATAGATAGATACATAGATAGAATGATAGAAATATATATATATATATATATATATATTATATATATATATATATATATATATATATATATATATATATATATATATATATATACATAAATAGATAGAGACTTAGATAGAGGGCGCGCACAAGCAAGCACAAATCGAGACGCACAAGAGACAACATGCGCACAACGTATACACCATTCAATGTTTGTTCTTTCTGTGCAATACGAATAATGATGATAATGATAATAATAATATTCATGATGATGATACTAATAATAATAATAATAATCATAACAACAACAACAACAACAACAACAACAACAATAATTATACACTGTCTGGCAAAAGAAAGTGCTTAATGTGTCCAGGAATGTGTTTATGAGTGTACGTTCGTCGTTCATAACAGCACGATGGTCAAGGTTCATAACTGTCATTCAATAACTGATAGTAACCACCATCATCATCATCGTCATTATCATTGCCATCACCATTATAATTATCATCATCAGCAATAGCAATTAATTACACGTACATATATATACTTTTATGACGATCATGACCATAATTATTACTACGACGATGATGATAATGATGAATGTAATTATAATTATGCTTGATGAAATGACCACGCGATGCAACTACAATGATTATGATGATGAAAATGATGTTGCTGCTGCTGCTACCATACAAACGGTAGAATAAATAATCAGGTCATAACAACAACAACAATTGTACGAACGCTAATTAGCACTGTCGTAACCATATCATCATTATTATTGTTGTCATCATCATCTGCATCTACATCATGATAATCATTATTCAGTAATTTAAATCGTAGCAATCGGTGATCGCTTGCTGTCTATGCTGGGAAGATGCGCGGGCAGGGGGACAGCGTTTACTGATTCGGAAACAATTTCTCTGTTCCGCATTTTGGCCGCAACGCGTGTTTCTACAGCCGTTTTCGTGAGAGCGGAGAAGTGAATTATGAAGTCGGCGATGATGACATTGAAATGACATTGAAAATCATGATGGTGATAATGAAGATGCTTGTGGCTAGGGATATTGTGGTGGTGATGATGGTGATGATGATGGTGATGATGTTGCTGCTGCTGATACTGTTAAGATGGTAATTTCGTAACATGATATGTTTAACGACTCCAGAAAACACTTACTTGTATACCGGACACAGATCGACAGTGATAATAATAATAATAACGCTAATAATACGAATAATATTAATAACCATCATCATCACCATATGAATAATAATAATAGTAGTAGTAGTAGTAACGACAATAATAATAACGCATTGATCACACGATATCATGCATTACTGGAAGAACTATTGTGTTATTGTGTTGATGGTGGTGATGATGATGATGACATAACGATGATGATGATGATGACATAACGATGATGATGATGATGACATAACGATGATGATAATATCAAACACAGTAATAACGGCGTCGGCCGCAGCGACAACATCAACAATAATAGTAGTAGCAGCAGTAGCGGCAGCGGCAGCAGCAGCAGCAGCAGCAATAGCAATTAGAACCATTCGAATATTATCCTACAATCCAAAACGTTGATTGGAAGCAACATTCAGATGATGGTGACGACGCATGTAATGAACAAGCAGAGTCGGTCGCAAGCTGCCACCGCAAATCGAGAGCCGGCAGCAGGCGATAGATACGCAACAAGTGTTAATAATACAGTGCTTCAAATTGGTTGACGAAACGACTCGAATTCAGACGGACGACGCGAATGACGCTCGAAAGATGATGACGACGACGACGACGGCGGCGACAACGACGACGACGACGATAGCTAAACATGGCAAAACGACGCCAACACATCGTCGTCGCTGTCGTTGTCGTCGTCGTCTTCTGTGACGTCCGCTTACGTCTGATGATGATGATGATGATGATAACTATGATGATGATGATGATGATGAGGAGCATGCAGACAATGCTGACGATAAAAACTCACCTAGAGATTTGTATGATTACTACTTAATGCGAGACTTATTACTGTCAATGCTACTACACTACGCATACATACATACATACATGCATACATATATCTATTCTGTTATGCGGCTCCGACTTACTACTACTACTACTACTCTTCATGAACGGTTTGTAGGTGGACCTGTAGTAGTTGTCATGTAGGGGCAGTGGTTGGAACAGTTGCAGCAGCAGCAGCAGCAGCAGTAAAGCAGCGGCGGCGATGAGGGTGGGGGTGCTGGTCGGTGGGGGTGCTGGTGATCTTGGTGGAAGTCGTGATGACGGGGGGGGGGGGGGGCGCTGGGGGGTGGCGATGGAGGTGATTGATGGTGCCATTGTGAGCGGCCAATATCGGCGAGTGGCTGGAGTGACTGGCGTAGAGTAGGATGGCTGTATGAATGTCTGGCTGGGTGTGTATGAATCTATGTGTGTACGTAGGGACATACGTAGGTATTTACGTATGTTTGCACGTACGTACGTATGCATGTATAAATGTAGACGTGTGTACGTACGTACGTATAACTGTATACGGTTGTACGTATGCACGTATAAATGTGTACGTGGATACCTACGTATAAATGTATGCATGTGTACGTATGCACGTATAAAAAGTATACGTCTGTACGTATGTACGTATAGATGTAGACGTTTGTACGTACGTACGTATAACTGTATACGTTTGTACGTATGCACGTATACATGTATACGTTTGTGCGTGTGCACGTATACATCTATACGTTTGTACGCATGTGCGTGTGCACGTATACATGTAGGCATTTGTACGTACGCACGTATACATGTAGACGTGTGTACGTGTGCACGTATAAAAGTAGACGTTTGTACGTATGTATGTGCGTATGTATGTTTGTAAGTATGCATCTATGTATGTATGTTCCTCTGGATCTATGTATGTATGCATGCATGCATGTACGTACGCACGTACGTGCATGTGTCTATGTATGTAGACCGTACGTGGGGTGAATGTAGACTGGCCAGCATACCGCCGCCGCCGCCACTACTGCTGCCGCCGCTGCTGCTGCTGCTTCTGTCACCGAATAGATAGATAGATGGATTGATTGTTCTTCACTTGAAGAAGCCGCTGTTCGATGCCGCCGTTGAGATGTGCTTGCGTGAGTGTGTGGGTGGATGGGTGCGAGGAGATCGAGAAATCTCGACAGATCGACACAGAGATAGATGGAGAGAGAGACACGGAAAGCGAGAGACAGAAAGAGAGAGAGAGAGCGCGAGAGATAACGAAAGATACCATGAGTGAGAGAAAAGATCTAGTTCGACGCAAACACGAACAAGTGAGGGACCTACCGAAAGTCACAGAGTGAGTATGATCCAGAACGAAGAAGAGAAACGCGCACAACCGAAACAGAGAGACAGAGACAACGTGAAGAGAAGCAGCGCAGGCAAACCGACGCTAGGTAGAGGGAAATGGAACATATATTTATATATATATATATATATATATATATATATATATATATATACATACACTTCTATATATATATACATATATCAACTATTGAAAACAACTATTAGGATTTAAACAAATGATGATTGAGCATGACGATGAGAAGAACGATGCTGATGATAACGATTGTGGTGATGACGATGATGACAAAAACAGCAACAGTAATAAAGTCACTGATACGAATTATCATATGTTTAAGGCTCGTCTCTTGTTTTGCCATATATATATATATATGTTTATAGCACGTATGTTACAATATATATATAGCATTAGCAAGGCGGTAGTGGTCCGTGAGTGTTCAACGTCATGAGCCGCGGGTTCGAGCCCCGATATGACGCATTATTAATAGATGCCGAGAATTTTCTTCGCGTAACCCGGTCATTCTTAGTCTAGATACGTATATATATATATATATATATATATATATATAACTTAATAATGGATAATAAGAATTGTAGAGCTCATTAAAGCAAACATTTTTTTCAATGAAAGATGGTCTCTAAAAAGTCTTGTCTCGGAATGAGAGTTAAATTACAACAATTTGTGACACTGGTGTTTTTGCCCGACATAGGAGCATAACATGTGCTGTTGCAAGACAACTAGTCCTTCTAGACAGAAACTAAGCACGCCGTCGTGTTCGTGAGAAAATTCTGCTTTTTCCGAAGAACATATAAGACCGGTCAGAAGATGCGACATGGTCACTTAAAAAAGAATTTGCAAAAATGTGTTAGTTTTGAGCGCCGTGAGTGGTCGTAGGGTAATGCTTTTGAGGTATTTGGCGTGAAAGCTAATAACTAACTTCATTTTTGACGAATTATCCTCTAAGCGACCATGTTGCATCTTCTGACCGGTCTTATATGTTCTTTCGAAGCAGAACTTTCCCACGAACACGACGGTGTGCTTAGTCTGGGAGGACTGGTTGTCTCGCAACAGCACATTTTATGCTCCTATGTCGGGAAAAACGCCAGTGTCACAAATTGTAGTAATTTAACTCTCATTCCAAACCAAGACTTCTTAGAGACCATGTCCCATGTGAACAAAAATATTTGCTTTAACGAGCTCTACAATTCTTACTATCCAATATTAAAAAGTTTCCATACACCCTGTATATATATATATATATATATATATATATATATATTTATATATATATATATATATATATATATATATATATATATATATATATGTTATATATATATATATATATATATATATAAGAAGAGAGATGTTTTAAGCATTTTGACCTAATCAAGACTCTTCGTATATTTGCTTCTACCTTGTAGTGATACTAGAAGTTGCAATAGTAACAGTTGTATGCTTAACGAATCCCGAGCTTCCCCGCAGGTGTCCGCCTGGTAAGTGTTGACCCCTAAGCGGCCGTTTTAGTCGGCACCAAGAACGCGCTCAGACAGAGTCCAGTGGATAGTCATACACTCTCCACCAGAAAACCCTTTTACCTTTGTAGAGTCATATCGAATTGACGACATAAACGGACCCGTCACCAATCCCAAGTAGTTCCGCTTCCGAAATTACTGCAAGACTGTGGCGCGTAGTCTGGGTAGTTCGTGCGTAATACAGGCCTTCTGGCTTCTGGTGTGTTCGATTGCAGGTTTGTTCTTCGGTATATGGATCTATTTTTTGTACTCGAGCTTATCAGGAGTGTAGAAGAAAACGCACTCGGAAAAGGGCACTCAATTGGGTTGTGTAATAGGTGCTTCCACGCTATCACAACGATTTCCTGATTAAAACGGCTCACACACACCTTTGAGTCTAGTGATCAATACGCTCTAGCATGAGTGGCCAGGATAAACATAAAAAAACATGATAGAGTCACAGCTGGGAACTCTGGCGATGTTCCTGTCATTTTCCAAGATAATACCCCTATTACGATAGAAAGTACCATAAATGAGACACAGGCAAACTTAGATATGCTGTTATTTCATGTAAGCTAACCTCAGGTCATATGTTAGCCGATGTCATGTCACTTGGATACCTATCGTCGCCGGACTTTTTTGGACAAGAATGTGTCTGAGATCAGTGAGAAGCAACTTAGTTTTTCCGAGAGGGTGATACATTTTAATAGATTTCAGGGAAGTGACTGGTCGATGATGTGGTTTAACAGAAACAAACAAACACCATAGCTCTGCTTCAGAAGATGCAAGCTTTGTGTTTCTGCCGCTCTTCGCTATTAGTAGTCGTTGTTGCGGGAAGCCCTCTTTGTCTTTTTCTTGGCTTCGTTGTGTGTCATGCCCTTATTAAATGCTCAATTTCTTCTGACTAGTAGGTCTCCCTGAGCTTCTTTTCAGGTACCACAGTGAACGTGTGCTCATCTTGTACGTCGCAGTTTCTGGCCGGTGTATCGGGCTTGCTACTTGTTGGTCCGGTATAATTGAAAATCTCTATTTCTTGTACGTAAGTTAGATCGAGGACTAATTGACGACATGGGTATCTTTCTGGTTATCTGCAAGCGTTCGAAATATTTTTTTTTTGTATATATAGTATAAAGGTTGCGTTTTTTTACGTTGTCCCTCTGTCATTCACTCCCGGCCTGTCATTTGCTTGAGTTCCCTTTTTAGATTCCGTCATTTACTCCTGTACGCCTGAAATCGATGTTTTTCAGTTTCCGAGTCCCGTGGTCTATTGCAGGCCAGTATTAAGTCCATGGAGATTGGGCCATACAAACGGAGCTTTGTTTACGGCCAGTTCATCGAATCGCGGATCAGTATTGTCAACAAAATAAAATTTAAACATTTTATCAATTTTCTCTGCCTAATATAAGCCTAGATTATTCGCTGTTAACGGTACATTGGTAAGTGCTAGGTCTTCCATAAGTGTTCTATCTACGCATATTTCTAAGGCAAATGTTGCTTACGTACTCATTGGCCTTTATACACGCTTAAGATAGCAGGCTTTCAGCGTATCGAGACTTATTAAATCGCTCAGGGTTATGCAGGCACAATTGTGAAAATGCGGTTTGTTGCTACAAGGAGAATTTTGATTTTAGCAGTTGCAGGGAGTACTTTGAAGACTGTGAGTACTTTGATTTTAACTCTTCAAATCCACGTCATGCAGACGTTGCTTTTGGTTGTATCTCCTCGATCATTAAATATTTTGCAATTGACGTCAATAGGGGTGATCTGCGCTTGCGCGGCTGATAAATATCCGGCATGGCTTGTGCTACGTTAATGACTACTACGCAAGTATTTAATCAGCTGAATTGTGTTAGAACGCAAAACTAGAAAGTGTCCAAACAAATTGCATATTAAGTGTAGTGCAAATAAAGTATTACTAAACACAAGCCAGAAAGCGTCACGATGCGCCCCACCTGGTTGCTTTGACGTATTTTAATTATTGTGGTGCAAATGGTAAATACGGTGTCAAACTAATTTAAATATGCCGCATCAAGTTCCCCAAGTGTCGCAACAAGTAAAGGTGGAAGAAGTCTACTTGTTCAAGCGGATAGTTATACATTGTAGAAAGAAAGAAATTACTGAAGCTTGCCAGCTGGTATTTACCATGTAAATGGTCTTGCTTGCTTTCGGTTTCGACGATGTGACAAAATAACTATTCGGGTTGGAAATCATTTTCAGGGTTTCAGACGCAACATTGGAGTTTTTCCAAGAATAATTCCCTGTATATATATATATATATATATATATATATATATATATATATATATATATATATATATATATATTTATTTATTTATATATATTAAAACAAACCACATTGCCCAGTTAAAATCGCTATCACGAAAAAGAGAACAAAGAAGCTAGACACACGCTAAAGATGACGTGAGTGCGCACTAATAAATCGGGGGAAAATGTGAGCCTTGTTTTTCGTAGAAACTAGACCGAATCCTCGCACGGTACCGCTGCGGTCCTCTAGAACGAGCGACGTGAACAACACTAACTCTAACGCGCAAAGGGTCGGCCGACCCCACCCTACTCATCATTGCATTCGTTGCAGCCTGTCTATGCAGGGTAGAGTTATCTTATGTGTTTGTATGTTGTGTAGCCGATCGTCGCCTGCGTGCAGTTCGCAGCGTGTATTGTGAAGAATTGGGCGGGCACATTCCAACAGCGCGAGCCAATAATCGGCAGACCACGACGACGACGACCACGGGGACGCAGTCTACTCTTCTTCTCCTTCTGCATCTTCTGCTTCTTCTCGAAGGCTTGTCTATGGCCGACGACGACATGCGTGTAAAACCACTGTGCGCCGAACGCCTTCCTCTGATGGAGCAGTAAGTGGCCCGAGGCGGCATTCACGGAGCAACACCGCGACATGAAGCAACAATCAATACTTCTATGGCTGTCGGCGGGGAGGCGGCGGCAGCGGCGTTACCGCTTGATGGGCATACGTACAACACTTGCGGTTAGGGTGCCGATGCTATATGCATTCCTGCAGGGGGTCGATGCTATCTGCATTCTGACAGGGCGCCGCCGATGCCATGTATTCTGACAGGACGCCGCGAAAAACGGACGAACGCAGATCGCCGGGGCCCCATCTGGTGCCGGGTGGAGAACTCTGCTGCTGCTGCTGCTGCTTGCTTGCTTGCTTCAGTGTGGCTTCAGGGATTGCCTGGACGGCCTGGAGCACAGACGTATGGGCCGGAGATTGCCTAGTTGTGAGTCATGAGACCCTGATCTCATCCATGGGCTATTGCCTAGTTGTGAGTCATGAGACCCTGATTTCATCCATGGGCAATTATATATAGTCACGTTCGTTCGAGAAGACCACGTGTGGACACCGCTTGCGACTGTGTGTGTGTATGTCTATGGCCAAATACTATACCCCTTATAACATCGTCTAGTTTTTAACCGTCGCGATACGCTGCGGTTGAGTTGCCTAAGAAAGTCAAGCAGGCTCGATGACTCAACCACGTACCAGATTATTCTGTCAGTCGTATTAGAGACTAGAACGCTTCCGTAGGCAGATTAATGTCGAGGATTGTTCTCGAACATAGGTTAGGTTCATGCATGTTCTGTTTTTAGCAACTGAGTGCAGAATGACTACATTCAGACAGATCTAATTATGCACAGAGTGCTTGCCAAGTGACTTTGGAACCTACCTTTTACTAGGTATAGTGGTGCAAATGGACCAGAAACTCACGTTTAAAGATAAATTAAAGCACTCCAGTTTAGTGGAACGTCGTTTGCAGCTCTGTTGGGCGTCAGAAGAGTTCTATTATTGTGTTCCATGCGAGGGAAAATGGTTAATTATGCTACACTGTTTGATCCCTAATATATATATATATATATATAGACCGGTATATATACAGGTAGTTCAACAGGTTCTTAAAATGAGCTTTTCAGAATTCGAATTTTGGCGCGCTTTCACCGCTATTGGAAACGGCAACTTTTCGACTGTTAGCAGTCAAAATATTATGGTAAAGTAAGTAAAGTTTTCGGGCTGACCCTCAGCCAAGATTTAACGTCCACGGAACTGTTTTTCACATTGCTTCATAGACGGACCCCCATAAATATAAATGTGCAACGGTGGGGCTCGAACCCGCGCACCTATGTGTCTCCTCCGGTTGCGAGACGCAGACTTAAGCCACTACGCCACCGGGCTCGACAAAATATTATGGTGATTGGCCGTTGCGATTCCGTTTGATCGCTTTGCCCGTGCAACGTATCAAAGTGATTTTGAAAAATGGAGAAAAAGAGTTTCGAGTGGTTATCAAGCATTTTTATTTCAAAGGTTGGAATGCGACCCGAGTGAAAACTGAGTTAGTCGAGGTACACCTCGACTAACTCACTCTGCGCCATGGTTTGCCACTGTTTTCAACTGAATTAATGAGTTAAAAAGAGGTCGCAGGAGAACCGAGGATGAACTACGTTCAGGACGCCCAAAAACGGCAACTGATGAGGAAAACGTGGAAAAATTTTGGAAAATCGTTCCCGCAGATAAGGGAGTGAACATTAGGGAGATCGCGGAGACCTTAGGGATCAGTTTGGGTAGTGTGCATCTCATCCTGCACGAGAACTTGAAGATGAAAAAGCTCAGAGCAAAATGGGTGCCGCAATTGCTCAACCAAGGCCAAAAAGACGCGCGTTTTTCCGCTTCACAGTAAAATTTGGCCAAGATGTTGAAAAATCCGTCGGATTTTTGGCGCAGATTCGTGGCCGTCGATGAAAGCTGGGTTCATCACTAGACTCCCGAGACCCAAAAAGCATCTCGCCAATGGTGGGCACCTGGTGAAGGACCTCCGAAGAGGGTGCGGACAACGGCATCGGCCGGAACGATGATGGCTACGGTTTTTTGGGACCAACGTGAAATAATTCTGGTCGACTACCTTGAGAGCGGTAAAACGATCACGGGAGAATATTATGCAAGACTGTTGGACTGCCTGAAGCGAGAACTCATCGTGAAACGGCCCGCTTTGCAGAAGAAGGTTGTCCTGTTTCACCAGGACAATGCTCCTGCACACAAGTCGCGGCAGGCATCGGCAAAACTGGCCCAACTGAGGTTCGAACTTATTGAACAACCTTCCTATTCTCCAGTCCTGGCCCCCTCTAATTATTTCCTCTACGGACATTTGAATAATAGTCTCGGTGGAAAGCGTTTTTCCAGCAATGAAGAGGTTAAGGCTGCTGTCAATGCCTATTTTCAGTCTAAAGACGCGGAATTCTACTCAAGAGGTATAAATGCTCTGAAATCTCGGTGGGAAAAGTGTATTGAGCTTCTCGGGGAGTATATCGAATAAGAAAAAATTAAAAACAAGATTTGGAAAATTCTTGGTTTTTATTTTAAGAACTTGTTAAACTATATATATATATATATATATATATATATATATATATATATATATATATTGGCTTGATCCCCATTTTCGAACACCAATTTTCAAACACACATGTCGTTACAACGGAAAGCTCCTATTGAACGCTGTATTGCCCATTTTGTTCAACTACCTTAGCCCAACGTCCTAGCCTATGATTCCATCCCTCCAAAAAGTGGCGTCCCGGCTTCCGAAGTAATGGTCTATATACGCTTTACCATCATCTAAAGAATCGAATTATTTGCCACTAAGGGAGTTTTTTAGACACTGAAACAGATGGTCTTCCGATGAAGCAAGGTTAGGACTATACGCAGAATGAGGCAAAATATCCATCCAAATTTTACTAACTTTTTAGTTATGGGCAAAGATGTGGTCTTGCGTCATCGTAGTGGAAAGTCACTCCTCGTCTGTTCGCCACATCCGGTCGCTTCTAGTCAATTGCCCTCTTCAAATTGACCAGTTTTTGACAGCATTTTGTCGTATTAATCGTTTCGTTTGGTAAAACATTTCATAATATATAACCCCTTCGCATCCCATCAAAAACTTAACATCATTTTCTTTGTACGGGGTCCGGGCTTGGCAGTTGCTTGGGGCTCATTCCTTTTCTAAGCCGCGCCCTTCTGCAGACAACGTTCTTGTTGAGTTTCAACTTCTCATTCCCTGTCACCATGATGCAGAGAACGGGGCAATCATCGTTCTCTTTTAGAAGCTGATTGCACTTTAGCACACGCTTCTCCATTGGTGATTACTGAGCGCGTGCGACACCCATACATTCAACTTGCTGACGAATCCCTCGGCATGGAGATGCCTTTGAACGGATGTGTATGGTACGCTGACAATGGCCACAATCTCGCGCAGCGACAGGTATGGGATTCGTTCAACAACTGTTGTTAATGCGGCCGAGTCCACTGTCACAGGGCGTCCGGGCCGGTCTCGGTCGTTAACATCGATGTCGCCGTTGCTAAATCGGGCAAACCACTTTCGAACTGTCCTATCTGTTACGCCTCTTTGCCATACACTTTACATATCTAAGCTACGACTTGAATTGCATTTTTTTCGATTCCGGAAATAAAACAGCATAAAGGGCCGAAAATGGACATTTAACTCTTCCATCTTCACTCGAGTGTTATAGTTTGCGTGAGTTAGCCGAATTCCACGGTATATTACGGCGCAGGTCTGCTCTTACCGTCATGTAAACAAACAACACTTTCCCAACAGTTTTTGTCATCCCTCGGGACTGCGCAGTGCGGTGCACGCAATTTTTGGAAATGACTTATGGGTCAACCAATATATGCAGGTAGGCTGTTGTGAGCTCTGAACATCGAACAGGGCCAACGGAGAAGGGCAAACCTAACGCAGGTAAATAAAATATTTCACTTGCGCCCTGTAACAGAGCATCATTAGCAATCATATTTTTAGGTGTCTTCCGGCTCATCAGAAACACGGCAGTACCACAAATGTGCCATATGATGCGATTGTATTTTCAGCATGTTTGTTGTATACAATAAATTGTGGAACGAATTAAAACACCTAAGTAGAGCTTAGACAATGTACTTAGTTGAGGGAACAGACATGGCGGCAATATTAGTAGTAATAGTAGTGGTAGTGGTGTGCCTACAACACACTACTACCTTTTTTTTAAAGGTAGTGGTGTGTTGTAGCTGCTTGCAGTAGCCAGTGCTGTCAAACAAACGCGACCTCACGGATTCTACTCGCGTCTCCTGCTGCAACAGTGCCTGCCCACCGGATGTCCGGATGTGTCGAGGCATCGCTCCCGAGCGAGTGGCCCGATGATGGCCTTTGCTTTGCAAGTCATGCTGGCTCGCTTGCTTAATGACGTTAGCGGTTAGTTGGTTGAGTAAAGACGGTTAACACTAGCTTTTGTGCAACCGAGCACTTGCGTCACCCCAGCCCAAGAATAGCCTAGGTCGCTTCGTATAATGGCTTCGCTTGTCCGACTTACAACAACAACAACATAGTATTCTCAGGATCGATAGAAATCGATACCTTGCGACACAATATACATACACACGTACACAAACGCACGCCCGTACAGCTTTCACTTTGCCGCCTTCGTCGCTTGGCGACCTGGCGGGTTGTATGAGGTGATGACACCAGGGGGTTTGCCGTAACACACCTGTCTGTAATACATTGCATTATACGTTGTGGCACGCTTGTTTCCATGTCGTGTCTGCCCGAGCTCTGATCCACAGACAGAGTTCTCAGCGTTCTCGGTCAAACGTTTTCCATCACGCTCGAACGCTAGGGAGAAAAAACCCCAACGATGTTTTGCTGTTTGCGATTTTACTGCACGAAAGCGTCCCAGTGTCTTAGATGTCTAGTACCACGCAACTTCTCGATTTGTGAACGCCTCGATTGCCCGTGAGCACATCAAGTATCCCCTATTTGCTAGATTGGTGCAAGGATCTTTGGGTTAATTTCACTATCAAGCTAGTTTTCTCTTTTCAACGTTCTTTTTCAGATGCCTAATCAGCTTCTTAATTCCCTTCTTTTTCTAAGGTAACAACTTACTGGCCTCAATTCTGCACTTAGTTTGTAAGCGTAGTTTTTCCAAAGTCGTTTGGGCCACTAGAAATCTTTTAAGTGCTCGGGATACGTGATAGTTCAATTGTACATGGGCAGATGCCAGTCCATTAGAGCTAGGTTGGCCTTTCCGGTGAAAGACAACCTATTTCCGTCGACACCAGCGCCGTTAGGTCAGTTTTGCGTGAACTCGTTGGAGTTATTAGAAGTGAAGTATCATTTGCCCGGTTTGTTGCCAGGAATCCAAAGCTAACCATACATCCTTTCTTCGGGCTGATTCTCAACTAACATTTATCGTTCACGAAATTGCTTTTGCATTGCTTCGTAAGACGGACCCCATTAATGCAAACGTCCAATGGCGGGGTTCGAAGCCGTGCATCTATATGTCTTCTCAGATCACAAGACGCACACGCATGCACCGCGCCACCAGCGGGCTCGACAATCATACCTCTATTGTCTCACCAACACCATTAGTTGTTTGACTGCGCGAATTATATGCAAGATCTCTGCTCTCCAAAATCAAACTGAAGTTTTTCCGTTAACGTGCTTGTAGAAAACCCATATTTTATCTAGATAAACTAAATAATTTAGAAACAAGGCTTGACGGCAGCAATTGAGGGGTACGTGGGCCAGCTATAAAACCAGCAAACGCTATTTATCATATTATTTGCCCTTTCCATAGTTTCAGGAATTTTTCTGCTGAACAACCTCATCACTGTCATTCATTCATTTCAAATCGTGTATAGGTTCTCGCGTGGTAACTATTATGTTCAGCAACTCCTTCTAGCTTACTTTGCCCAGCGGGCTCTACAATAGCACGGAAAGAACGGGCGCAGAGGCGGAAACAATGCTTGCACCGATCCAGTATTTTAAGGGTGCGGCGGCCGTAGTCTTCAAACACGTTTTGTGTTACCTCATCTTACTTATTGCCATTTGTTTTACGAATGTAGCTAGTCAAACCTGCTAAAACTTGGTTGTTCCCTAACTAGCAAGAACGCAATATTTGTGGTATAATTGGGGGGGAAAACTAGTCTGGAAATAAGGCTGCTCGCTCTACTTGCTGTAAGTTCTTCTTGCTCGCATCCTCTGGAAATCTGGGATTCCTCCGTCCGTGATCCTGGGCGCATCCTCGTTCCGCTCTAGTTTACTTAGCTTGCCAGCTCTGCAGAGTTACTTTTCATGCGTCGTTTTTACTATGTACCTACGGTGCAAGAAATTGTATTACGGTGCAAGGAGATGTTCTCCCTTATTCGTTCTAGCCTGGGTATAATTTGACAGCTCACGACCCCCGCGCAACCGGACTTGTGTTAGCCGTCTCCTCCCCCCCTCACAACTCTTACCTTCTTCTACGCGGTCGCGGATGTTCGGTCAAAATTATCATTTTCAAAGAGCTCCGGCGCCGGCCTGGATTTGATCAGACCTCGACTCGTACAGGATTTTTCCACCGACTCTTGGCTCGTTCAGACCTATCGCCTGCTCTTTGGTACTACGTAGGGCCGCGGCAAAATTGGCAGTGAGAGACTCTAGAGATGTTATTAACCTAGCGGTTGGGCCTCACCAATTGGGTTTCTACACCAAGCGGGTGCTGAAATAGTGACTCATGCTACCAGGGAGTTTATAGATTATCCGCTCGATCAATCCGTGTTCGTTACACTTGACTTTAAGAACGCGTTCAACACCGTCAGGAGGGATCACCTGTTGAGAGTGGTTGGAGATGAGGCCACTGCTATCAATCACCAAGTTTGCAGCTGAACCCAATCAAGTGTAGGGTTCACATCATCGGTTCAGGTACAGCTGAAATCTCCGCTATACAGAATCTATTTTAGGGTTGCCGTATAACCGGGGACCACCTGGATCTCCTTGAGGTACTCCTGTTATCTTGCCACTTTGGACCGAAAAATAAACGAGAAAGAGAAAAACTTGAGATTGGTTTCAATCGCCTTCCCCAGCTGGCTGCTCACCGGCGGTTATACCTTCAGCGCTTATGCTTCTCCGCGTCGAGGCTAAACTACCTGTTCAAGGTCTTTCAATCAACTGCTCAGCCTTCCCGTCTCAGTTGGAGAAAATTAACTTCGAGCTGGACCTCGCGTTTGAGTCTAGATTTGACCTGCGGTTGAGAAACGACTCCTTAGTTGAGGCTTCCTTGCCTAGCCGGAGGTGGACTGGGCCTGCCTGAAAGAGTTTCTCTTTCAGTCGCAGCAAACATCGCATCCTTGCATTCGGTGACTAGTGGCGTTGAGTCTATCTTGGACCTCCGAGCGGTTGCGAATTTCCGGGCTACGCTTGAGCAGACTCGGGATGACGCCATTGCATTTTGTGGGTCACCGGAAACCCCTTCTCTTCAGCGCGCGTGGTCAGAACTGGCAAACGACGGTCGATGGAATAGCTTATGGGATCGAAAAACTATGGCCGTCAACAAAGCGAGGTTACAGGCAGTTTTTTTACCGGGTGCAGGTGCATGGCTGCACGCCCTTCCGAGCCCTCAGCTGGGTACCCTCCTAGACGACGAGTCTACACGAATACTAGTCGGGTTGAGGTTGGGAGCAGAGTTCTGTCTCCCGAGTTCAGGCAGAATAGCACGCCACTCAGCCTTGAACAAGACATTTAACAGAGGGCTGCGATCGGCATGCTACCCATGCATTTTGGAGCCGTCTGGCTTAGTCAGAGACGATGGAAGGAAGCCTGATAGTATGACCCTGACTCCCTTTAAGCGAAGCCAAAGGCTGGTGTGAGACGCGACCGTAACCGACTCTTTATCCCCCTCAATGGTCGGTACGGGCGCAGCCCACCCTGGACACGCGGTAGCCCTAGCGGATGCAGCCAAGTGCAGCAAGTATTCAAGCATCGGTTACCCACACTTGTTCTCACCCCTTGCATTCGAGGCATTGAGTTATGCCCCAAGCGGGCTGTGCACATGTTCTTACATCACAAATGTATATTTTGCTACACAATATATATATATATATATATATATATATATATATATATATATATATATATATATATATATATATATATCCGCTAACATTGTAGTATTAAATTACAGGAACCCAAGGATAGAGGCTTTAGGCGCCTAGTTTTCAGTGTTTGAGGTTCTGCGTGCGCTGGAACATCTTCAGTCGAACAAGGCGGCTGGGCCGGACCTTATCCGCAACGAACAGTTGGAATACAACATTGAATTTATTCAATAATTGCACATTTGCACACTGAGGCAGTGCCCGCCTAAAAAAATAGTTTAAAATCGCCTCCCGGTGAGTTCGCCTGCTCCTCCTCCGCGACGGACCCAGCTCTTGTGGTCCCGGTGCGCCCGGAAGACCCGTAGGGTACCCTGCATGGCCAGGACGGTTAGGTCGATCAGGTTTTTCTTCGATAACCCGAGAGTCAGGAGATCCTTCACCGACTCGGGCTCCCATACACCGGTCATCGACACGGTGATGGACCCGAATCGGTGGGGAAGCGAGCTGGGAAGTTGATCCCTGACCCCGGGTATATCGTATTTCCTGATCTTATCCCGTCTGGCCAATGCAAGGTCTCTTGAGGGGCCGCAGACCTCGGCGTCCAAGACCCAGACCCTCGTAGGTGTTGTTATGACGAGGTCTGGTCTCCGAGCCGGTGCGGCGGGTCTTCGGAAGGTGCGCTCTCGTTCCACCTGCATTCCTTTAGCACGGAGTAGGCGGGTGACTCGCTCACATATGTCATCGTGGCGCTTGATTATAGGGCGATGGGTGTGATCGCACACTTGAGCGATGTGGGCCAGCGTCTCGACAGCGTTGCACCCATGACGACAAAATTTGTCGTACCCGGGGCGACCCCTTGCGAGTCTGGCACGCGTTGGTAGTGCGTTGATCCTTAACTTAATCAGGTTTATGTACTCCCTACCGGATAGGTAAGGAGTACCCTTGACCCAGTCATTTGTAAAAGGGGTTAGGTGTGTGTGTTTCAGGTGAGCCCCTTAAGTATGCGGCTGACATGTTTCCTTGTTGGACGAGTCTGTTCAACGCCTGCCTACGACATGGACGTCTGCCAGCATGCTGGAGCAATGCTCTCCTTAGCATCATCCCGAAAAACAAAGGCAGCCCTCATGACGCATCCTCATGGCGGGCGATCGCGAAGAAGAGCTGCTGCTACAAGCTGCTGGCTCTCCTCATCACTCGGCGGTTGACAAGGTACCTGGAGGCTTGCTCCTGTATCCCGCCTGAGCAGCATGGATTTCGTGCAGGTCACTCCACCATGAACGCGTGTGAGATCTTGCTTCAAGAGGTGCATCAGGCGATCCGGAGGCCAAAACAGGCACTATTTGCGGTGTTTGTAGATTTTAAATCTGCGTTCGATATGGCGCCACGTGACAAGATTTTAATGAAACTTGCTCAAAGCGGGGTTCCTGAAAACATGCTACTGCTGATTAAGGCCATACTGCAGGAGAATTCAGTGAGCATAGACGACGGAGTAGCCCTTCTAAACCCGTTTGTTCAGTCCACGGGTGTAGCACAGGGTGACAACCTAAGCCCGCTACTTTTCTCCCTATTGCTGAGCGATTTGCCACGACGCGTTCAGGATCCGTCGGGACACGTGAAAACTCTGCTATATGCCGATGATCTTGTGATTTTTGGAAGAAGTCGGTTTCACGTTTAGCAGGCGCTGGTAAGGCTGTCGGGGTATGTGGAAGAGGCTGGCCTATTGATTAATATGGACAAGACAGCCGCCTTGAAATTCCGACGCGGTGGCCGTCTTGCGGCTTCTGATGCTCTGCATATAAACAGGACATCCCTGAAATATGTAAACAACTTCAAATATCTAGGGGTGATACTCCCTACAAACGGTCGGTCCTTCGTGGAGCACATTACGGACAGAGCGCGCCGAGCGCTGGTTGCGAGTGTTAGTATACGAACTCCTTCGAGACTATTCCTACGAACGACGCTGTCTTTGTTCAACATGAAGGTAGCGCCAGTCGCCTCCTACGGAATACAGGTCATCTGGGATTATCTCTCGTCGGCGCAACTCGAAAAGCTCGAGCGGATTAAGCCTGCATTCCTGAAACGAGCTCTAGGTCTGCATCGTACATCGCTAAACAGATACGTTTATCTGCTATGTGACACGCCGTTGCTTATAGAGGACCTAAAGCGTAGATTCAAGCTCCCTTCCACTCCGGCCTACGCGCAATTTATCAGCTCTTGGGACGAGAAAATGGCGGAGATCGATCCTGATTTCTATAGCACGGGTGCGATTACCTCTGAAATATGGAAACAGGCCGGACGAACGAACCGACACGTTCTCACGCGCTTTGCTGTTCATGGCTTTCATCACGTTTTATGCGGGACGGGGGGGGGTTTCATGCACCTGCATATACATGTATCTGTACAAGATGCGGTGAAAGATGCCCCAGGAACCACGCGGCATCGTGTGCTGCGGTACCGTCGTTGAATAGCCTATCAGATGCGACTCGGTGCGGACGCACAGAAGGTTAGCTTTAACCGCTTTTAATATTTCTATAATTATTTAAAACGTTCATACAAGACAATTGTATTTTTAAAGACACAAAATAAATGTTTATACAGGAACCCAAGGGGCGCTGTTAAACAACTCTTGTGCACTAAGAGTTCCATACTCGTAGAGAAGGCCCAAACATTATCGACAGAAACAAATTAAGAAATAATGCCATATCTACGATGCACTTTGATTAACATTATAATTAAATATGTGATGTGGCAAGCGTATGTAGACTACTTATTGTATTCTATTTTGATTAGTATTTTTGTATATTATTTATATATACTGTCATGCTGTAAAAAATAAGTAGGGGTAGAACACAGGTTTAAAACAAAACTATTAACTATTTTCTTTGAAATAAAAATATTTAGTTAATATTTAGATCGGTACACATCATAACTGGGTCGTAATTTTTATCAACTTAACCTAAAAGGACCTCCAAAGCAAACAATGCGTTTAGTACAATGCAATGGAAGACAAACTATGTTATTTCAAGAACGAGAGCCACTACTGCCCAAATCCATGCTTCGAGTTGTCCAGGCCCCCGCAAAGTCGCTTTAAAATAATTTTACGTTTGAAACCGCTCACTAACTAAAATATCAACAAAATAATTTATATGTTCCGACCTTACAAACTACCTTTTCAAAACTTGTGGCACACATTAATCAAGAACCATTTGAATATTGAGCATTAATCTGCTTTTCTGTTGTCTGGCTAGACTTTGGTTGCAACAAGTGCAACACGTGCTGCCTGAACTGGCTGGAAAATACAATAGGAACAGTTGAGGCGTTATATTGTGGTATAAAACTACTTAAATACTTGTAACTTTCCGCGATATCTTTATGAAGTGGCCACAGCCTCCAACTAACTGCCTAAGATAGAGGCAAGCGTAGTCAAAAAAATACTATATATATATATATATATATATATATATATATATATATATATATATATATATATATATATATATAACAGAGAGCCTAAGATAGAGGCAAGCGTAGTCAAAAAAATACTATATATATATATATATATATATATATATATATATATATATATAACAGAGTATTATATTCGTCAATTTTATATCATAATACAACATGACGGACAGTTGGTTCCTGTTCCCCCCTGTTTCATCGCGGTATGCCCCGGTCCACAATTGAGGTGAGAGCGAGGCATCCAATTTCTCGATTTCCGCCGTTGTGGGCTTGGTGGGCTCGTCACAGCACAGAAAGAAGAAGGATATTTGAGATGCAGCTCAGTGGGTCTCTCTGGGGTCCTCACGTTTTGCTTTATCTCAAGAACACCTCGATTACCCCCAATTAATACAATATTGTTTACCCTCATTTTGTAAGGTGTGTAGTTTGCCCTCAATTATTAGTGTGCGTTAAACTAAAAAAAAGGTCGATTGACTGCCAACGACGTTACACATTGCGGCGGCCAATCCTTGGAATTCGTTAACTCTATCCAGTACCGGCTCCATTATACAGGAACGATCTTTATTGCGCACATCGTCGAGACAGTGCACACAGCCCTAGAATCTCTTTGTGGAGTGGTAGGCGACGTATGAAAGGTGTTTCACAAAGTACATGAAGCGGGTACTATGCTTGACAATGTGAGTAAGGAGCCGCTTAGTGTTTCTAATGTTAGACCGTGCACGGGTTGCTGAGATAATTCGATCGTCGTTGTAGACGCATTTAAACGCGTTATCTCGGAATGGGAAAATAAAGTTAAACAAGCCCGACGAGAGGGTGAAGCCTTGGATATATTCAATGCCTCTAGTCTGGTCTTGCGTGTGACAATTGCCACGCCTATACCAGATAGATAGTTTATGGTTATTATCATCTGGACTGTTCGAATACTAACTTCCACGAGGAGTACACGGAGCGCGTCTATCATTGTGCTCTCAGGCGTGTACGAAGCATCATGTGTCTGCCTGCCTGGCCATTGCGAAGAGATCACTGCACTGCCGCTCGCAAATAACATGCCTAGAGCACCTGACAACGGTAGAAGCATCAATGCTATACGCATACTCAATACGAGTGAAATTAATGTGACAATGAATTAATGGAGTGTCGTCATCAAGAAAATACTATTTACTATTAAATGTTGACAATTACAGCAAGTGATTTGCGGAGCAGATGTAAGCAGTCAAGTGAAGTTACTTTACTACTGTAGATTGTAAGCTTACAATGAAAGCCTTCACACATGCAACGGCCCACAGTGGTCACAGACACTCGTCCATCTGCGCACGGTATCAACCATTCTCCCCACGGCACTTCAATCCATGTATAACTAACTACATTCCTTATAAATAAAAACAGATACTGTATATGGTTGTTTTGAAGACTATCTTTTTACAATTATGTTTCTCTATTTCTCTCAAATTGAGTATAATATACATTTCACAATGTTTCATCATGTTTCTTCATGAAGCTCTATCTCCTTTACGCTTCCGACTAGAGAAGTAGTGCAACGATTTTCGGTCCAGCGCTGTGCATTCCACTGCATGGTACTTCGCACACCTCTGCAGGCAGAACGGGCAGGTGCACAACTTGTACTCCTCGTGAAAGGGTGCGCTTGAACATACCAGGTAGTGATAACCAGCACTATGTACCTGATGTAGACGTGACGGACGTAGGAGTACGTTTGCCGACTATCAGTGAAGTGCGGAATCTGTATGAATTTGAGCGGCATGGTTCAAATAAAAGCAATTCTATGATATATGATAGTATAATTGCTCTATATATAAAAACAAAGTTTAAAACTGCTCTACTGTTGAGCAATTTGGTTTGTTTTTTAGGGATGGTGCAAGTTTTCTACGAGCAGATGTATGCTGTCCATGACTGGCTTTCTATCATGCTGATGGTAAGTTATTTGGACAGGTACATACGACACAAGACAATTACCTAGCCACACTGGTAGAATTCTTAAAAAACTCAACTTTAACTTAGCAAACGAACAGTCGATTTCCAAATAAAACTCACCACCAATGTTTTGTGGTAACTTTTTTATATATGGTTGTGTATACTAGCTAGCGTTTACAGATATTTATACGCTAAGCTTTTATGTCCGCGTGACAATGAAAACAACGTTTCTAGATTACCGATATGCAATACATATGGGGCACTGCTGAGTAGCAAAGTGCAAAGTGAGAGAAAGTATTCTCTAAAAAAAATATATATATTAAAAAAAAATTTAAAATTATTACTACTATATCGTTATTGTACTTGATTCGTTTTTTTATTCTTGCATGCGTGATGAACGAAGGTTTTCACTGGTATCAGTTAATTTCAGCCTATGGCGTCTATAAAAGAAGCCGCGTTCTACAAAAAGCCAACAACATAATTTGCCCCAACAACAGCGCTTTGCGTTGGTTGCCTATAGTATCCTTTGTGTGCTCTGCAATATCCCTAAAAGATTTCGTTCAAAACACGAGCCGTGAGGTGGGTGCGAGCGCTCGACGCGCCGGGAACCAAAAATTTACGAAATACCAGTAATTAGCGTTGCAATTTATAGTTCAGCATAGAGTCTTTTGGCCCGATCGTACCGGAGTCTATTAAATTTGTTAAAAAGCTGGGCCGAAAAGTAATCGCTGCAAGTCAGGGCCCCCGCGCTAGCGAATACCTGTTGCAGCGCATATCGATCGAGGTTCAGCGCGGCAACGCTGCGGCTGTTTAAGGGTCTTTTCCTTTAGCCGTAGGGCTTCCGGAGATCCCGTAAAAAGTGTTTTTACTCCCCATAATTATTTGCTGATGACAATCTGAGTTTGATATGTTTTTTATTACTGGGTAAAAAGCAAAGACTTTGCGGCCCGACACTTATGCTCCCCAGTGTCTTCAAAGCAACAGGACGAAGTAGAAGCTACTTGACAGCTCGGAATGCTTTTTTCATTTTTTTCAAATCTGCATGTTCTGCGACCCATCCGCACTTGACAGAAGTGTGACAAAGGTATGCTAACGCCGCCGTGCATGAGACAGTTAAATTCCAAACAAGGCTTTTGCCACCTGACATAGAGGTATGGTAGACGCATCAGGTTGTAACTCAAGTCTTCCATTTGCTCCTACTTTTCTCAGTTCTATTCTAATTTTTTCATTGAGGTTTGCGTGTCTTGTAAGTCTTCTTGACTGTGCGCGACTCAGACATGGAACCTTGTATGCTGGGAGACGCCGGGCAAGCGAATAATAAGGCAGTACATTTTCATTAATTCCAAAACGTCAGACAAAGGTACGAGATTCCTAGCGTACGCAACTAGCGTTACTTTTAGCTTATTCCGAGCAAGATGGCTTAGTGGCAAAAGCCTTGCATTCGGGAGGCCTGAGTCCGAGACCCAGACCGGCCACTCCTAAATTGGTTTTCATGGTTCCCAACTTAAACAAGGTGCATGCCGAAGTAGATTAAGAATCGACCATGATAGAAAAAAAAAACGGGGAGCACAGATGTCTCAAAAAAAATATGGCGCATTACCATCCACCCCCCCCCCCCCATTATTCATTATTATTAGTGCAACATCTTCAAATTTAAGCACATCGTTGTCCGTTGAGGGCAGTCGACACCTACGCAAGCAGGTGTCTACTCATAACTTTACTAAGATCGTCAGTGGTCCCTGTGGGTCTCTCCAGAACGTGCTTGGCGTACTATGTGAACCTCAGCGCTAGATCTAGGACCGTTCCTGAGGACTTTGCCTGCTTTAAACTTTGGTTCGGAGCCAGGCGATCGTTATTTATCTTGTCCGCAACTCCTTGCAGGGCGTCGAAGGAAACCTTGCATAGTTGTTTCTCATGTATTCCGATCGGTGCTAAAGCAACATCGTTTGCTATTAGTATTCTATTGTTCCAGGGTCCTTTTGGCGTAAACCCGTTTTTGGTGTTCAAAAGGGCCACTAAGTAACAGTAGAGTCTATTGCAGGCTTGGGTCAATACCGTATTAGGTGGTCCCTATTTACGTTTTTCCACATACACCGTTTGTGACAGCCGCTTCATATGTCTTGCCGAAGTTTGTCTACACCTAGGCACGCGACTGCAGTTCTGGCACTGGCCTATCTAGGTGGTCTTCTGATTTTGGTCCATCTTTAGTCAGTTTGAAGGCTATTTATTGGTGACTACTGAGGATGACACGCCATCGAGCACAGCACACATGTGAATCCGTCCAGCCACGTTATCAATATCTATCTTAGGTTTAGTATTGACGCGTAATAAAAACGCGTGTTCACCGTCTTTGGATTTGACGTTTTGAGGCCATCTTACACAAGGAGGCGTACAGGTATAATACGACCTTTTCGAGCCCTGTCAAATACTTGCAAAACGCATAGGTCCTATTATTGGGCTATGCTACTGTAGATGCGGTCGTACCAATCACCATCTGTATGAATGCCCATATTCTTTCTTAGGCGGTGCTCTAACGTCTACTCAACGGCCTAAGACACAGATAGTGTGTCTCCTTCGTACCTTGCAGCCACTCCCTTTTTCTATCCGTTGCCATATTTAGCTCTTCTATTAGTCACAGGTGCGCAATAATAACGGCAACAACTTCCCCAAGAAGGTCACTGTCAGTTCTGCATCTACTGAGATCGCGTTGTTTCACTCGGAGCCAGGGATACCAATTGTATCCCTGGTTCCTCAGAGCCTCCGGTTTCCAGTCAACTTCTATCCCCCCTCTTGTACTGTAGTCCAGGTTTTCTTTTTTCGTTCTACGTGTACTCCGTGCCTAGTTTCCGATGTCTTTAGAGCAGTAGCCGTCTCTACCGGTTTCGGTTTCGTGCTGGATAGCATTACTTGCCACGACATTTCCTCTCAGAGAGGGCAACAACTATTGAATTCGACGGGTAGTTCTCTACGTTGAATTTGATTTGATTGTAGTATAAACGCACCTTCACGGAATATACCATTAACATTCAAACTCTGCCAGCCCAAATCTGTATTGACAGTACTCTAAGCTTAGAGGTTATATGGCAGACGCCATTCGAGTCAAGCGGACGGGGTCATCCGTCAAGCTTTTCACCGTTGTCTTTAACCTGTACCCAGTAGGTATGATCTGCCATTCCAGTAACCTCTGCGTGTACTAATGTCTGTGTCGACGCATTGTTTGCTATGTTTGTATTTTAGGCTACCCGAACCTTGATGTTTGTACAGTGGAACCTGGCCTATGACGGGGTCCTTCGGATCTCGGAGATGCCAAATGGTGTCTAGAGTATAGCCTACGCCGATGATCTTGCGGTACTGATCTCGGCTTACCAAGGAGACTCCCTGGAGGCTGCAGCAAACCTAGCTCTTAAAAAAATAATGAGTGAATGGAGGCTAACCACCTCCAGCTTGCTCCTCAGCACCTATAGGATCCGGTTACGGGGCATTACAGGAGGTATGAGGGTTTTAGCAGGTAATACAAAGGCTTTGGTAGTCATCGAGCTACCAGCCGGCGCGGCGGAAAAAAACCTTGCTCCACAAAAGACCGAGGCATTGTACCACCAGATCACAGTGAAGAAAACTGCCAGGTAACTAAGGGTCCACTTTGATACTGGTGTCTCGGCGTGGGGGGGACACATCCAGCACATAACCAGGAAAGTCGCCCACGTGTCCCAGAGCCTACTTCGTATCCTCACACGCGAGGGAGGCGCGGGCGTATCTCGGCGCCTTCTGGCGTCAGTCAGTAAATCTACGGCACTCTATGCAGCGTTGGTGTGGGCGACAAGGCGTTGCGTATTAAGTGGCAATCGCAGTGTCCTGCGGGCCGCCCAGAGAACTCTAGCTATGCGCGTCTGCAGGAGATACAGAACGGTTAGTACAGAGATTCTATTGGTGCTCGCACATCAGCTACCAAGAGATCTATTGGCGACTAAGCGCAGCGAAGGACGCCTCAACGAGAACGTGCCTGAACACAGGCGAGAGAGAAGATTCTACATGACTGTGCTATCGCCTGTAATCGCTTTCCACCTGGCCCACTTTCCATCTGGGCCCAGCCCTCTTCCAGAGACAGCCGCGGTCGGTGGACTCGGTCGTTATCCCTGACTTTAACATCTGGTATGAAGGCCCTGTTCAGTGCCGTCTTATATACTATGTACTCAAATCCTGACTGGACACGGCCAGTGTCAGATGTATAGTGCATAATCTGTAAATCCTTCACAAATACCTGTGTGATCTGCACTTCCGGATGACGTGATCACACAGTGAACAACTGTTGGCGCAGAGCCACTCCGCACACAAACTCGCAGGGCGGTGAGAAGCCGTTCCATTGTCACCGATTATGTCTGCCATTGACTGGAAGAGGACTTAAGTTTAAGCAGGAAAAAACGCCCTAGAAAGTTTGCGCACTGGGTTCCATACCTTCGTTCATATTCAGAGACCCACCGCGGTTGAGTACGAGAGTACTGTCAGACAATTCCGAACGGCGTTGGTTAGTGGGTATTAACGCGGGATGTCCAGCTTTCGTCGGTGAGTCCACACTGCTGCAAAACATCGCGGGTGCGTAAATACATTTTCCACCCTACAAAAAGTGTGAGCTGAAGCAAGTGACGAGCCATAAAAGCTGGTCGAGCACGAGGCTCCCCTTCGTTTTGGAACTCTATGTGGAGGGGGATTGAGGTTTTTAGTGGCTGAAAGTACCACACTAGGAACTCTTGATTGCCGATACCTATATTGTGCATTAGCGTTTCCAAACCTCCCATAGAAAAACAAGATACACGCGAGGCAGCTGAGGGAGTTTCTAATTTTTTTTAGATTTATGGCGACGATTAGACCATACGGGTCTGCTATCGATTTTCATTACGTCGGCACGTTTAAAAACCGCTATTCCACCCCATTGTTGTGAGATTTTATGGGTGTCCCATTGTTTTAAGATTGTGTGGGTGTGAATGCAGGTGTCGCTATAGTTGCCTTTTACGCACGCCTTTTTGAAATGAAAGAATACTCCGTTAGGTTTGCATATTAGGTTGACACTAAATTCTTCTCTGATTTTTTTTTAGACTAGAGTCGACGGGTCTGCTTCGGTTGCAATTTATCTGAATAATTCCAATCATCGTTCGGTTTCTCTGATAGGCGTCTTTTTGGTTTACTGTGTTTCACGGAGTGGACAAATTAGCAATTTCTCTAAGCTTTCTTCTCCTTCGTCTTCTTCTGCTTACATTTAAGCTTGGCTTAAATATATTGTTTTCTCCAGTTACAAGCGCTTTTTGGTCATCGCTTCCGGGACCTCGCGAAAAGGAACGCCATGCTGTCAGACGTCTAACACGGGTTTCATAAGGTCCAGTCAACGATCGACGCCAAAGGATCCAGACGCAAGCCGAACTCCTCCATTCTACTTGACGTCCGAAACGCTTTTAACAGCCTACCGTAGTCATCCCAGAGACTCTTCACAAAAAGAAGGCCCCCTTTTACCGACTCCGAATCGTATCAAACTGCCTACAACACAGAACGATATTGTTTTACAAAACCAGTTTTAACATGACTATAAGGCTCCATACATGGCCTTCTGCTATAGAACATAACGTACGACGACGTGCTGCGGCCCATATCCTGACAGGCTACGGCGATTATCAGTTCCTCCATCCTCAGGATCGATAGGGTTCCCAGCCCCAAGTGCATGTACTGCGGCGATAGACCTAGAACACGCTGTTCTGAAGTGCCGTGCATGGGCGGAACAGCGTGAACCCTTATCGCTTTTATTGAAGACTCCAGCTTTAACCGTACATGACCTCCGCAAAAAATTAAGGAAGCACTCTCGTACTGGAACATCATATAATAAGAGGGCCAACGCCCTGAGGCGCCGCCCCCCTCTTCATGGCTCCCGGGGAACACACCCACTAGGAGTAGTAGATTCGCCCCCTTCCCCTGACTGATTGATGAGACGCGCGAGCAGTTCCTATTCACACCGGAGGACGGGACAGGGATGTTGTTAGTGGGTTGGAGCTTGGAGCCCCCCACTACCGGCCCACGCTTGCAGGAAGCTTTCCCGCCGCATTTTCCAGTAAGTGCTCTAAAAAGGGACCAATCATCTAAATGGCATTGTCTGATCAGTTCTCGGATCCCGTCTCCTGAGAACCTTGCTTTATTGCAAGGTCTTCGTTGCCCCATGCCAGTCCTATCCTCTGTTTAAGTTTTCTTACCAATCTGACCGATGATTTTTTGTTCCGTTTGCAAACATAGTTTCACAGATTGTAGTTAGCATACTCGAAACAGGCGTGTTTATTTAACTAAAAGTCAAAATGAAAAGGAAGACAACGACTTTGTTGTGGTTCGAAAACAAAAAGACAACAAATATCTTAAACATAGAGGGCCAGAGCAACATGTGATATAGGCGAATTAGAAGAAGTCTATGCCAGATCTGGAAAGATCGGCGTCTAGAGACTGGCACAATTGGCGCAGAAGACGTCGGCAGTCGGCTGCATGCGTGGCTAGCTAGCAGGTGATGATGATAACGGTGATGATGCTGTGTTCTGTGTGGGGCTGCTTAACAAAGATTACGCAAACTATTACAGAAATTAGCCGAATAGAAGCCTGTTCCGTTGCTGGTTCGGGGATGTTGCTTACGAGAAGATGGTATATTGCACTTAGGTCCAAGTCTCCGCAGATGGCTGACTAGTCCGACAACTACAAGGGTAGAGGCAAATGCGCCTCGATGATTACTTCTCTAGAATTGTAAAGAAATAAAGGGGCAATGGATATTGTAGAAGATGACTTGCTTAAATTGGTTGACATTGCACTCTTCACGGTGACATTTCATCGGGGCGAGCTGCATATCAATGATATGCGGGGTTTCCCTAGCTAGCTGTTCTACTGCGAGCCATCGGGGAAGACCTGTCTAGCTATTTACCTATTTAAACGCTCACTGATGCAATGCATCAAGAGAGATGAATACTGCGTGCTGCTCTTTGCTAGAAAGCTAAATGTCGCTTTATTTTATTTCCCACTTATACTTATCCAGAATATGTAATAATTGCAATAGGTAAGGATGCATTAGGTAGGATTCTGTAAATCGGTTGTTCGGCCAGCTGGGAACGTGGCTAAATCACTTAATCAAACGCATTGTCTGCTAGTTGAATCATTCCAATGAGCAGGCGTGAGTGGTTCTCTCCTAAGTGTAATAGCAAAATTCTTTGACGAAAGCACCTTACTGGTAGACAGTTAACGTGGTATTGAAGATTAAGCGCAACTCTGCCGGAACTCTGCAAGGGAACCCGCTAAGCTGTGTTTCGTTTAAGTTTCGCCTCGCTTACATTTTTAATTGGGCTTGACAGGAGTACAAAAAGCCGTGCTAGTGATATATGCAGATCATGACGTGATTGTACGTCGCGACCTAGGTGTCATCAAGCGCATTACTTCTATGATAGAGGCGTTATATAACGCGAGTGCTTGTTTACAATGCGAGGATGTGTCTCATGCCAGGCTGTTCACCAGCTACTGAAACAATCCGAATAAGGTTGAAGATGCTGCCTACTGTAACTTACGAATGGGGGAGCGAATGGGAAAGCTAAGATTAGACAGGCTAGATGTGAGGTCAGGGGGTTTGGACGTACTCATTGCCTTGCATCTTTGGTCTGGTCCTTCATGTGACAGTCACCACGTATATGCCAGGTGCACAGTGGACGTTTATCACTATGTGGTATGTTCAAACGCCGGCTGTCACGAGGGGTACAAGTTTTGCGCCTACCGGTTCTGCCTGCAGAGTTGTACCAAGTACCATGCAGTAGAATGCGCAGCACTGAAGCATAAATGTTTAAACTACTCTCTTCTCATTCTCGCCGGAAAGGTAAGAAAATAAATGATTATAGAGACAATCATATGGAGTGTATGTTATACTCAGTTTGAGTGAACTAGACATAATTGAGTATCTTCCGTTATTGTGTTCTTCACTTCACAACTGAGCCCATAAACAGTTAATTAGAAATTATGTGTAGACTCGTCTTCACAATCTCCTCCTAAATCTAGTGTCAATGCTCTTGTGATAGCGCTTCAACTTTGTCTAGATGGCATTGCGGCGCTCTGCGAAAGAAGCCTGCCAGCTGGCCACTATATATACGAGTGGTTGCTGTTCTTGTATGACCAGACAGCTAATTCACAAAGTCGGCACTATGTTAAATATGTCAACCGGTGATAGCAAATCGTCGTCCTTCTTTAAACAACGTCTGGATCTTGACGTACAACGTGGAAACGCGGCATCCGTTCGTGGCACTCTTCTGAAGTGGTCTCGGCCTAGCCTAGACGAAGCGGACACGTGATTGTCACAATGCACACCCGCTAGGCCCATTGGCATAGCTAACCTTCCATAATATGTGCCCCACATGCATATTGTAATATACGAAAAATAAACATTTTCTTGTATGACATTGCGCTCAGCCCGCCAGGTGTTTATAAGCACTAAACCAGCGAAGGGTGCTCCCTGGCTACAAAGAGGAACACAGAAAGGAGAGACACAATGTGGTATAGGCAGCCTTATCATAGCGGTCAGATCTCAGAGGCCCGGCAGATACCTACCTATATGTTTGACAGTGCGATCGTTGCAGAACGAAAGATCATCATCTGGCATCGCGCGAAACGTCTTGGATTTGGTTTGACAAACCAGCATTGCAAAACGGCTTAATGGTATTATTAGTCGTTAGTTCTTACGATTGTGTTGAATGAACGTCTTTATTTATCAGTTAACTTTATTATCATGAACATTTCCCTTGGCATTTGCCCGCTTCTAGCTCCAGTTGCCGGTGAGCCTTAGTGATGTCGGGCTTAGAAGCCCTCTGCAAACCCGCAGTCTCAGGTCCAGAAGAGAGAGATGGGGGCAAGGAATCGGCGGGGAGAATTTATATATATATATATATATATACAACGCATTAATATAGATCATGACGTGATTGTACGTCGCGACCTAGGTGTCATCAAGCGCATTACTTCTATGATAGAGGCGTTATATAACGCGAGTGCTTGTTTACAATGCGAGGATGTGTATCTCATGCCAGGCTGTTCACCAGCTACTGAAACAATCCGAATAAGGTTGAAGATGCTGCCTACTGTAACTTACGAATGGGGGAGCGAATGGGAAAGCTAAGATTAGACAGGCTAGATGTGAGGTCAGGGGGTTTGGACGTACTCATTGCCTTGCACCTTTGGTCTGGTTCTTCATGTGACAGTCACCACGTATATGCCAGGTGCACGGTGGACGTTTATCACTATGTGGTATGTTCAAACGCCGGCTGTCACGAGGGGTACAAGTTGTGCGCCTACCGGTTCTGCCTGCAGAGTTGTACCAAGTACCATGCAGTAGAATGCGCAGCACTGGAGCATAAATGTTTAAACTACTCTCTTCTCATTCTCGCCGGAAAGGTAAGAAAATAAATGATTATAGAGACAATCATATGGAGTGTATGTTATACTCAGTTTGAGTGAACTAGACATAATTGAGTATCTTCCGTTATTGTGTTCTTCACTTCACAACCGAGCCCATAAACAGTTAATTAGAAATTATGTGTAGACTCGTCTTCACAATCTCCTCCTAAATTTAGTGTCAATGCTCTTGTGATAGCGCTTCAACTTTGTCTAGATGGCATTGCGGCGCTCTGCGAAAGAAGCCTGCCAGCTGGCCACTATATATACGAGTGGTTGCTGTTCTTGTATGACCAGACAGCTAATTCACAAAGTCGGCACTATGTTAAATATGTCAACCGGTGATAGCAGATCGTCGTCCTTCTTTAAACAACGTCTGGATCTTGACGTACAACGTGGAAACGCGGCATCCGTTCGTGGCACTCTTCTGAAGTGGTCTCGGCCTAGCCTAGACGAAGCGGACACGTGATTGTCACAATGCACACCCGCTAGGCCCATTGGCATAGCTAACCTTCCATAATATGTGCCCCACATGCATATTGTAATATACGAAAAATAAACATTTTCTTGTATGACATTGCGCTCAGCCCGCCAGGTGTTTATAAGCACTAAACCAGCGAAGGGTGCTCCCTGGCTACAAAGAGGAACACAGAAAGGAGAGACACAATGTGGTATAGGCAGCCTTATCATAGCGGTCAGATCTCAGAGGCCCGGCAGATACCTACCTATATGTTTGACAGTGCGATCGTTGCAGAACGAAAGATCATCATCTGGCATCGCGCGAAACGTCTTGGATTTGGTTTGACAAACCAGCATTGCAAAACGGCTTAATGGTATTATTAGTCGTTAGTTCTTACGATTGTGTTGAATGAACGTCTTTATTTATCAGTTAACTTTATTATCATGAACATTTCCCTTGGCATTTGCCCGCTTCTAGCTCCAGTTGCCGGTGAGCCTTAGTGATGTCGGGCTTAGAAGCCCTCTGCAAACCCGCAGTCTCAGGTCCAGAAGAGAGAGATGGGGGCAAGGAATCGGCGGGGAGAATTTATATATATATATATATATATATATATATATACAACGCATTAATATAGATCCTCATCTTTAGCTATTGCGAAATTCTATCTAACAACTGAAGCAAAGTCTCACCTCGAAGGTTCCCTAGCCGCAAGTTTGACGGACTCGGTCCGTTTCACCCACACAGGCCGGAGAGCGGTCCTTGACGTCCGACCGGATGATCTTGGCACCATTTTGTAAAACCTGGAGTTCAGGACCGTATGGAGCCTTCGTCGAGGTCTTAACGTTTTTACCGCTCACCCATTCTTCTTCTTTGTTAAGTTTTTATTGCATGCACATGTCTGATGCAAAGGGTCACCATGAGCTGAGCTGTAAGAAGGCGGCGCCCATCAAGCAGGCACGCCACAAAGCTTTAAACAATGCGCTCGTCAGAGCCTTTATACAGGCGGGCTTTGCCGATACACCTGTGAAGACAAACAAATCAGACGCACAAATCATTCTCACTGAAAGTATATGGCACATTGTTGTTTGCTTATAATCATAATTCATGGCAGTATTCAGTCAACATGGTGCTGGATAGTATTGTATCTGCGTGCGTCACTGCCAAAACTATTTTGTGATTAAACTCTCAGAGGATCGACTAGTCAAACCGTCGAGTTTTTTTGTACTCTATTTGTCACCGACGTAAAAACTCACAACCATTCTGCTGCAAGCGCAATATGTTTAATCAGCATTTCAGAACGCTTAGCCTAAAAGATTTCGACGCGTCATGCACGCATGGTTCAATCTAGCCGTCATCACGTATACTGATAAAGGTTTCATGATGTATTGAATATAATGAGAACAATTGTGATTATGATGATTATTATTATACTATTATTATTAGAGCACAAAAATCGTTTATCCAACATCAGCATCCTTTTGTTGTCCAATCGAATCTGTATATTTTTCACTTAATGCAAACATTTTCGTTCATATGCATTTTATATATACATATAAGTATATATTACACACACACACACATATATATATATATATATATATATATATATATATGATTTGTATGCTTCCCGGTCACGCAACTTTAGCGCTGCTCTGTTTCGCCAATGAATGCTTCACAACGTCGTTGTTGGCCGCTGTCTCTCCTTCTGGCATTCTAATAGCTTTGCTGAGAAGGATGTCGTAACGTGTCACAATGTTTATGACACGTTTTGTTTGACGTCGACCGGCATGGCATTGGCATGTCATCATAGTAACACGGCTTCACATCCACGTACCACATACAACATAATATAGTTTCTATCAGACTAACAATTTAATTAAAAGCGCCTGTAGCCTTACAACATATTAGACGGGGACACCGATGCAATGCTTTTTGGCGTCGACTATTTTTTTGTGAAGACACACAATTCCATAAAATCTTATAACACACAGTTTGGGGCTATTCGTGGCAGTTCGATTGAACAAACTAACTAGTAGACAATAAAAGCCTTCACGGGGTTTATATATATATATATATACATTTATATATATATATATACCTTTTGGCCATTGCGGAATTTTATCTATACAGATACCGAGTTAGCCTGCCCCATTCTTGTTGGTGTGTTTGGTTTCTTTTCAAGCCAGGGTGTATGTTGTGCAACAACGATTCTCCTGCAGCCGATACAGAAGACGCACATCATTTCATCTATCGCCACTGAAAGGGGTTCCCTTCGTCGTCTTTGGTAAAGGTGACGATTTGAGTGAAGCGTGTACACGCGGACCTTGCTCGCTCTCCTGTGTGAATAGTAAGCACGGCCTACCAGTGGGCATTGTCCACCTCGACCGTTGGAAGCGTGTAAGTACACCTCGTCTTTATACACTGCGCGCATCTCTCTCTCGCTCCCTCGGAATATCTGGCCGTCCAGTGGTCCGGTGGTTCAGCGTGGCACGTAAATGGACAACCGGCGTGCCCTCGTCATCTGATGGCGCGTTCTTACTTTGTCGCGCCGACAACGCACTCGATAACGATCCGTACACCAGAGTAGACACGACGGACAGCACCGGAGGACCATTGTCATTGTGAAACGTATCTCTTACTGAGGTATCGTGGTAACTATTCATCTCTCCTATTCGCTCACTTCTGCTCTCTCCCTCTCTCTCTCGTTTGAAAGCGCTAGGTAGCATTACACTTGCAAATAGACACGTTTCTATCCGTCAGGCCAATGCCTAGTTAATGTATTCTCTTCGCATTTCTGTACCAACACCAGCGGTACTATGAGCTTCAGAGGTTTCTGTATTTTGATTCCCAACAGCGCAGACGTATGAATCTCAATTCGCTAGAGGGAACTAATTGTCTGCGTTCACTTTTTAGTTGACTCCTACGAATTCAGCAGTCAAGCCGATGATACATATATATAGTACATACCAATATATATCTATACATATATATATATATATATATATATATATATATATAGTACATACATATATATATATATATATATATATATATATATATATATATATATATATATATATATAGTATACTATATATATATACATATATACTACAGACGATACGCATTACTGATCCCGAGTGCAGGAACCTTTGTGGTCAAGTATATGTGCCAGAAATTCTGGAGCATTTACCAGAAAACGCGTATCTATGGCTGCAATCTTTTTTGAAATCGATCAAGCATTTGATTCTACTGTGCATAACTTTCTTTAAGTCTAGTCTCGGCTCGACGTCGTGACGATCTGCACGCTACGAACAGAGTTTTTTCTAAACGTCTCGCACCCGCTTCGACAGGTGTACTCGCTCACAGACTCCTCTCAAAAAGAGATTGCGGCGAATCTTTCAATGTGCCTCGACAAGGTCAGACAAAGTACCCCATCATTCTTCGCTTACAATATTGCTGTGTCTGAGTTTGTTGAAAAATTAATATCTAGCCATATTTGGGTCTAACTGAGTGAACAAAATGATGTTCATGTTTCAACTTTAATTTTTTAAAGGTGTTGACTAGAAACGCTAGCTAAATGTTTGTTATTGCGGCAGCATGGATCAAAGCCACGTCTCGTGCCATCTCGCCGTTCTACAGCTAAAGCCAAATTAAAGGTTATGTATGCTTCGATATCTGGACACGAATATCGGGCCGACAGCAACGGAGATGAATACTGGAAATCGATCGAGCCTTTGCAGCCGCCCGGGACAGTACGGCATTGCCCGACGCATCGCCTGCGGCCATGTAGCTAGCGCTCGTCTTCACATGGCACACCACCCAAACCCCAATTCACCAATATATATATATATATATATATATATATATGCTCCATTCGGCAAGTCAGCTAAAAAGTATACTAGGAAAGAAAAACATAGTTTTTTTCATTACTCGACGTAGTCCCCTTAAGGGCCTGCAAACTTGCCTCAGCGGCAATCCAATTGTTTACAACTTTGGAAAATGTTGAAAGTCCCTAGGCAAAAATCACCTTACATATTGATTGACCCACCTATATATATATATATATATATATATATAAGATTGCGTTCCGCGTGCCAACGGTTGCAGATAGACACTGCCTTTCACACAAGAGCAGACTAATCTTCTAAAGAAAGCGGTAGTACATATATTTAGTAGGCGTAATTTGTACATATATATATACATGCGTGTGTGTATTCTTTGGTTGTTGCTCATGCGAGCCAGCACGGGTACAAAGAGCTGCACTATGCACCCATCACGACACAAGACTCTCGATCGCGTCTGCTGGTGGTGGCGAAGCACTCTATAGCTGAATCAAAACCACATGTGGATGCATCTCATAAAGTGGGTATTATCCACTAACTTCTATACCATGCCTCGGCTCCCTTCACGCAAAGCGTAGGTTTAGTAGCATTTTAATATCGTTCCATATTCCTACAGCCATCTTGTTCTTGGTTAGCTGGTCGAAGTAGTAACTACTAACTTGCAGCGGAAATGTATGTGAATAGTCTATTGTGTTTATGCATGCTAGCTCCCTGTATAATATTTGTGCTCTTGCGTCAATAAGTACCTCTCATTTATTCAGTCGTTAGCTAGAGTGCTTTTAAGTTGTTAGCCGTTTCACAAATTTTGAGGACACTGAGGTTGCTGATTCTATCGCTGTTTTGACGCTTGACGATGAAGACGTTTTGGAATTAAACCAAATTGACAGATCGAAAACAATACGATGGACACAACTGCAGCCTTACTTCTTGCTATAGTTAAATATGCAGCGCAGAAAACAGTATCCCGAAGAAGAGGTCAACAAGCAGATAAACACCACACTTGCTGAGCTTTCAGAACGACCGCACAAACTGTAGACGGAGAGCGTGTTGCTACGTGAATTAGCAACAGATCTCTATCAGACATCTCTCAATAATGATGGCAGATTTTGCAAGCCCGTACAGTATTCTAATGATTTTAATGTAATTTTATGCGCGTTTCTGAATCACTGTCGACCCTCCGCGAAGTTACAGATGTAACAAGTGGCCCTTTTTTCACATTTTATCTTTTGCACACTTCGAAAATTCGTACCCTCCATAAATGAGAGTTAGAGGTTTTGAACTAGTCGGAATTTGTTTAAGCCATGATCAACGTGATAAAAATGGTGAACCGCGACCTTATGTGCTCGCTGGTCGTGGTTTCTCGCCATCGGAGCCGACAATAAAGCCAACGCTCCTATGCAAAGAGCATCGGCGCGGCTATGTGCCTGGTTATGTTCCTTAAACAAAAACAAAAGGAAAACATTAGTAGACGGCGGGGACCAGCTATACAGATCCAGACAGTGTGAGCTGAGATACGCGAGCAGCAGACCGATATTGCCCATTCTCACCCCAATTCGCCTCAGCAATCGGTAAACAGCCATCACTAAATGCAACCAAATTCGCTAGTCGACCTCAAAACATTAGAAGCGGCAAGAAAGCGAGTGTAGCCCGCGACTTCCACTTTTCGATATGGCCCTTACCAAACAGCACAGCAATATATATATATATATATATATATATATATATATATATATACAATATATATAGACGTTTAAAATGTGGCTATGCGTGTGTGCGTTGTATAGATATTTATATTACGTCACTCGTCGTGTCATAATATAAATAGCTTTTGCCTAGCGCTAAAGATAACCTTTCCGTTGAGCAACACGAATTTCCCCCGGGCAATCAAGCGAAGAAGCTTTCTAAACTTCTTGGACTATGTGGAACGACGTCGCCAAAACAAAGACATGACGTATATCGAATTCATAGATTTTTAAAACCGCATTTGACTCTGTCCGAAAAGATCGTCTTTTAGAGACCATCCGTAGCAAATTCCTAATACGCGGAGCAATGTACTACCTTGTACGGGACATGCTTCACCATAACTCCATCATTGTTAAGAGCGGAGATCATTATTTCAAGGACACCATAACGCAAATGGTAGCATTGGCCCAACGAGATTATGCTAGTTCGCTCCTTTTTAAATGAACATAGCAATCCTATCGGATCCTCTACGCAAAGCAAAACCTCACCACGCCTTCTATGCAGATGACCTAGTCATCCTCGCAGAGTCGCATGAATATCTGCAGTATTTCGTGAATAAAACAGCCAATTGGTGCAAAGAGAACAGACTGACAATCAGCATTGCTAAAATAAAAGTCCTTCGTTTAGTGGGCTAATGCCCCGAATACATTAGCAGAATACACTAAATGTATTCTGGATAACATTTGCCCATACGATACATGTACGGTACAGACTGCCTCCAATACCTAATTTTCTCACAATGAGCGATCTAGAAAGGCTGGAGTGTTTAAAGGCATTTTATATCAAGCGCGTGCTAGGTCTACCCGAAAACGCACCTGCTACCTTTGCGCATAAACTATGCCGCGAACGAAGCCTCAAAAAGGACTTCGCCCTAAACTGACTATCCCTTAGTGGGACTGTACTTACAGTATATAGATGATTTTGGGAGATACGCAACGTGAAGTTTGCGTCCACAAACTATACGGATGAACCAGCGTTTTACTCAAACAGATGGAAGAGAGGAGCCCAGAAGAACCGAGCACTAGTTTGTCGAGTGACTAGGGCACGACTACCATCATTACATGTGCTTGAGGTCGATGGTTGCGCGTGTAGATTTTGTGGAGAATGTGATATTGATAGATTCCATATACTTGTGTGCACTGAAACAGACACAGCGTCGCTACAATCACGTACACACTATATAACATCAGTGTAGATTCTGAATATCATCTGATGTATACTGTCACCAATATTATGGTGAATACATATGTATGGATTTTATGCATACATGTATGCACAAAATCACTAGTATTGTTCTATAATGTGCATAGGTATGTGAACATATGTGTGCAATACACACGTGAGTAGAACATTTTAACCTTCAACAAATGTCTAGCTAAACAAAATGAGAAATCATTCTAATTTAGATCCCGGTTTTTCTTAAGCAATGCAATAATATTTTACTCTATAAAGATATTTTTAGGATGCTCGTTTAAATGAATAACTTCAGTATTGATTTGCGTAGTTACAAAGTCAAATTCACAAAAAAACAAAGTTACGAATTTTTTAAAGCGTACCTAGGTAAGTGCCTTTGGTAGCTTATGTACGTAGACTGGGACGATGTTCTAAGTTCCTATATTACTCTTAAGATAAGAAGATAATGCTTTTAGAAACACCATCCGTCTATGAAAACTGCCACATTATAGAGTCTATGGATAGCAGAACGTACAGTCTTAAGGATGCCAGGGATTCTTGCTCGAAACAACATATTTTTTTAAACGTAAAATTGCTAATAATGTGTAGAACATCATGAACTTAGATATAGATAGCTAAGAAAGCCTAAATTTGTATTGCAGAAATGTAAAGGAAAAGGAGTGTGCATTTTATTTGAACTGTTTCAGCACTGTGATAAGTAAGAAATTATTTCTTACAATTCCCTTACGCGGTAGAAACAAATAGCTGTAGGGCGTTTTATCAATGCCTATTGCAAGGTATATTTGCATTTGAATTAAAATGAGTAACAATAATTTCCACGGAAAGAACATATACGCTTAGTTATTCCAGGCCTAGTAGTGCCACGCTTAGCCACAATTCTCGAGTCAATTACTATTATTTGATTATTATCAGATCAGATACCAGCAACTGCAATTTTCTTTTATACACCTTTTTATACACCTTGACAATTTGAGTTTTGCAACAAATACAATACTAGTCTTGCGTTAGCCCAATTCCAAAGATATGTCATGTCAAGATGGCAAAGTAATTAGATCGTTGCTGCTAATTTCTTCGACGTAGAAAACGTGTTTGACAGCATTTACAAATGTATTCTATTAAACATTCTGAAAAAGGTACGCTAGTCTACAAAACCACTAGTTTTGTACCCGTTTCTCAATAAACAGAGTTAACTTACACAAGCCTTTGCCCGACACTATTTTTAATATTCATAAAATCACTTCTTAGGGAGGGCTTACTAAAACCGATCTGTTCTGGCGAAGATATCTCATTTTTTTGGCGCCTAGAGACCCAATGAACCCAGATAACTCTGTTACTTTGATCAATGTTCGAGTAGAATATGTTGCTGCATTGACCGGTATTTGCCAGAGGATGACAGCCACCTCTGTCACCCTCGCTCAATGTGGAGATGCCAAACAGACATTGGAGAGTCATTGAATGTGGCGTGTCCACGGGAGACGGACGTGTTTATTGTGTAATAAGACTATCGTTAGAAATGCCGAAACATCTACATTAGTCCCCTACATACGCCCATACAATAGAGCAAGTATATTAGTAACGATAAAAAAAAACATTTGCATGATACAAAACTGTCTAGCAAAGGCAGTTGCCGTCCTTGGACAGTATAATGTTAGGTAATAATATTCTGAAACGCCTTTCAGTAGTTCGGGTATTATTGTGTTATATTTAATCAGCCGCTCTCGCCAAAAGCTAACATTTCAAGTTTTGAAAGGCTGTAAACGTTATGCTTACCATTGCTGGCAAAGCTTTACAACGGCGAAACTCCAACTAGAACTATAATAAACGTCTACAAATCATTGTTTACGCCCTGTACTATACGTACAGGGCGTATCCATAACGAATGGAACTGTTCGCTTCCAGTACTTATCAGACACGCTTTAAAAGTTGCAAGTCGCACAAAATGATGTAATTCGTGCTCTCTTAGGGCTCCGACTAAATTAAAATATTGATGAAAATCACAACAATGTAAGCTACTAAGTATACGGAATATGTTATGTACAGATAGACACACAGAGCTGGGTATCTTGGCCTCTAGAAATGTTAAGATTATGTTACAACATTCATTTTTTGCTTTAGTTCCACTATATTTAGGTGTGCACATAAGTACACTCAATATAATAATGATTGAGTACCGATTAAAGTTCCCGATCTGATCCGAAGATTTAATTTTGTGGCGAAGAGCTATACTGCTGGCCCGGCCTTTTGTTCACAAAGATGGAAAAGAGCCATGCAAAAAACCGTTCGCTAATCTGCCGGACAACTTGTCACGGGCATTATTATTACATATGCTTGAAGCCGAGGTGTTTTAATATTGAAGATTGTGTTTGTAGCTTCTGTAGAGAGTGTGACATTGGACGCTATCATATACTTGTATGTGCAGAAACTTGCGGAACGTCCTTGTCATACAAAGTTAGATATATATTGTAAGACTGACGTGTCACATCGTGACACCTTGTGAAACATGAATCAACTGTCTACCAATTTCATGGTGAAACAAATACTGAATTGAATTGAATATTTATTCTTAATATATTTACTCTAAGCTTAACTGGCTTAACGACCCTTATCAACGCTTTTATTTTTCACTATCATGTTTGTGCGCTATTGCTCACTCAAGAAAGTTGCACCAAATGGTTGTATACACTAGTTGTTGCATAGTAGAAGTTAAATATGTATATATCGCCACTTTGGCTGCGGCAAACTGCGGCTTGCCCCGCATATCGCTGCTGCTGCTGCTGCTGTCTGACACTGCCAAGAAAGTATACTAGTTGTACAAACAAAGTAGTTAGGGCAATACTAAAACAGCCTGTCCGTCAGGATGGTTGTCTCGAAACAATAGCCAGAACACAGGTGTCGTCCCGAAACGCACAGGTGGCACATAAACCAGCTGCTCGTCTATGCTCGAAAGGAAGGACAGCACTTCGCCCGAACGGGCGGACGGACTTTGTCGGACAGAAGACGTATATTACGTACACCCTCACGGCTGTACTACAACAACAACAACAGCAGCCATGACCACGAGACTACGTGCCCATCCTATCCCATCGAGCAGCATAGATAATCGATATTGTACATTGATTCGAATTTTTGAACATGGCCGAGCGCGCGCGTGTCCAACTTGATGGGCGCGGGGGGGCGACGGCAGTTGACGTACATTGAATACCAATACTGGACGACGTTCGATTTTCGCCAAAAGCCAGCCAGCCAGTCGTTAGTCGTGTTCTCAGTTGAGTGAAGTGTGCACTTACCTCGAGTCATTTGGCATGCAACAACGACACGAAAACGATGCAGCAGCAGCACTGCCCCTGCTGTTGCAGCTAAGCGAGCCGCCGCCGACGTAACCGCCGTCAATAGTTAGGAGGCGAGCGAAGCCCTAAAAATCGCTCTCAACCGACGGACCAACCGACCGACCAACCACCACCACCACCATCATCATCATCATCACCACCACCACCACCTCTGTGAGATGAGATGTCTTGACGAGGAAACCTTACGGCCCTGGACTACGGGTGGGCGGGATGGAAAAGTCGACAATGGGGAGGCGGGGAAGAAGCTAGGCACGGGAAACTAGCTAGGAACGGGGAAACTAGCTAGAAACGGGGAAACTAGCTAGAAACGGGGGAAACTAGCTAGGAACGGGGGAAACTAGCTAGGAACGGGGGAAACTAGCTAGGAACGGGGAATTAGCTGGGAACGGTGAGCTAGACACGGGGAACTGGGCCGAGAGGTGAGCTGGGCCGAGAGGTGAGTTAGGCCGACGGCCACAGAACGTGCAGCACATCCAACGGAACGGCCGCGGCGGCGGTGGAGGGCACAAACGGGCGGGAAGCAAACAAAAATGTTCTGTAGCAATTTCAACGCAACGCGATCAATTTCACCTCGCCGACCGCTTCTTGTCCTATACACGTAAGCTGCAAGCGAGCGTCGTCTGTGCTGCTATTGCTGTTCATCGCGTGTTGTGGTTCGTTGTCGTCGTCGTTTCCGCCTGAGCCAACACCACGACGGACGTACGTTCGTTCGTTCGTACGTCGAGCTCGACGAGAGGAGGCGGTGAAGGCGAAGGCACCGGATCACTAACGAACCTCGCGAGGTCGCCAGGAAAAACTCAAACCCCAAAAGTTACCAACAAGAAAACTACCACCACCACCATGATCGCCCCACCGCACCACTACGAGTGCCAACCACTGGGTCCTCTCGTGACTCGGCTCGGCTCTATGCTGGCCAGCCCTGCCCGCGAGCACGGTCTAAAGGCAAGCCATCTGGCAGATGACTAGCCCAATACAACGACGACAACGGTTACAACCACAACGAAGGCTTTGCAATTTCTCAGTTCTCCTTTGCTTTAGCTTTATACGTACGGTTTCCTTATATCTTATCCTATTGAACATCTATTTTTTTTCATCTTAGAATAATAACACATCATTATTAAACGCACCCCGAAACAGGGGTATATTTATTTTCCAGATAAGTTGCTACAGTTGCGCGCTTGGCGGCTACTGCGCCATGCAAAAAGGCTGTTTACAAAGGTTTTCTTTGCGGTGGCTTTTGCGTATAAATTTGCGCCACTTCGTGTTGGTATTACGACCTTATTAAAAAAATATTGCAGTCTTTTGTCGTTCTGACAGATTTTATCGAACATTTTGGTATCGTTGTCTTTTAAAAGCTGTAAAATTGAATCACATTCGATCTCTTTAGGGTCAATATTGCACCTGTATCCGACGCGTTTTAAAAATCTGTTGTGCATTGTAGAGATGAGTTTCTTGTCTCTCGCAAGGCCTGTATTCCAAAAAGGAGACGCGTACTGTATCACTGGTAACACATATTGTTTGTAAAGACTGACGTAGAGTCTAGCGTCCGACAGTACAAACGTCTGCATAATCCAGTTAACTTTCCTGGATGCGCGGGCGACAGGTTCCGTTATATGTGCGCTATATTTTAAACTAGCGCAAGTTAATACACCTAAGTCTTTCATAATCGTTGCAGACTGTAGATTTTCACCGCCAAGGGTATAGGAGTACCTAGGATTTGTTTTACCAAAATGTAGAATAGCGCACTTTTGTACGGACAATTTGAGATCAAGTTTACAAACCCATTCAAAGAAGTTACCTAATACTGCTTGTAAAGCCGCAGCCTTAACATCATCATCAACAATAGTATACATTTTAATATCGTCTGCATAAATTTTCATATGTACATGTTTCGGGACGATGTGTTTCAATGAATCAGTGTACAATATGTTCATAAGCGGCCCAAGTATGGTGCCCTGTGGACAGCCAGAAGTGACTTGAGCACCGGATGATAGGCAGTCATGAACACGTACGCGGAAAGTTCTGCTACGCAAGAATGCAGCTACCCACTCAACTATTTTTCTGCCGACACCATAACTACGGAGGACCTGCAGGAGTTTATGATGTGTGACCGTTTCAAATGCCGACTTGAAGTCAAAATATATGCAATCGAATGGCTTGCTGTCATTTAGCATCAAGGTTAATCATCACCAATCATTTTGTGTTTCAAGGAGTTGCAGGACCGTAGAGTAGCCTGGTCGATAGGCAAACTGTTCTCTTGAAATAAGTCCCTGAAGATTAGCGTTGTTGTAAACGGCTTCAGCAATTACGCTCTCAAAGAGTTTGCTGGCAACAGAAGTAAGCGATACAGGACGTTTGTTTTGTGCATAAGTTTTGTCCCCTTTCTTATGCACCGGGCACACGATGGCACAGTGGAACAAATCAGGTACAGTTCCTTCTTCAAGAGAGCGTCGGAATATTAGCGGTATACATACTGAACTGTCGCATCGCTTATATACGAATGCGCTTATACCATCCGGTGTTTCGCTCTGTTTATTTGAGAGCTTCCTGAGATGTCGAGTCAGGTTTTCAGGGGAGCTGTCAACGTCTTCAACGTATTTGAGATTTTCTGCTGTATGTACATCAGGTTGCGGCCGACGGGAGCGCTCTGCTAATTCACTAGGAGACGGATAAGTTGAGGCGAAGACGTCACGGAGTAATTCAGCCCTTCTCGGGATTCAGCCTTCTCGCTACCTCAGTAGCGAACGATCCATCCTGCCCTTTGAGTGCGCCAACACTGTCTTTGATTTTGAGCCGTTTTCTTACATATTTATGGATTGTTGATTGGTTTCCATGTTGAGCTATGGAGCTTTCCTCGATGATTCTCTTACGATGCAAAACTTTTTGAAGTTCTTTCTGAATGGTCTTAGTAGTAGCTTCAACATTTGAGGTCGCTAGACGATTCGTGAGACGTTGCATAACTGAGTCGAACCTGTGCGCCCCGCCAACAGTTTTGCATGGCACCAACAAGTCCTGCAGCATGTGCATGTACTCGATAAAATGAATATACATTTCGTTAGAGTTCGTGCAGGTAGAAAAGAATAAGTTCCAGTCGGTAGCAAGAAGATTGCAGACCATCCCATCGTAGTCTCCGTTGGCATAGTCCAGGAAGGTCGGAATGTACAGAGGAGGAGGTGGGCCCGGAGCTATCGTGAAGCTGACCATGTTATGATAACTAGCAATGGGAGCAGGAGAACAAACGACATTGTCGACGGATTCATCATATCGAATTCACAATGACCTGAACCTTTAGTTAGGTGACAGTTATTTGAAGGCTTTCACAGGCAGAGAGGAGCAGTCAGTTCATGCGGGAATAGCCTTAAATCGGAAATCACCTTTAAACAAAATTGGGTCACAGTTTAAAATATATTATTTGGTATAAGTATCTGCATTCATTTTATTAACACATCCATTGCTAGACGCTAGAGCATACATTTACTTTACCGTAAGCCAAGACGCGGCTCAATGTATGCGAAATTATCCTTTGTTTGAATTAAACCGAACTTCGACCAGATGACAGTCTTTTAGGTTACCCTTCCTAATGTGCACGTTCTAGGCCTCCATGCGTATGTATAGCAGGTTCGATTTTTTAGTACTTTAACATTTTTATTTTATTTATATAACTTTTTCTAAGTACTTTGGAGTGAACAATTGTCCCGCGCGAACGTATAGTCACGGGTTCTCTAACCCAGGATAAGTCCAGCTCGACAACGTGGCCCGAACAGATGCAGTGTTTCCTCGTTGAATGTCGAGCGACAGCCCCTGATGCAAAAATTCCTATGTCTCAAGTCTCCCGTGGAGGGGTTAAGGCGTCTGCCCACGCGCTGAATCAACTTCAATGTAAGCGTGCCTGGTCTTTCCATTGTTTCAAAGCCAACGGACAAAATCGATGCGGATAACCAAAGCCAGTGTAATTTTCACATTTGTTAGCCTCTGCTAACCTGGACGCATGCCTGGTCCGCACCTGCACCGACCATCGAAGGCGCTAGTAAGTCAAATACAGTTGCGTTCCAAACAAGCATGCGATCTCGCTCAAAGGGCGTTGAAGTAAGACCGTCCGGCCTTTTTCCATCGTCTCTGGATAGATCCGGAGGTTCTAGTATACACGGAAAGCCAGCATGTCTCAGTGCTCGACTGAAAGTGTCATTTAATTAAAATCATTTAAAAGCCGAGTGGCGTGCTCTTCGGTCTGCGTGCCCATATGACCTATTACGGCATGACAAACCATAATGGGCCAACGCGTCCCCAAGGTAACCGTATTGACATCGGTAAGGAACGACTAGGTCAACACCAAGCCGCAGTTCTGTGCTAATGCGCGTCGCCTCGTCATCCAAAAGGGTCCCTATTCATGGACAGGGCAGGGCATGTAACCAAGCTCCAGTCCCTTAACTTACGGCTCGAAGCCTGGCTTTATCAGCCAAGGTGCGAGCTTTATCGATCAGGCTTGCTAATCGCTTTTCTTGCAAGGGGCCTGTCCAACTGCTCTTCTTGGTCCTTTAATCGGAAAGGGAGTCGAATAAAGACGTTATAAGCTTCCCACCCATCCTTATCCAATAATGCCCTAGACCTCTCCGCAGCCTGAATCAATGATGGCACGATCGCGGGTCCTGCCATCATGACTGCGTCCGGCATACTTAAGCCGCCTAGAGAGACCGGAAGCATTACCTGATCCCTTGCTATGTAAGCTGAATATTTAGTATCTCCTCTAAAGTGTGTAAGCTAAGATAATTAAAGGGCTGCAAAAATTCAGGCGATAAGGATAGATTGCAACCTCTAACTAGGTTTGTTAACCTCGTAGGTGAAAAGCAAGATCTAAGGAGAAACAGGCCACAGTGGGCCCCCAATGGGGGTAGTCTGCCTGTGGCAAAATCCCATCCGGGAACAAGGGCACACCTAGCAGTTCCAGGTCAGCCTTGTCAAGGTTAGGCTAGGCCAATGCAGGTTAGATTGTAGTGAGCACAACCGCTGAAGAACGTAATTAATAGAAAGGTGACATAATAGAGTCATGTCCGGCGACATAATAAAGCCATGCACAGCAATTGGTTATCTCGCTCGATTGCAGACTGTCGCGTTCCGGATAAGTCCGGGCAGATAAGTAAAAAAAAAAAGAAAAAATATATATTTATGTATGTATGTATAAATATATATATATATATATATATATATATATATATATATATATATATATATTTATTTATTTATTTACTTTTTAGCGAGCACTGCCGAGTGTGCAAATGTATTGTAAATGATTAATAAGCCATCGCATTTTATATATAACTTTATGCAGGGTCTCCCAGAAAGATTTGAACCGCGATATAGGGAACTGCAAGGCTCGTTAACGTAAATATTTTTTGCACTGAAACATGATCTCTGAGAAGTCTTGTTTCGGAGTGAGAGTGATATTACTAAAATCTGTGACACTGGTGTTATTGCCCCTCATAGGAGCACAAAATATGCAATTGAGAGATAACAAGTCTTCCTAAACAAAAACTAAGCACATAATTGTGTTCGTAAAAAAAATTCTGCTTCCTCTGAAGAACACATAACGCCGGCCAGAAGATGCGACATGGTCGTTTAGAAGAGAATTTGCAAGAAAATAATAAACATTTGGTACCATATTAATGGCAATGCGAGGCATGATTGTGGAGAAATCGAGTTTGAGTGCATGCATAAATGACCTACTATATCAGACAAATCTCAAGGTCATTTATGCATGCACTCAATCCCGGCATGTCCGCCGAACAATTTTAATTAGTCTGCAATCACGCGTTGCCATATATTTGGTACCTCACATTGCCATCAATTTAGTATCCAAAATATCGTCATGAATTGTGCGTTTACTTAAATGTGTTAGCTTTCAAGCGCTATGAAGGTCTATAGTTATGATTTATGAGGTATTGGGCGTGAAGGCTAATAAAGAACTCAATATTTTTGCGAATTCTCTTGCAAACTACCATGTGGCATCGTCTGGCCGGCGTTATATGTTCTTCGGGAGGAAGCCAAACTTTCTCATACAACGATGTGCTTAGTCTCGTAATTGCACATTTTGTGGTCCTGCGTCGGGCAATAACACCAGTGCCACGGATTTTAGTAATATAACTCTCACTCTGAAATAACACTTTATAGAGACCATGCTTTTTTGGGAAAAATCTTTACTTGACTTTTCGCACTCAGGTCCTCTTTTTCGACCTCAAGGCCCACCTTCTTCGAGGAACTTACCTATCTAATCGAGCGGATGACTTACAAACACTCAACGAGTTGACACCCTTTACCCCCTCAATTCTCTGTTGAACACATCTCTACCCCATGGCGCGCGGCAACAAACATTATTGCCCGTCTCTAAAAGAGGCTGTATATTCCTTAATTTACTGACCCTAGCCGGCTTGCCATAGAGATATCAATGCTAAGCGCAAAAAACAGGGCAATTCCCCGTTTAGATACAACTATATATATAGTTGTGTGCTAAATATATAAATAGCTTGCGCTTATTAAAACCTGAATGCTGCAATAGACGCAGATACTAGTTATTAATATTCCACACTAATATTACACAAAACGCAATCGCTAAACGTCCAGAAAGCAGAGCGCCGTGTGCCGTTCTGATTGAAATCCAGTCCAAGAAGAGACCGCCTTTTCACGGAGGTGGCGTCTAGTTTCGTACGAAGGCTCCTGTACCTAAACAGAAATCCGGCTGTCCAGTAGAAGGAAAGCACAAACGAAGGCCTCTGGAAGGATCCGGCGATGCTCCTCGAGGTCTCGAACTCAAATAAATCGCCTTGTATCACACATTCCCATATATATATATATATATATATATTCGCGCACCTCTGGCTGAGCCGCCTTGAAAGATCTTCGGCAGGGCAGGGAGCCGTCGGCAGGCAATGGAAATTCCCAAGGAAACGCACCTCAATGCGAGACGATCTCTTTGAAAAAATGCGAGAGCAGATTTTAGCAAAGCTGTCCTTGTGCGCGACAATCACAGACCGGGCCTGGAAGGAAAAGTTAATGGATGAAACGCCCGAACTGGAAACGGGGCTAAATTTGGGGAGGCCGCAATTGGATCTATATATATATATATATATATATATATATCTTCTTGGGTTTGACCTAACTAGCAAACGAATATTTTATTAATCAATTCATATTACAATCCTGTGTAAGTGAACGTGTGTTTGACCTACATTATACCATTTGATACAAGACAATAGCAAAACAAAGCTTAAAATGTACATCTGTAATGAAGGGTTTACAATTAACAGTCGGATCCTATTAGCATAGTAAATGGATAAACGTGAATGAGGAGGTTAGGAGAGATCGAATACCAACTTGAGCGAGAACAAAATACCACGGGAACGATGATATTGAGTTTAAGTACTATATATATATATATATATATATATATACTTATCTTAGTCCTCATTGATTATACCGGGCACTGCTAACCTCTGCACATTTGAAAACATTCTTTACTGGGTAAAGTTCCCTGCGCTCCGACCGATATTCATTGCCCCGTTAATGTGCGCGAATAAAGCTATTTCAGGTGCTGGGGAACGAAAGGGATTTTTCACACAAAGCCCGATAATAGATTACCAGCAGTGGTCTCGAATCACGATACTATTAAAACTCCATTTGCTTTAATACAGCCGGCCGTTTTGTTAATTCCGGTGCGCATTTATATTGTTTCGGCGCTAGCAAACATAAAATTTGTAGCTTGTACCATAGTGTCTGCACAAAGATGAGCGCATTTCTTTACAAAGAAAAAAAACAACATTAATGGTATCTATTTATATATAGCACGTCATTAAGCATAATGAATCAGCGAATGTCGAAGGTTGTTGCTGATTAAAATAAATCAAATAATATTGTTGCCGATAAACGTGCTTAGCAGCCGCGGCAGACAGCGTTTGTTTTTTGGAATGAGTATTGATTTTGACAATAACGAAGTATCTCTGCGTGCATTCGATTGATCTAATTAACAACAAATCACTGAGGCTCTAAATGTTTAGATTAAAATATCGGCGCATAAATTACCTTATCGACAGCTGTTACAGGGGAATAGTATATGGCAGCAAGCAATTAATATTTCACTGGTGCCGTCAATAGATAAAAACAATTTAATATTTTTCCTGGAAAACATTCTCATACAAGTGTGGGGCCAGGCCTGCAAGGACATCTGGGATACCATGGCCTCTATTTTGAACGGAGAGCAGAACTTAAAGTTTAACTGAAGAAGACCCGAGTAGGTGAAGTCCTCTATGAGTACCTATTAGAAACAGACGTGATAAAAATCTTGGTGATTGAGGAGGTAGAGGACAGAGAAACCCCAGAAGCTTGAGGTTCTCCCCGTAGACGATCTTACGTTCTAGAGGCCGGTTCGTTATCTCAGAGACCAAAAAGGCTGCACCAGAGGCAAGTGGCATGCGCTGCAGCTTCTATACCGTCCGGTTTGCCGAATCTTGAAAATGACGTGGAACTATCTGTTGTTGCAGACATCGAGCTTTAGATGAGGCAAGCGCATCGATGATATACACCAGGCGCTGAACAAGCAGTACTACTGGCGCATAATTAGAGTTCAGCGTATTTTGGTATAATGTAAATATATTCTAAAACTGGCACCCACGGGGTCTCCACGGCAAACCCAGATTTAAAGTGTCAGCGCGGATCCTCTACAAAGCAGAAAGATCGCCCAGCCTATCGCATTGTTTTCTGAAATAAATGTGTGGGCTATTTACCACGGGACTTGCGTCAAGCGCAAATACATAAGCACACCGCATGCTGTGAACACTTTTGTCTAAGACACAACCTACCTCTAAATGTACTTAGTCATTCAAATTGTTATCGCAATTAAGCGAGCGAAATGGCTTGGATCGTTCTTTGAGCAATTGATGTGAATGATTTGATGAACATGTGAATTAATACTGATGTATAAAACGTCCGAGCAGGCCCAACCGTCCAGTCACTTCACACCCGGATAACGCAATGCAGCAGTGCATCCTGTCAGCTAAAACCGTAGAGTTTATCCGATTTCACCTTTTACCGAGTTCTTCGTATCCACACTCTGTTTAAAATCAAATGGATGCCCCACCTTTAGAAAAATTCATGCTTAATGTGCAAGAACAAAAATTGAATATTTCGTATTGTTACAGTTTATAGGTTTAGCATTAAATTTAAGTCTGGAGCGTACCTTTCTATCCATACAAGTTGAGTTACCTATAGCCATAGATCAATTGTATCTGGTTCTTTTTCATTTTATCCTGTACCAGTAAAGTTTTTGTATATTGTATATATAAATATCTATATAGGTATAAAGGCTCTACTTAGAGCGCAAATGCGAACTAAATAATGCTCTAGAAAGCCTAAGTAAACGTTCCTTATTAGAGCCCACGATGGAGACGAAAATCGGTCCCGGATTATCCTGCACGCCCGTAATCGCTGTTAGGCCGGCAACACGCCCAGCGGCGTATAAGTCTAGGCTGAATGCGACGAGCATTTGTTTCCGCGATCTATTCGCGATGTGGTGGTCTACACGACGCCTGCTAAGAACGTTCTTGCTAGAGAAGACTATGTTTACTTCCGTGGCCATGGGCCATTTTACCCCTTTTTGATATCGATCGTTATCCTTATACGTCAACGACTGAAACGACGACAACATCTGTGTGCATCACGTCTTCGATTCTTGTCGCCAGGTAAGGAAAAACAAGGCCGATCAGAGAGCAGAGGCAGACGCGATCCGTCGAAACCGTCGACGTCGAAGAAATATGACTCTGTTGAAAAAACCTAAAACCTCATCACGTGACGAAGCGGCCACGGAAATGATTGTGAAGAAGCGGCCACATTACTCCATAGATTCCAGCTCGAGTTACGCCGGTTTCATCTCTCAATAAAATGACGGCAGTAAATGGTGAAAACGAACGGTTGGAAATGGTTCGACTAAGGCCGCCAGCTCCGGCCCATTCGACCCATCATCTCGCCTACTTAGTGGACGATACACGAACATCGTCGATGCGTTGATACTTCTGCGTCGTTTTCCCTACTCGTCCTCTTCCAGACGACCAGCGGATGTCCGAATGCTTGTGCTGCTCGTAGACTACTCGCAAGCTCGAACGCGACGTTCGCTCGGGTCGTTTCCGTGTTCCGTTGCGCTCCGAATGCTGGCGATTCGTGCGATTGGTGTGGTGCGACAGCGCTCCGTGATATCGCCAGCCCGATATCCCCTCTCATTATATGATCTGCACTCGACTTCGTCAGAGTGCAGCGGCGCAGGAAGATCGCCAAAAAATAAAAGTAAAAACAAAGACAGGCCAGGATGAGCCAGACCAAGGCACGCAGACAACAAACCATCAACGGACAACGACAATTACGGCGGCCAGCGGCAGCAGCAGCAACAGCAACAACACGGACATAACGTAATAGTTAAATTGCATTGAATTGTATTCATACCAAGCAAAGCTGACATGCAGCAACGGCATCAGCAATGCGTACGTTTTTGCAGTATTCTGAATTTGCACGGAAAACTGCGAGTACCCCACTCTGTATACTGCCGCACGATGCAAATTGACGAAGTGTATATATCGTGCCGCATGCATATACATATATATATATATATATGGAGTACCATATCAATTCTTAGTAAGGCGCATAACAGTTTTGAAGAATGGCTCCGTTGTTGACTCAATGAACAAACACCTTTATAGCAAACCGTAACGCTACACTGCGCTAACCACATGATATGACAAGACGTTTGTAGTTAGTGTAAAATAAACCACCCTTTACTTTCCCTGCCTAATTGATCGCACCACACGGGCAACTGTCTTATCGTGATTTTGGCATGCGTATCACGCCGTTCCCGCACCTCACCAACCGACTAGTAGTGGCAGTCAAAGCAGCACTGAACTTATGTAATATAATATTTAGATGTTTCATAGTTGAGAGGCCGAGTTGTTACGTGAATCTGTACATGAATCTCATTGTATCCAGGCTAATGTGATGCTGCCAGTTTGGACTTTTTTTTAAATGGTGGACATACATGCACTCGATAGCGTACAAAAGCGCTTTACATGAAGACTTGTAATATAACGTACCAATTACGTACAGTGCCCAGGCCGTTGCTGATTTAAAAATGCATAAGCTTGTAAACAAAGTATACCATCAAAAGTGCTGGAAGTTCACAATAATAATCCGCAAAGCGGGCAACTTGTGAAACACGTTTGCAGTGACTTGAACTGAGCAAATGAGCCATTATTTTTCCTTCTGTGTTCCGCGGGTGTTGAAAAGTAAACAATCGGTATCGTATAGGCATATTTGTATATATAAATAGATCAACTATTTTAATTCAGAAAGCTCAGATAGTCAAACGTTGTTACCACTAGCGTATACAGTCATAACAATATATCTAGGATTGATGACGCATATATATAGGGTCTTTCGAAATGTTCGTTAAGTCTTGTAACAAATCCTGCCCTTAGCTCTTGTAAACTGCTCTGCTTGAAAACAAATCGAGGTTGGGTCTCACAAATCCAAAATTGAATGTTACTCTACGGAAGAGCGCGTACTGGGTGTGAAAATGCGCCATGAAAATGGAAGCGAGCATGCCGGCGAGATCTTTGCGCTATTTACGACATAAATTACCGACCATGTGAGAAAACCATCTGCAAAACCGTGAAGAACTTTAACAGAACATGTTCTGGGCCTTATGGCGAATAGACTGTTAAAAGTCCACAGACCACCAGGGCCGTCGCACTTAACTACCGAGAAAGACGGGTCTAATAGTTTGGTAAGTTTTAGTTAGAAAAACGCGTTTTGCGTGACTCGTTATGAATGCATTTTTGAGCAACGTGTGCAAAGCTTGTATGGCGGACTCGTAACTATTGGCTACTGTCTCAAGAAGGCAAAAACAAAGCGATACCTGTTTAATACATCCACAATCAAAAACAAACGGACCCGTTTAAGGTGGACTGATAAGACTCAGCCGGATATGCTATAGTGAAAGTTCGATGCCAGTTATAAGTCAACTGTAGTTCATCTATCTATTCTCCTCTACAGAGATACCACGCTAAAATCGTGCACGTCTGAATGATGTCTAAACATACATTTTTGTTTTATTATTACTGGTTTTGCAAGGATGACAATCCTTTAGGCAATTTGGTGTCACCCATTTGGACAGTCAGTTTGTCTGTTTACATCACATTATATTGGTACTCATTTCTAAAATTGTAAATATATCTTCTAAAACACAGATTTAATTTGAAATTAGGACTTTACGGCAAGTTACCTTCGTAATTTAAATGAAAACCAAGTGAAAAAGTTTGTATTTACATTTTTTACAGAACGGGAGGAAAAGAAATGTCGGAGACTGCTTGCATAAACTGTTTTTATTTTGATTCGCTACGAAGAAGTTGGACAAGGGAGGGGAAGAGAGACAGTTTGTCATGCCAATTTTTGTTTTAATTTAAACGCACTAAATCGAATACTAGAGAAGGCGCCTTAAAGACGTCACCGGCGGTGTTAGTGTTTCTCTAGTGAGCGACGTAGTTTTGAGCGGTACTGTTCATTTGGGCAGTCCGACTGAGACAAGCGCTTGCTATTTGATTAATTCTTTAATTGCATTCTTCGACAAACTATCGGTATATTTGTTATTCTCTTCATAATACAAATCCGTTAGTTAAAATATTTGCAATCCGCCGGTACTGCTCGAATCTTTGTGAATTCTACATTCATATTGCTAGCTTTTTGTGTGGATGTCGGGTATGCGCGAGGTGTCTGATCACGCTAAACAATATATATATATATATACACTCGTACACTATTAATAAAAGTATCCTATGCAGATACACCCGCCGTAAATGTATACATATGAAACTACAGATATACAACTACATCAGGAAATAGTTGTACATATGAAACTACATATATACAACTACATCAGGAATTAGTTGCGTGCCTTTTCGACAGGTTTGTGCGCTTCTTTTTCGATTAATCTGTCCATCGATATATCTTTCACCTGTTTCTAATAACGTTGCTTGCTAAAGTTGCCGGTGACTGTAGTCTGGCATCACTTGACTATGCCATGAAACGACAAAGGCGACACTGTTTCGTGTTCATCATACGTATTTCAGGCAAGGCCATTTCGTTCAAGAACAATGTTAGCTGAGTTGAAGGATCTAACCGTCGTCGTCGTCGGAACGCTGCTCGACTGTGCACTAAACCATAACGTCTCTCAACGTCGATATGATGATCCATCTCCTTGTTCGTCTCGACACGCCGGTGAAAAGTTCGGCAGACGGTGCTAAAAAGTTTGCGCTCTTTACTCTTCCCCGTTTCTCGAACGATGATGAGTGAGCATACGCTACATACGTAGTCGAGTGTTTTACCTTCCAGGAGGCTCAAACTGTAGAGTGGTAGCCGTCGTGGTTATTTCAGTAGGAGAGTAGTTGTTACTAATGGTAGCAGTAATAGTAGCTCCTACCTATAGAGACCAGCATAGAATGCATGCCTTGGACGTTCTGCTGTCAAGCAAAAACGATTCGGATATTCCCATTAGTCAGAAGACGCTCCAGCTGTTACATTTAGGTACCCTGATGACGGCGAGCGAGGAAGATGGGGTTGTAGATATATTTATATATATATTTTTTCTTTTATATATATGAATAAATTAAGAGAAGAAGTGTAATAAAACAACGAATATCCAATGACAGCTTGCTGGTTTTTGAGCTGTCTGGCCAGTAGATTAGGACCGATTGTGGCCCGCTTCGGCATTCATCTTATTGAAATTGAAAATAATGGAAATTTTATTTAACAATTATTTATCTTAAATTTGAACCTAAAACCTTCCGAATGCAAGACAATGTCTTTATCACGCAACCGCCTTGCTCGGTAAAAGGAAAGATCATACAATAATTTTATTGTCACACTTACACCCAATTGGCTAGACAGGATATACACCGGTCGAAAGCAAAACAAAAGTACATATCGCTGGGTATTTATAGGGAAAAGGACGGTATGGGCATAGCCATAACACGTGCACACAAAACCAAGCAGGATCTACTGAGCATACGTGATCACAACAGTTGCAAATACAGAATTTGTTAGGTTTGTGGATACCCACTGTACATCAAACTGCGAGTTCGACGCCATGTACGTGCGTCTCCCGTGTCGCAGCACAACGTTTCGATTTTCCTATCCGCGGCGTCCGTCTGTGCTCGTCCTTTCGGAAGTAGTGGCCCCTGATATGAGAAGTCAGGGGTGGCGTGGACAGAGGGGTAGTAAGCTAGTCATGGTTGTCATCTGCCGTAATGTCGCTGGTTCGGTCCCGTTGTTGATCGAATCATGTCGCGAGTGAATTATAAACTACAACTACAAGCTCCCATGCTGCCACACAGACTGACTGTTGGGAATACCCTAGATATCTCCACATGCCCAGCATTAGTGATACGTCTCACGGCAATTTTAGGTCCGAAAGCGAGGAGGACGACAGTCGTTTATGTTACTGAAACCTGTCAGCATGATTTTGGGGGATTACGGGAATCTTGACGGACCCACGCCACTCCAGCCATGATGATGACCAGTCTGGGACTCGAAAACCCAGTAAAACCACGTCCTCCCACCCCTAAGAAATCGGTAACTGCGTAGGCATCGCTTCGAATCCATGGGGGCGGGTGTTGCACCAACTGGTACATTTCACTTCAATCCGGCATTATCCAGCGCCTCATGTCTGCTTTGGTGCAGCTCAGGCGCGCGCGACCGTGAACGCCATTCACAGCTCCGCCACTTGGGGATGCATCGAAATCCATCGCCTGAAGCGTCTCTGGCAGTTTTCTTGACCACCTTTAAGGACATTATAGCCTCGAAGAGGGCACAGAACTCCCTCCACGCCTTCGCCTATGTCAGAATGTGTGCTACAACCTCTTTGATCGGTTTCCCCTCATGGTGGTCGCACCCGCGTTTCTGCCCTCTCGGAGGGCGAGACACCGCAGAATTGTGTGTTCAACATCCTCTGTCTTACCCGACCTGCATAACGCGCAGATGTCGACACTCGTCTTGGTAATTCTAGCCATAAACGCTTAGAACTGGCCGAACGCCGCGGGTGGTCTCCGAGGTTCTCCCGGCTGCACTGCGACCATTCCTCTTGCAATCGGGCGATGGTTCTTGATCTAGTCGTTGTTAAGTCTAGATCTCCATTCTTCCATTTTTCGACCCGCTCACCTGCCAGCAGATCCGATGGCAGCATCTTGGACAGGGCCAGGAGGGCCGCGGTCGACACCGTGCAGTAAGCCCGGTAAACATGAATGGCTACCGGCCGCTGTGACGAGCAATGACGAAGGAAAATCTAGAAAAATAAAAAGCAACCTTATTGAAAATGTGTTTGAATTTTGATGTCAAAAGTCGGGATTTCTCTCCGCCATTTTACTTCATAGACACACGTAGACGCAAAACGGTCCAATTTCAGTAGAAAGTTGAATCGTAAAATTAGGTTTTCTGTAAATAATAAGTAGTGTGTTTGCCAGTGGGAAGACAAGCATGTTCCGCATGAACACTTATGCATACTTACACGGACACACACCGGAATTTAAACCCACGACTTTCCGAAATCAACACATGGCTCTGACACTGAACTACCTGCACAAAGTGGTTTAGTGCCTATAGGTTGATATATATATATATATATATATATATATATATATCAACCTACTGAGCGTTTCGATGTTCATGGACACTACTTGCACCACAGCCCAACACGCACGTCCAGCAAATAAGAAGGGTCTTGCTGCTGCTCGGCCCCCGTCTTCAGCGGGCGAGAATCTTACTGACGAAAAACAACAAAAGTCCAAAGCACCTCTCAAAAACTTATAGTTCTCTAATTGTTCAGCAGCCTCCGACGACCGTCTGTTTCGGCACTTTATTGACGCTTTGCCAACGACAGGTAGCCGGAGTTATTCCGTGTGTTGGATGAATTATCGGACGAATAGGAGCGTCTGTGATCCCAACAGAAAGATGCTGCATTCTCTCTTATGGCGGTTTAATAGGCGATTGAGATGTTGAAAAATAGGGAGACCATTGGGGCCGACCTCATTTGCGATAAACAAATAAAGGTGGTAGTCCTCCAGCCCCTACGAACGGAACTCTGTGTGGCAAAATTCCACCAGCTTAGTCGGATAACTTGCTTAAGGTTATCCGTAAAAGCAAAAGCGACCTGCTGTCTTTTTAATGTGTTCATTAGCTTATAGGGAATTCCCTGTACATTGGTTTCCACTTCCTCGCCTTCTTTATTTAGTTTTTTTGCTGTTTATGATAGCATCCATGAACACTTTCCAGTCCACTTTGAAAGCCTTCTTCTGAGACCCTTCAGTTCCCCACTGTGTTTATTGTGTTTTTGTATCCGAACATCTCTCGAATGTAGTATTTGCTGCGTGTTTTGTATATCCTTCATCACAGTTGTAGCACCTTGCATCATTATCGCTTTTCTGGGCGCTTGGCCTAATATTACGTTTGCTACTTTCACCTCCCTGCAAAATTTTCCCAATGGCATACCTTCTAGCAAATACTAGCAACCTATCCTGCCCCTTTATAAATAGGATTACGGCCCATTCAGTTAAGGAGCAGTATACCTGCCCTACTATTAACGTTTCCCTGGCGAGCTAGAATGACGGAGAGTAGAAGCACTGGCCAGCAGTGCTTCGGTTGTCGTGCTTTTCGAACAGCGTGTTCGAAGGCCTCCCTGTTGACCTCGTTCTTGACTCCAAGAATGCGTGTCTTTGTGCTTGTGCTTAGCATAGGGGACGTTCTACCTGGTGCTGGCTACAAAATTTGATGTTGCCTCTATTTGGTTTTCTCTGCATACAACTTTTATGTCACCCTCGCGAAGATGCACAATGTTTCTTGCCGTGACACCAGCTCGGGTTGTATCTACTTGCCGCTGCAAAAACTCGAATATTCTGTCTGCGTCTGGTTGTTCGTTGTGTTAATAACGATCGACCCGACCTTGTGTCTCGGGCAAGCCTCGTTTTCGATTCTCTTCTTAAGAAGCCTTTCATTTGGTACGAAGATCGGCTTCGCCGTCGGACTTCGTCAAGCAGTATTCTGCTGCTTCTGCACAAGAATGACCCCATCTGTAATGTGCGGGGCTCCCCGTGCGCCTTCATCGGCCTTTCATTCGCAACTGATCGTTTTGCCCTTATCTATTATTGTTCGTAATATTTCAAGGACATATTATTCAGATTGGTTGCTTCTTGGCGGATGTTTTACATACCAGCTGTACCCGTTACCAGCTCTGCCAGTTTTGGAGCTGCAGGGAAGAATTGGGTCAATCGCTTGATCACCTCCACATCCTTAGCGTTCTTCCCTTGGAACAGGAGTGTTCTAAATTCCCTATTGCCTAGGATGCTGGTCTTCACTAGCCGTGTTTGCCGGTAGGCCCTTCGTAGTTCTTTAACTTACTCCTCTCTCACCTGATCCCCATTTTCTAATTTTTGGAGGTTTTTCCACATTTTTTGGCATCTCTCTTCCTTCGCAGCCTGCTTTATTTTTTTGAATGTATTGTTTATTAACCAATATTAACCAATAGCCTGCTTTATTTGTTCAGGCATACACTGCTATCGTACAGCTTTCTCAAGTCCTCCGTTTGTCGCCCTCAGCGGAGAACCTTCTTTTATCTTTAAGCGCTGTCAGGCTGGTTTTTAAAAATCTTTATTGCACCCGTTATACTCTCCTTTGTATTTATTGTTCCGCGCGTGAACTAGGTTCTGCGATACGTTTGCGGAAACGATACAGGCAACGACTCACCCACTGACGTCGCCACTACTACAGTTTCTGTCCTCGGCGTCACCTTGTACGACTTCTCGGACATGATGAGGTGAAACCGCCACCAGTTTGTTTAGAAGATTGATCAAGTATATCACGTAGATGACATAGCCGCAGACCTGCTAAGCCGGCTCTACTGGTGAATAGGAATTAACGAACTGCTCCTAAAATAAGTGAAGTTGCAACATTCTCGTAACTCTAAACTGTAGGCCGCTGGCGCAGTGCCAAGCAATCCAGCCAGGTGGGTGAGGCCAGGAGTGTTTACTTCTGAGGTCACGCTCGGTGTCAGAGTTACGATGTGCCAATGTGTCTCATGATAGGACGGCCTTTGCGGCGTGCTGGATCTTTATCAGACCAGTTTCAAGTTGCCTAGTTGCAAGGACTCGAAGAAAGTCTGTTTTTTTTTTGGGGAGGCTTTGCTTATTAAATACTCTGCTTTGCTTAATCGTTAGCGTTCCTTTGCATAGTTCCTTTGCGCAACGGATGGGGCTATATTACAGGCGATCTGATCACTTTTGTGTGATTCACAGGTAGCAACCCGTGACGGAGCCGGCCGTAAATGCAAATGTCTTATGTAACCACTACCTTAGCTAGACTTCTCTGTCTTTGCACGGTAACTCCGATCGAGGTAAAACGGCCGCCAGAATTGAATTTTTATTCATAGGTATAGCTATAAATGTGGCCGTTCTCAGCAAGGCCAATCCACAGGCTGTTAGCCGAATATTTTTATTAAGACATCTGTGCTCCTCGTTTTTTTTCGATTATGGTCGATTTCTAATCCACTCCGGCATTCACCTTGTTTAAATTGGGAACCATGAAAACGAATTTAGGAGTGGCCGGTCTGGGTCTCGAACCCAGGCGTCCCGAATGCAAGGCAAAGGCTTTTTGCCACTAAGCCATTATTATTATTATTATTATTATTATTATTATTATTATTATTATTATTATTATTATTATTATTATTATTATTATTATTATTATTATTATTATTATTATTATTATTATTATTATTATTATATTATTTAATATGTCTTAGAGCAATACAGTTGTGAGGTGTGAATGTGTATCCTCATTATTTTATAGTTTCTTTCTTGCTGTCGTCAGCCCATCGCACCTAATATCGACGCGGCGTTTCCTCTGCAAACTGCCAATGAAAGCAGCTGCCTCAGAAAGTCGCCTTCGCTTGCATCTCCGGTGTTTGCTTGTATTCGATCACTTAAGTCTTTAATAAATGTCTTTGTTCTTCTGCTGACTAGGCCCATTGTCTCCATTGCAATCGGTACGAAATTGTATCTAGACTCTAACTCTGTGTATTTACGCCACTTTTTTTTATCTGCGTGTTCGGCCACCCATCCCGCCTCGGTAGCGCTGTGGCACACATAAGACGGTGCGGCTGTGCAGGAGACTGTCGCATCCCAAACCAGGCATTTGCCTTTTTTCCACGGCGGAATAGTGACACCGTCGGGCTTTTTATCGTCATGAAGTCCTAGTCTGGATTCCAGCATGCTAGGTATTCCCGCCCTCCGGAGAGCTCTTATTATTATTATTATTATTATTATTATTATTATTATTATTATTATTATTATTATTTGGGGCAAGGATGCACTCAAACCGATAAATGAGTTTGGGAAGAAGCTCTTTGAGGCCATAGCGGAACCAAGAACAATCGCGTTCTTCCGACAGAGAGTGCCATTGAAACTATAGAGAGGCACCGCCAAGATGATGTTGAGTGGTCACCGATACTCAAGCAATAACATTAATAATCATAATTATGCAATATTGTAGAAGTTATTTAAGTAATAAATTAGTAATTGTGATACGCGTGCATGTTATTAATAAACCCTTGTTCCAAGAAATCATTATTATTATTATTATTATTATTATTATTATTATTATTATTATTATTATTATTATTATTTTTACTGTTGCAATACATTGAAATATAATTGTGGAATATATGTTGTAGAATAACCAATCGACTTCGTGCTTCGTCTGGATCGTTCACTTGTCCTCGTTGTCCAAGAAGAGAGACACAGGACAAATGTTTAGCTTGCGTCCGTAAAGTGAGCATTACAAGCTTCATAAAGTTTTTTTTTCGTTGCAGGGCTTGGTTAAATGTATTTTTTTTGGTGAACCTATACGCAGTGTAGTTTTCTCTATCTAAATCAATTTAGCAACTACGGTCGGACGCTTGCCGTGTCTGTGTGCTTGTGACCCCTGACACGGCATTTTAGGCAAGTATTTTCGAGGGCCAGAGCAAAAGGCTTTTTTCTGTGATCGAGCACACCAGAAGCCAAGGCGCAAGTATTGCGCGCTAGCTACCTACATAGACAGCGCCGTCACCTGCAGCTCTACCCGACAGGCCGAAAATTGTTCACTATTTATTTCGATCCCTATATCAACAAAAAATGTCCGGACTGACGTGATAAAAACATTTTTTCTTAGCTCCCGTTTTAACTACCATGTGCTGCGAGAGTAAGGTGCTGCCGTTCATTGGTGGCGCACGGAGCTCTACTTGTTTCCAGGCTAAAATGCTACAGTCGCCTCTCTCTTTTCCCCTGACTCGCCTTTAACGTGTACTCCCAGTTCAGGTTGTGTTTAACCTTTGGCTGTTCGGCTTCCGATATTACATCGTCGTATACTGAACGACGCATGCCTGATTTTTTACCGGTACGTCCTGAAGTTTCCAACGAGAACGTTTAGATTCAGCCAGAATGCATTTATAATCAAAAGTTTGTACTAGTCAAACTGTGTGTATTGACGGCAAAGCCGATATACTACCTAGCTTGACGAGTACTTGTAGCTGTAGCTCCACTTTTAGAAAAGCTCGGACCTAATGACGCCTTGCCTCTACATCATCACTTATCGCTCCCTCATTGAATAAGATATTGCCTCCAGAATAGCCCGCTTCTGTTACGCGTATCCATATGACTGTATTCTGCAGTGCTAATCCATAAGCCGTTACACTTTTATAAAACTGTGTTATCAGACAACCAAACTGTTATTGGGTTTTGCGAGCTTTCACATAATGTAAGCGAACTTATATGAATCACTTTTCTTCATTTTAAGATCTATAACGCATGCAACACGTTGGCAGACATAATACAAAGAGCGAAGACTACTCAACCCCTAGCACATGAACGTATCAGTTGGGTCAAGAAGCATTGAGGTGAAACACTTGGCAAACAAAGACTTGGCAAAGGGGTGTTTTTTTCGAGCATGTCGAACAGATATTTTGGCGACAGTTCACCCGAGCCTGTACTTTTCTCACAGAGTTTACGCTCCGCAAGTTTTTTTTGTTTATAGCAAGTTAGTCAGCTACACGAGGAAATCGGGAGAAATCGTTTTGTGGTCTTCTAGGCACGAGGAAGCTTCTGTGCACGACCTTCCATTTGTTCGCCATTTAGCTAGTAGCCAACACGATGTTGATTCCATCTTGTTATGCAGCCTAGGGGTGTACATGTTTAGATCGTTTTGAGCATGCTGGAGTGGTCGAGAGCTTTGAAAATTGAAGCACAACTAAGTGTATAAGAAAGCGTTCATCCGATTTTCGGCACAATCTAGGCTTTCGTTTGCGACCGTTCCGAAAGGGAGCCATGATTACAGCAATCAGCTGCGTCTGTTTGTTTGTTTATTTTGTTACTGTGATTGCATAATTTTCCTACGATTACGTCCGTCCGTTTGCCCATGTTTGCGATAGCCACAATGCACAACACGATCGGCGACGACAACAAAGCGACTTGCGATTGACAGCAACGCCGGCTCTCACGACTCAAGTGTCGTAGTTGACCCTGTAGAGAAGGAATGAGGGTGGTGGTGGTGGAATCAGAAATAAGCGCAAAAGACACTCTTGTCTTTTGCGCTCGCCTCCGTCTCGCACCCCCCCCCCCCCCCAACCCCGTTGCCCCCTCTCTTGCTCTCGCGCTGAACCCGCGGGTCATTCGTGCACCCCCCCCCCCCGACTACCCCCGACTAATGACAGCCTTGCAGATTCATCCCTTCATTCTGTGACGACAGTAGTGCGACAGTGTGCGAGTGGTGAGCACAAGTCCATACGCACAGATAGACAAACGGAACACACGACGCACGGCGCACACACACACACAGATAATAGCATCTACGCTACAGTTACTCAATAATTAAAGAGCTGCTGCGACTACTTCTATAGGCTATCATTGCTACCATGACAACAACAGCAACAACAGGAACAGCAACAACAACAACAACAACAACAACAACAGCAACAACAACAACAACAACCACTACAACAACAACAACGTACTGCTCTTGCTGCTACTACCCTACTACTACTACTACTACGAGAAGCAGTCACTGACTGACAGTGACGACTGTGAACAAGCTCTTTTCGTTGGTGCAGCACTTCGCGCCAACAATGTCTAACGCCATGCAATTAGCTCGGCGGCGAGTCTCTGCTGCCGCCGCCGCGCGGAGCGAAAGGCACGCGAGGTGCGCAACTTCACCCCCGGAGTACTTTACTTGCATTGCGCAACAAGCACAATTCTCTCAGTCTCCCATCTCGAACGATGCTAGTTCGAACTTTTTGCCCAATGGCAATGCTGTCAATGCTCTACGTATGCGCCCTGCAATGAAATCATCGTAATCATCAACAGTTGCCATGCGTCCACTGGCGTCTGTACGTCGAAAGCGAGGGGGGGGGGTCGGGGGGCGTACGAACATCGTCAACAGCACACAAAACAACGAGAAACCTAAACGCCCGTTTGTGCATAGGTCCGGCCAAGTTTCACTAACTTCCCCCTAAAAACGTTCACTGTCAGCTTTCAAAGGCACAGCGTATTATCCTAGCGATATCGTACGGAGGCTCTCTCTCTCTTTCTATGCTAAAAGTAGATTCACAAGTACTATTTAATGAAGTTAAATTGATTCACTCAATCATTCATTCTTCAGCTTTGCGCTTAAATGACAACAAAAATTTTTTTAGTATCGTTACAGCACATGCACTGTTATGATGTCGGTCTTTGTTTAAATATATGCCCCTTCTTGTTTAAAGCATTACGCTGCGTGTTGAAATAAATCTCAGTATGAAACTGCAACAACCCGCCCGACTCGTCCTACTTGTGAGGATCACATAATATTTGCAATAAGTTTCAGAAGAATGACAACTCTCAATCAGAAATCAAGCGAGTTGTCAAGCACAACTCAGACGTCAACTGTATACAGGCTTTATTTCCTGCGTTAAGGCTTTTGATAAACTCCCACATCATCATCTGTTTTTTTTTCTGGGAGGTTTCGAAAATGCATGATGCACATGCGCCACTAGCTGCCTGCGTGACTAGTGTGAGACTCGCAAACCCACTAAACCCTGATTCCTCCCCACCCCCCAGGCTCGGTATTACTTTGGCATTACTTCGAAGCCGTGGGAGAAGTGTCTCTGCCGTTCTCCTTCAATCAGCTCTATTCCTGACTATAATCCCGCATGTCTACCTGCGGTTGGATAGGGGGATGCCATTTTGTAATCCGTCTTGTGAGGGTGCGTCGAGACCATGAGGGCCTGGCTGCTCCCCACCCCCCCTCGGCTCCTCGTCTCGACCACTCTCCCGAGAGACCCGCTTAAACCTCTCCCGCCTGGCCGTTTCCTTGGCTGTCTTGAGTGTCAAAACGGCATTGAACAAGTTCGTCGCCTCCCTCTATGCCTCCGCCGAAGTCATCATATGGGCGAGCACCTCCTTGATGGGTCGGACTCTTACAGCGGTTGGTGCTGCGTCTTGTGCTTCCCTGAGAGCATCACGCCGCAGAACAGTATGCTCTACGTTGTCCGTTTCTCCAGAGTCGCACAGTACGCAGATATCGCTAACGGCCTTCTTGATCCTTGATATGTAGCTCTGGAACTGGCCGTGTCCGGTCAGTCCCTGAGTCGTCCAGTAGGAAAGCTCCCCGTGTCGGCGGTCATACCATACCCTGAGGTCCGGTATTAGACTCTCGGTCCAGCTCCCTGTGGTCACACCGGGTCTTACCTGCGCCCATTCCTCATGCCAGGCTGATATAGTGGCACTCCTGGCCCTGGTGAGATGCAGATTTTCGTCTAGATACATTTTACTTTGTTCAGCCACTAGGAGGTACCATGGCGGCATCTTGGCTAGGATCAGGAGAGCTTCGGTCGAAACTGTTCGATACGCCCGGCATACCCTGATTGCCAGCGTTCGTTGGGTCGACCTTAGTGCCCCCCTATTTTTCACCGTCCGCATTGCCATGTCCCCCCAGACTGGGGCTGCGTATAGCGCCGTTGATCTGCTGGTTGAATCACTCTTACGAACAGTAGTGGCAGGCTCTTCCCCGAGTGTACTTGCAAGTTTCGTTGATAAGAATCCTTTATTGGTAGACCGTAAGCGTGATGTATTGGAAACTAAGCAAAATGTGAGCAATCCGTAAAAAGACCCGCTAAAGTCGTCTCGCTTAGTCTTTACCTTACTGACCTTCTTGGTTATGTCCTAGAAGAAAAATAAGAAGCCGGTAATGTATGCAGATGAAATCCTGGTTGCACATTGCAACCTATATGCGATTAAGCGCATTATTCTATGATAAAGGCGTTCTTTGTCTCTATGAGACTTGTACGTAATCTATCCGAGAGTGAAACTTAGCTAATTTAGGATAGGAAACTTTAAGTTATATGGAACAAGCAAGTTGAGAAGAGATAAAATATGTGGTGTGCATAAAAATGGATCGAAAATAGCCCAAATAATAATTCTACCGTTTTGGTCTTGAATGTCTACGGATCGTATTTTGTTCATACATCGTTTTTAAGTTATCGCTTATTGGTTTCATCGCGAGTAATGTTTTTACTCATACTTGTACCCGATGCGAAACATGTTAAGTTTATGCTTCATGTGACAAAAAGGTATTTCCAGCTTCTTAAGACCAACCGTATGAAACGATTCCATGAGCGTATCTTCTACTAAATATATTGTTGATGCTCTTTTTTGGGAGGTCTAGGAAATGCGTTATTTACTAGCGCTGTCAAACAAAAATTAGAAACAAAAAAAACATTTACTAAAACCGATATCTTTCCCAACGCCTACAGACTCGGAGTTGTATGGCGTTACCGTGAAGAGGCCCTTGAGTCTGCAACTTTGTAAAGGAACTCAGAGACGCAGCAACCCACTGAGCCTATCATTATACACAATTTATATATGTTTTATTCAATGCACATAATTCCCAAAATAGATCTAAATGCGTCAATACTTTATCGACGTTTACAACTATACGAGATAGGAAACCCCGGGTTAGTCCCGTATCAAATGGATCATTGGGCGGATGCATGCGTCTGTTATCCCAAGTGCGATTCAGATGTTGAAGAATGAGAACGCTTTGGACCCGACCTCGTCCGCAATGAATATATAAAGGCGGCGATCTATCTATCGCCCCTGTGGACTGCACCTTAACAAAATAGCGCTTCGAATTAGTAAAATTATTTGCAAAATTCCAGCAACCTGGTCGGAGTGCACGGTTATAGTCATTCTTAAAGCCAAATGCGACCCACTCTGTCCATTCTCTTTGAGAGACATTGCAAAGAAAAGCTGCATCCACAATATATTATTAAGGTCCCTTGGGAACAGCATGGATTTCGCGCTAGTCATTCGACTATGGCCGAATCCCAGGGGCGTTTAGATGACGTGAGCTACTCGGCCGTCATCAAGTAACAAGCCTTTTCTCCTGTACTTGTAGATTACAAAGCTGCCGGTGACACTGGCACCAGAAAAATCGTCATGGAGAAGCTAGCCGCTGCGGGTGTGGGCCCATACGTTTTGCAAATCTTGCAGCTATCCTGAAAGCAAACTCGGTCATCCTAGATAACGGCAATCAGGAACACCGGCTCTTCTTGCAAACCATCGGCACTTCTTGCAAACCGTCTTAAGGCGATTATCTCAGCCTTCTCCTGTTATCAGTCTTACTAAGTGATCGACCGGCCCTTATCAATGACCACCACACCCAAGTCAATTCCGGCGCCAGAGAAGCTCTCAGTATAGACAGGCCTAATACTGTTCAACACATATGGCTTCACACTAATTTAGGAATACCTATTCGCTTATCAGCTTAACACTCTCGACACGGTGAAGGTAACAATCTTCAACAGCCTCCATAAAAACGCGCAGAACCAGAATCTCGGATATGCATATAAAACGTAATCTATGTATGTTTAAGAATATCAAAAACAACTGCCGTTTCCGAGACTTTAGGGATAACAATACCAAAGGTTTTGTAGTAATAAGTAATAAAAAAATAATATATACATTTAGGCTCAAAATGAAATAACCTGGCAATCCTGTACAGGTATTTCTGATAAATAATTAAACGTCGATCGGGGGTGTAGTGGGGATCGTCTGTGGCTTTAGTGTCATACGTTAAGGGTTCGGTCCCAATAGAACACATGTTTTGTAGATGCCAAAGACATGTCCCCTGTATTGACCGGCGTCGAGACTTCCTAGAAAGCTTTCTTCCTTTACTCTAAAGCTCTCTTTGCCCGTCTGCCCTCCCGCATGCCAGAGGAGGCCGTTGTGGCGGCTTTAGCAAAAGGATTCTAGACTATCCTCCGTCCCCTACGGGCTTGGAACTTAACCTGAGGTATATCTTCAATCAGCAAAAGGATAAAACGGCTTTTCCGGGAAACTCGGTTTCGAATCGATGTTGCGTCTGGCCCCACTTTCGCTCATAGAGTTGACCTTCTTCTCATTCATCTTATCGTTGTCCTGTTGTTTGTAAGGAGCTCGTCAGATCTTCTACCTAGCACACTGCACTATTTAAAGAAGCTGTATATTTGTCTACGTATGTATGCAGGTGTGTATGTGTAGGCGTGCCTTCGGTGCTGGTCTCGACCAGTCCAACAACGGGTTGGCCCTTGCTCGTCCTACTTTGTTTATGTTGCGGGCTTAATCGGAGCCCGCGGGCCGTCCCGTAAGCCGCTTTCCAACCCGGCTTCGAGGTAGCCAATGTGTGGTAGACGTTAGTAGACGTTCATCACACAGCCCTTCCTTTGTGCAAGCAGGTAGGCGGATGGCAAGAAGTTGTATGTAATTGAAAGAAAAAAAAGCTCTGCATTGCGAAACGAGGGTTAAAGATTAAGAAAAAAGTACGCGCCGATTGGGCACTCACAATTTGCCGTGTTGCCAACAGAGCTCTGCGTTTGTTGTTCCTGCGTCCGCCACCCATCGTTTACCGAGCTGCCGTTGCCCTCTGTGCAGAAGGTCAACGACTTCCCAGTCGTCATGATACTTTCTGACGTAAACGCAGTATTTTACTAATAAATATTAGGAGACTTACTAATAAGTATTGGGAGACACGCGTATAACTACAAACCTTTTGTTTTTGAGACGTTAGAAAACCCATGAAGCAAATACTGCCTAATAGCATCTGCGCTAAGCTGAGCAACATAACGGGTAATGAGAGATCGGGCGAGTTCCTTAAGCAAACATTTTTATTCAAAGATATAAAGCGTGTTTGGGCCGCTGGCCAAATAGGCGGGTCCAGGACTTACCCTTGTCTGCAACTAACGCATAAGGGGTGTGAGATCAGTGCCTACAATTGTAACAGACAACGTCTACAATAGATTTAACGACGTGTTATACTGGTGCACACTTTATACAAATGTTAAGAAAGCCAGGAGAGATCCCAGGATAAGGCGGAATGCCGGCTTGACAAAAGTAACCTTGTGTTATTATTATCTAAACTAAAACAGAGATAACACCCTAAAATCTTCACCCAGATAACAAGTAAAGCGTCCAGGAAAGGTTTATTCCAATATATTCGGAAAAGGGCCAATCTCATGCTGCTGCCGCCAAGAGCTACTCTCAGCTCCCATATGCCAGTCTGTTTGTGGGACAATCTAGCAATCAATTGACCAGTGGCAATTATCGAGAAACGCCTGAGGGGACACGCTAAAGAGGACTGTGTGCTCCGCTCAACATGAGTTTCGAAGGAGCGATCTGTGTCGATGTGCATGGACTGTGTGTTCTGCTCAACATGAGTTCCGAAGGAGCGATCAGTAATGTCAGTCATAGAACTGGTAGTTACCGAGGCAGAAACTCTGCACGCCTCGACACCAGCAAGACAACGTCAGCTGTTTCCGGGTGCCTTGCTTGTCGTGAGCCACGCACGCGTTCAATATACTTCCATGGAATGTGGTACCGAAATGGCTGACCAAAAGCAACAGGGGTTTGAAACACCCGACGAAAATCATTCTGACCTGATTCTGACACCTGACGAAAAACTATCTGAACGACAAGTAAGGAGGTAAGCACACTAAGTAGTGAAGACGAGAAATATCGAGTCGCAGCAGGAGTCTTACAGGGGCGGCCCATCTTCAGACCGCTGTCATGGACTTTGGCGTACGACGGGGTACTGCAACTTGATAACCTACAGGACGGAATCGAGCTAGACGCCTATGCCAGTGATTTTGCTTTCACACTTCAGGCAAAAACGGAGACGATCTAGAGGCGAGGCGTCATAACGAGGCCCGCGAGGAGACTGCGGTCTGGATAAGGAAATACGGATATAGACCAGCGCGCATAAAAAGCAAAGCTGCTTTCATCATCAAATGGGAGAGGCCGAGACCTGCGACTTCTGCTAGACCCTGGACAGGGGCATGAGGGGTGCCACACTCATACGGAAAGCAATCGACAGGGCCAGAAAAGCTATTATCGAAATTGCGACACTGATGCCAAATACGGTGGAAGAACCAAGGAAAAACCGACGACGCTTAGTTATTTATAAACGTGATGGAGTACATTGTGCTTTTCGGCAGATTCGGCATTCAAGGCAGATGATCCTGGCAGATAGGTCAAGATATTCTTTTCTGGTCTAAAGGGATTGACGAAATACCCCATGGGCCAGTATTGTCAATATCAATATCAGAAAATGTTTTGTTATACCAAAATTAGTAGATTGACCGAGCTAGACAGCAGTTCGAACACACTCGAGCGTGTTATTTGGCATACTTCACAGTATTTACAGATGCAGTCGTCCATTTTAGTGCAATCGCCCTGTTGGAATAGGTATAGATAATATCCGTGCCAAGTCATATGACAGAGCGGTCCTAAACGCGGGTCCGTTAGTGTAGTTTGTTGTCAGTAAGTTTGTGTTTCTAGCATTGCACTTTTGTAGACGAACTATTACGCGGGAAACCAGAGGCTTTTATTAGGTACATTGTCTTGATCCTATTTTGCTATTTAAGGTATATCAACCCAAGCTATGATGCAATAAGACTTAGGCAATATGTGATCATTGAGGCCGATTTCAAGATAAATAGCGATTGTCTTTGGAAGAATTATCGTAGATCCTTTTACCACATAATATCCTACAATATTACAAATTTAGTCAACGACGGTGCTAGCGTCAGTGTGATACCCAGATGAGTACAAGAGTTATAGTGTTTGTCTAGGGATTTGCCCTAATATCATTTTTTACGCGTTCTGAGACTGGCCCGCATACAAGGCGCGGCGGCCTGAAGCTGTGGGTTGCAAACAAGCATCAGCCCGTGGGCGTTTAGTCAGCGTATGCTTAAGACGAAAAAGCATCGGGGAAGGATGCAAATGTCATGGAGGGCATTCTTCGGCATGGCCGGAAAGAAACACATGCAACAAGAAATGGATGATCGAGAAATGATGACGACCTAATACCTTTTTTTTTTCTGGGAGGTTTTGAGAATGCATAATGCACATGCGCCACTAGCAGCCTGCGTGACTAGTGTGAGACTCGCAAACCCACTAAACCCGGATTCCTTCCCACCCCCCAGGCTCGGTATTACTTTGGCATTACTTCGAAGTCGTGGGAGAGGCGTCTGTGCCGTTCTCCTTCAATTAGCTTTTTTCCGTGACTATTATCCCGCATGTCTACCTGCGGTTGGATAGGAGGACGCCATTTTGTAATCCGTCCTGTGAGGGTGCGTCGAGACCATGAGGGCCTGGCTACTCCCCACCCCCTCCCTCCTCCCTCGGCTCCTCGTCCCGACCACTCTCCCGATACCTTATCAGACCTCTCCTTCCCCGGTTCGGCCAGGTATTACTCACAGCAGTTCTGATAGACAGGAGAGTGTAACGCTTAAGAATGGGAGGTTAAGAATGGAGTATTTAGTGGGTATGGGCCCGGTGGATTAATATCAACCACTGGGAAATGAGTCTCACACTCGGTGAGGGTTGCATAATTTATTTCGCCTTATTTAAAAGCGCGTAACGATTTTTTAACTCTTTTGAACCTTCTTTTCACGTCACTGGCAGCCTGAATGACTAGTATGGGGCTCACAAACCCACTAAACCCGAATCGTCCGCCAAGTCTCGGTATAACTTTGGCAGTGCTCCGATGAGCTATACGTATATATATATACTAACAGTATCTCAGTGAAAGTTCTGATTTTTAATTGCTAAACAGAACGTACTAAATACTAGGTTGAGTAAACATAAGCGCCACTTTATTAGGTAATCTCGCCGAAAATCGATTTAAGTTAGCAAGGCCTCGCAGCATGGCATATGTTCAATCATAATAGGGGCTTAGCCCGACTGTTCATTGTTAGAACATTGCAGTAATTTAATTCGACGTGTCCTATGAATCTAACATGAAGGCTCGCGTTTGTTGAGCAATATGCAGCGGTCCGGCCGCCTCATCTCTTGGTGCGTCTGCTGGCCAGAAATGCCAGCTGATTAATTCAGCGTGGTTCGATTTATCCTCGCTAACCAGATCTGGCTGTTCCTCGTGTCATAAGAGCAAGCCAAATAAAGGGAACCTGTTTTTCTTAATAATAATGGGCCCCATTCCACGCACCACACATCCAATACGTATATGTGCATGTGCACTATAAATGATGAATGGTGATACAATACCAAAAAGCGCTCCTTAATTAGACGCGATACAATCGCCGTGTGGCGACTAAATGCCTATAACATCCAATATGGTCTCAATTCAACCTGATTGCGTCACCAGCTGAAATCGAACAGTTTGCGTCGGCACTTCAGCAGGCAGTACGCCTTTGCCGTAGGATAAATGTAACAAAAGTCAGACCGCTTAACAACCCCGCTTAACATTCTTCATGTTCCGATAACTTGCATACATAAAGCGGTAACAGAAGCACGTTATGATAACCCGTACATTAAACGTGTAGTGCATATTAAGATCGTTTGCACACGAAGGTGCTGCTAGCCTTATTGTCGTGATTTCATTTTTGTCTAAGTTAAACTACTGCAGTTTTACTGCAGTCTTCTGCAGCAGTTTTGTTTATCATACAAGAAACATGGACCCTCCCTGATCTAGAATCGGAGGCTTTGCGATAGCTTTTGGATCAAGGACGAGCGACCGTCCCTAACGTTCCTCCCATTCTTCGTTTTAAGACCTGTCGATGATGAGGATCTCCCATTGATTCTGGGCTGCTATAAAAACATTCTGACAGGGAGTCTAACCAAAAGCTTAATTATATACATTTTTGTCATTCAACAAAAGCCATCAAGCTCCACCCCGCTCAAATCGACTATCCTAAGCTATAGTACACCACTTCATAGTCATAAGTCATAATAATAAAAATAGTGTGCTTCAATTTTCAAACTAATCATGACGAGCCAGTGACTTGTTTCCAAAACGATGTTTCCGCACGACGTTCAAACGCTAGCTTTAGCTTACTCGATGGCTCGGATACCGTCAACCCAAGACAACATAACAGCCACACCAACACACCAAATGCACCAAAGTTTCTGGCAATAACAAGTCAAGAAACCATTATATGGAGTATATTGTTCATTTTAGTAGGCACTGATATCACTTGTATCACATAACGTTGCCAACCGTGTTAAATCACACATTTTTTATCGTGTCTAACTCGCATTGACTGCACAACCGTAGCGCCCACCTAAGGTACGAATCGTTGGGAAATTGGGCAGCTATGGGAAAGTGGGCAGCTATGGAAAAGTGCTTGTTTTTGAGACGTTTTCCTCCCTCGTTCTATTCCTCCTCCTCCTCCTGCTCCTCGTGGTCGAGCTTCGAACGTCGACTACCCCCATCTTTCCGCCAACCCCACCGGTCTACGCCGTCGTCGTCGCCGACGCTACCGCCGACGATGCTTCTGTTGCCCGTCTTGCTTCTGCTGTCGTTGTCGTTGCTTTTCGATAGTTCGCTGTAGGGTGGGCAGAGACGGTACTGCGAGCGCCATGACTACAGTGTCGTCGTCGTCGTTGTCGCCGTCGTCTTTGTAGGCACGCTTTTAGAGTGGGTCGAAACTTTCGTGTCTTCGGGATGAAAACACAACGACATACGGAAGGCTGCCCGGCCCGTCGGCCGGCCGGCAAGGACCCTGTTCTCCCAAAGGGCACCACCACCGTTGCCGCCGCGCTGATCTTACTTGATGGCTAGAGGCGGAGAAGTTCGTTCGTTTCGCCATAGCTGACAAGGACCACTGCTGCCAGCACGCCGCGTCCGCATACCACCATACAACGACCAACGCTACCAGCAGCACGATCGCCCGCCGCCGCACCCCATGATGCGCGACACGGTAATCGCACGACCTGGTTCGCTCGCTCCCGATTCGTACAACCGATCGCGCAGAAGTAAGCTAGCCCTTAAAACTCTCTCTCTCTCTCTCTCGTAGCGACGTCGACGACCCACGTGCTATTATGAGGTGACACATCTGGTTCCAAACGTACATATATATATATATATATATATATATATATATATATATATTATATATATATTATATATAATATATTATGTAATATATATTATATATAATATATATGTATATATATAATATATATATATATATATATATATATATATATATATATTTATATATACACCTTTTTAAATCGAAAAGTACATTTTTGTCTCTCTTGTTTCTTACAACGTTTCGAAATTATGCTATGTAGCTGAATCACTCACATCAAATCACCCAATAGCCTTCGAAGCCAACAGTCAGTAACTTTTGCTGCTTTGTTATAGTTACGCATTAATTCACTAGTCGCTTGACATATGCACCTAAATACAAATATCGCTCTTTCATATCCGACGGGCTTAGAGCAGCAGCGTCGGCGGACATATTGAGATATCTAGGGCTTTTCCAACAGTCGTTGCGGCAGCTTGGTCACTCTTCCTCTCGCAGCGATATGGATTATCATCTATTCTCAATGAGCATCGCTCAATGAAGTTTCGGATCAATAATAGGGATCAAATCGACGACACGCCGGTAGATGGGCAAGCATGACTAGCGCACTAGCCCCTATATCACGTCGCGGAGAAAATATTAATCTCTGTATTGCTTTAAATCCCGTGTTCACCCCACCGAAGCACTGTGTTTTTCGGTAGCCAAAATATAAAATTAAATTCAAGGTAGAATGTTTAATACGTTATATAAGATGAACATGCATACTCCTATTCACCCAACGGTTTATTTGGAAAGAACAAATGGAACTTTGAAATTCAAAGAAGTGAATATTAGCACTGTAAACTTTTCGAGCTGTTCTCATATATATATATATATATATATATAGCATAAAGAACTTTTCCTGCCGCCATCATGTATCGTGTCTACACCATATTTTTGTTGTTGTTACTATCAAGAACATTTAAATGCAATGATACAACTCCGCCTGCTTGTTGCCGACTTGAGCACTGTGCCCTTGTTTTGATTTTTTTTAATAAATAACGAATTTAATTGAATAAAAACACATTCTAGAAAACACATATATTTACTAGACAGTAAGGCTGATTTTTATCCATTCCTGTCTCTGTTGTTTCTTACAATGTTTCGAAGTTATGCTATGTAGCTGAATCACTCACATCAAACCCAATAGCCTTCGAAGCCAACAGTCAGTAACTTTTGCTCGATCCAAACTCATCAATAGTTTGCCTGGCATATTGCTTGAAATAAAAAAAAGGATTATGCTCTTTTGCATAAGCTTGATGACAACCAGATAGTATGACATATTAAATGTTTAATGTAATCTAATTGTTAATGCGGCAGGAGAAAAGAATTGTTTGTAACAAACAAATGTTTCTAACAACCAAAAGTGTTAGGAATTGTATGTTTGCGTGAAAGGTTACAAAAGCATACAAAGGAAATATTTATGAATTAGAAATATTATTCCAATATTTTTTTTCAATATACATAGTGTGTTCAAAACGTATCGCGACTTTTGTGTTTTTTCAAAAATTATTCATTTATTCATGAATATCTATTTTGTCCCCTTCAAAGTAATCCCCATGAGATATTATACACTTGTGCCAACGGTTTTTCCAATCTTCGAAGCACTTCAAAAAACCATTTTTTTTTATCTTGTTCAGCTCCTCCTTCGATGCCGTCTTTATCTCGTCAAGCGTAACGTAACGTCGTCCTTTCATGGGCCTCTTCAGTTTAGGGAACAAGAAAAAGTCACAGGGGGCCAGATCTGGGGAATACGGTGGCTGCGGCATCATTAGTGTGTTGTTTTTGGCCAAAAACTCGCGCACAAGCAACGATGTGTGAGCAGGGGCGTTATCGTGGTGCAAAAGCCAATTTTTGTTCTTCCACAAATCCGGGCGTTTCTGGCGGATTGCTTCGCGCAAATTGCGCATAACTTGCAGGTAATATTCCTTATTGACCGTTCTACCCTGTGGCAAAAACTCATGATGCACCACGCCCCTGCAATCGAAGAAAACTGTCAGCAAAACTTTCACATTCGACCGAACTTGGCGCGCTTTTTTCGGTCTTGGTTCGTGCGGCAGCTTCCATTGAGATGATTGAGCTTTGGTTTCCACGTCATAACCATAAACCCACGATTCGTCACCAGTTATGACCCTCTGGAGCAAATTTGGGTCGTCGCGGACATAGTCCAACATCTCATTAGCAATGTTCATGCGATGCTGTTTTTGGTCGCAATTGAGCAATTTTGGTACGAATTTCGCGGCGACCCGTCTCATGCCCAAATCATTGATAAAAATCGAATGGCACGAGCCAATCGATATGTTTAGGTCCTCAGCAACTTCTCTAACGGTGATTCGACGATTGGCCAATACCATTTTCTCCACTTCATTAATTTTTTCGTCTGTTGTTGAAGTGCTCGGGCGTCCGGCACGCTCTTCGTCGTTCACATCTTCTCGGCCTTCTGAGAACATTTTGTACCACCGATAAACGTTGCTTCGGTCCAAGGTAGCTTCTCCGTATGCCACAGTCAACATTCGGAATGCATCCGCGCACTTAATTTTGTTTTTCACACAAAATTTGATACAGGTTCTTTGATCCATTTTTTTGAATAGGTAAAAATCGAAGACGATCCAAAACACGTGCAAGCAAAGCAGCTGTCAACAATTAAGTGAACATTCAAAATGGCCGAGCTTGTCGGCATAAGTGAGAGACATGAGTACCAACATAACGCCACAAAAAATCGAAATTCGAATATACGTAACCCGCGAAAATTCAAAAGTCGCGATACGTTTTGAACACACCTCGTATGATATATATATATATATATATATATATATATACATCTAGACATAATATAACCTAACAAAAAAATGCCTCTCTTTACCGATATCATGTCAAGGTTACGCAATGACAATCATATGCTGATGAGAGGAGAACGCACGTATGTCACATAGTTGTCTCATTGTACGCTACACGCGTAAATTGGCTTTGAGACTATAACATACCTGTTTTAAAACGGTCGTTCAACCAATGAGACTCTGGTCTTGGATGTACTTATGAGCACACACTATGTAGCAATAATACAGTAGCAGAGTATCCACCGTGATGCTATCGGCCGAAGCATTGTCAGCAAAAGTGAGCATAGGAATCACGCTCGTAGAAGGTGTGAATTCTGTCGTATGATCGAGCGCACAACTAAGCCATAGGATGGGCATAGGGAAGTGGTGAAAGGCAGTGTGAGAAAACTTAACAGTTAAACAACAGGTGTACATACACCACCACGCATAGAGAAGTGACGTGGGCATGCATGTAGTAAGTCTTTTACGATACGATAGTGTGGCCTCGTGGCGATGGTACAGGTCACGAGAAGCCAGGAGGATCGTCGCAGATCGCGATTCAACACTAGGCACTCTAGTGTCCACTCCCGGGCAGGACCCACTTCCTGCTCGGGACATACTCGTAGACTAAGGAGAGGGTCGCAGCATGGGACTCCCCTCTTCTGGTCTCGTCTCGAGGTAATGGTTCACAAATCCGAACCAGGAAAGAGTGGGAGAGGTGGTTTTTAGTGGGTAGCACGCACGGATTGGATCGAATATTATACTCTCCGCCGGCGTTAAGTCCCACACTACCCTCCATTAGCATCGGAGGGTGTGCGTAAAGAATTTTCCACCTTTACAAACAAAAAGGTCACGAGAAGCAACAGATTCACACCAGTAGCTGGTGTTCGCTGCCAGCGACGCATATGCATCATGCATGCTCGAAACCTCCCACATTAGAAAAAATCGGGCCCGAAAAACGCTCCTTTTTCGTTGTTTACTTACGTCGCTTTCGCCACGTCGAAAGAAAAAGCCAGAGACAAAATGTCTAATGAACATATGCATGCTAACTATATCTTCAGCTCCCCCACTTCTCTGTCTCATCCTCTTTGCTCTTTCTCACTCGACCTCTGTATAAGTATCTCTCTTTCCCTCAATTTAAATCTCGCTGTTTTCCTATGTATTTTTCTTTGCTACTTGTCTCTGTCTTTCTTCTTCGCTATTTCCCTATATGTCTTTTTTTGCTCGCTATTTCCCTATATGTCTTTCTTGCTCGCTATTTCCCTGTGTCATTTTTTTTTCTATTTCCCTATGTCTTTCTCCTTCGCTATTTCCCTATATGTCTTTCTCCTTTGCTATTTCCCTATGTGTTCCTTGCTCGCAATTTTCCTCTGTCTTCCTTCGTTGTCCAACGAACTTAGTTCCTTTGCCCACCCCCCTCCCCCTGCCCCGCTCGTTCTCGTCCTTCTGGTTGTCGTCTTCATTCCCGTTTGCGGGCTAATAGGCGACGAGTGCCCTTCTGAGAGTCATCGTGCATCTTCGAGGTCGGCACGCAATTGCCTTAAAATGCGCAAACGGCCATCGCCGTCGCGACCGCCGCTGCCGCCGCTGCTGCTGCCGCTATGTTATAGCTGCGCTGCGACGTTGCCACACTTCTACCGTCACAACTATTATTACCGCTACTACTACGACGACTAGTAAGTACTACTACTGCTACGACTACTGCTACTACGAGACAAACTGTATGCGATGTGGTGAGTGGTTTGGGCGGCTCTCGCCACACAAAATCCGACCGCCATTCTCCAACTTCAAAGTGGCCACCAGGGTCTGCTAGAAAGTTTTCTGTGTTGCCCCTTTTCACGAGGTCGCCGGTCGCCGGCCATGCGACGAGCCAGGCGACAGGTAGAGAAAGAAGGCGGGGCGAGTTGGCCGGTCACGGCCGTTGCTTCGGTTGCTCTGACATCTGCGGTCGTCCATTCGCACATTGCACGCGCTACTACGTTTTTCACTTCTCCTCTCGCTCTCTCTCTCCTTCTCTTTCCTTGTCTTCTGTCAGGGGCTCGGCCTTCCGTTGCTTCAGCCATGACTCCGCTGCTGCTCTCGTTTCCGGCTCAACGACAACGGTCCTAGTAACAACACAATGCCGGCATACGCAGTCATGTCTTCCTCTTCTTCTTACGTGTCATTTACGTCATTTTTTGAAAATGTATATATATATATATATATATATATAATGTATGTATATATATATATATATATATATATATAATGATTGCTGCAAAATTCCTGCAATCAATAAGAGGCGGCTCCGTTCACGCTGATAGAAAAGTTTGAGACAGCTTAGGGAGCCACCCGCGGGTTGCTCCTTTACAATTAACGCACCTGAGGCCGTTAACGCAGGTCGAACGAATAGTTGGCGCAACCACATAGAAGGCAGGGACGTCACAAAGTGCACGGGTTCGCCTGGTGACCGCTGCGTTCGCATTCGCATTAAAGCATAGGCTGGCATCAATGATCATTCTGTGGACTTTGTGTTTTAGGAGAGCGCTAATGTGAGCGGCTGGCATTTATGAGTGAAAAGCTTCGTCAGCGTCTGCTCAATGTTCCCCGCTAGTAAAAACGAACCTCGGCAACACCCATCAAATGAATCTTTGGCAATATATCTTTATTCGTAAATGTCACACTGACGCTTTGAACGCGGCACGGCACCTCATCTTAGATGCGCAAGTGAAGGTTATCAGAACCTTGTACACTTCTGATAGCATCAGCACCTCGTTGGCGATGGTCGGACCAGAAGTCCATATAATAATTTTGCGAATGTCGCCCTATAGCCTACACGACAAAAGTAGTGCGTGAATGTGCTTAAACAGTTTTGAAAAAATACGATAAACTTTGTTATTGCGTTTTCTGGGATATTTTTTAGCAGTACACCCTGAACACGAGGTCTGCACTTAAATAAACGTCCTTCTTTGGCTTCTCAGAAAACGTTTATTTTGCGTTTACCGCATGTCGACGTTCTCGTCCTCTGAGACATGAAAAGGCTATCTCCGTTCTCTTCATCACTTTGAGACGGACCTGAGTTTCCGCTTAGAATTGCTTGCTCGGGGCTACGTCAACAATGACTTATCCACTGTTGTTGTATTCACAATTAGAAAGCACTCTTTGTGTTTGGCCACCACCGTCTGTTATTTCGGCCATTTTGACATCATTTATACTAGGCTCGTCGCTGCTTTTGGCCTATGTGACCGCCGACGTCGAGTCCTTCGTTGCATCGACAGGACTTGCAGAGCTCCGTGGTAAAATGCGCGCCTGACTAGTTGAGCGTCTGAGTCTTTTTACGGGGGACAGGAACAAAAATTGCATAAGACACAGCAGTTAGTCTGGGTAATGAGAGACTCTGTCGGACCTCTGGATAAAATGCCGGCTTTGACGGTATGTCTTAGGTACCTCTGGCAATATATATATATATATACAAAAGTTGACTTACCCACAGACTGCAGTATATGGTAAATTAGTTTTACAAGCCGTATACGTCTATTAATCTGAAACTGTCGCTGCGTTGTATTTATTTTGGATCGCCGAATACGCAACAGACATTGCTTGGAAGTACCCCCAACGAGCGAACTAGATCGCTTGCTTTTTCATACTTAAGAATTCACAGAGATACCTATATGAGATGTGCACACTACCCCTAAATGCATATGCACCCTCAGAACGCTCGGCTTTCTTCTTACATACCTGAGAGGTTAAGGACAACAGATCATGATATTCTCGCTAGGACTGAGAAGAATCACATTTAATTGTTATCGAAAATGTTCAATTAGTTATCCGTACGTCTACGGGTCATCAGAAGTATAATCTTTCAAAATGTATAGGTGCATGACAAATTCTAAGCCTGATATTCATGTCATGAAGAGCACCCGCCAACTTCATGGAAATTTCATGACATGAAAAGACTTTCTTGAACATTTTCTTGAACAAAGCGTAATATATATATATATATATATATATATATCCTCGGAAATGCCCGAAGTAGTATTACATGATCTACCCACATCCCTACGACAGCCTCATTCGATCGGAGCCTGGTTCGACTCAGTCTGTGTACTCTTCTTGTGCACTTTAATCATCACCATTATCGTCGTCAGCATCATCGTCGTAGACTGCCACAACCAGTTTCATTAGTAGCAGTTTCTGCGAACATTATTTATGCCAAATCGTCCATCTGTACCCGTCATGAACGGAACGAATGTCTGTCGCAAAAGCTTAAAGATGACAGCGAAGTTTCTCGGCAGTGAATTTCGTGAGGCGAAGTTTTCACCGACACCATATCGAGGCGACACCCTCGCATCGTGCCTGCCCCCTATCTGTCCAAAAGCTTTGAGTTATTCTGAATAGATGGGTTGCACTTATCTATTTCTCTCTTTCTTCTTCTTCTTTGCGTCTTCCTCCCCGTCTTCACCTCGTTCACTTACTATGCAGTTCTCTCTTACGCTATGCCTCAATTTGCCCACTTTGCTCTGTATATATATATATATATATACAGAGATTGAGCGACATAGAGCGCCTAAGAGTCTAATCTATATATATATATATATATATATATATATATATATATATATATATATATATATATGTATATATATATATATATATATATATAGCCTTACGCGTTCTATATCGCTCAATATTTGTTATCGTTCAACGACACGTCGCAATCTACGATGAACGCGTTCTCGAACGACACAACCATTAATAACAGGTCCGAAGATCTGAATACCACGTCTCTTCCTGATAGACTGAATATGCCCACAGTATGATAGACGCCGACAGTTAGCAAGCAAAGGTAATGCACTTCATTCGTCGTCGTCGCCGTCCTTCTTGCGATTTCGCGAGAACTGGCCAATCTACGTGCCGAAGACGTTACACCGTTAACCATCGACTAGTTTTGAGCTCCCAGATTTCAAAACTGTCGTTGTGGTATAGACGTTTAGGAAAAGATGCCGACAACAGATTGTCAAACGAATGAACAGCAGCGATGTGTGTATATATGCAATATATACACACATTACAATAGGCTAATCGCTTTCTTAGCCAACGTAACGTGCGGCAACTAACATTTCAGCCGTTTTCATCCGTCTCTATAGTCTACAAAGAAGATTTCTGGAACTTTCCTGTTTTACACGCGTGCTCCCTCCTCCATACGGGTGCATAATGCGTTCTGACGCTGTCCCAAGGAGAGTGAGATTTTGAGTTCCGGGGCCCCATAACGTCGATGAAATCGCAGGTATATCAACAACACAACTCCTCGCACAACCGCACAACAGCGATAAGCTCAAATGAACAAGGTCGATACGAATAATTTAGATTTGAGCAAATTCTAAATTTAAACATTTCGAGGATTAAAGTAAAGTCCGAGTAAGCATTTCCAAATCAGCAGGCGAAGAGATTCTGACAAGAAAAGTGATTGGTGTTAGAAGGAGCTAAGAATACAAAGCGATTAAAGCCTAGAAGCGGATCGTTTTCGTACCACATGTTCAACTGTAAACACAAGGTGGCGACAGATAAAGCAAATTGTATCGTGTCGTTAAAGCTTCAGCAGTGACTTTTAGGGGCCGTTGAAAACGCAGACAATATAATCTCCTTTATGGTCGAAGAAATTGGGTTGGCCGGATTACGCCATCCTTTAGATCTCAGAGTTGTATTATATGATGGATAAAGCCCGGCCGTTGTGGGCTCAAATGAAATTAGTTAATTGTGTGCAAGGAGTTTAAAATATTTTCATTCACCTGATTAGTTAAATAAATAGAGAAGAAGCATGCCTTTCGCCGAAACGCAATTAATGTCTGCCATATATTTGCATTGGGTCAACGATCACGTCTACTCATGCAGAAACATGATTTCCACGCAATATTTGCTAAAAAGAAAAGTCACGTGCTCTTTCAAAACCATATTTTATATTTTCCGATAAGGATCAATAAATACATTTCGTTGTTTCGCCTGGTGTTGCGTGGCTATATATATATATATATATATATATATATATATATTTATACATATACAGATTACATTTTAGAATTTTCTGTTTCTTTTTCTCGTATTACATATATAAAGAGGCAGCGGCTATATAGATGCATATTATGAAAGCAACTTCTATTAAGTTCAGAGTTATTCTGCGTAATCTGTGGTAGTACAACATATCGCGTTTTTGACGCCAACTCGATTTGGCTACGGCAGAAACGGGAGTCCCTTGCCCGTGGGCAATGAACCAATTATCGACACGGCGTTCCCGCGTCATATTTCAACCGATATCTTTTGTAGCAAAAACTGTCATGCCCTCCTGCCGGTTGACGCAGCGACTCTGGATCCCAGCTTCGCCAGAAAGCTCCTTGTGATTTTCCCTATTGGGCCCAGTGTCTCAAAGGCAATAGGTTGAGCGATAAGGTTTTGCTCCAGTTCACCTTGCTTTGCCAACTTGCGGTCTTCAGGAAGGCGAGCGGCCGGTTCGACCTCCCGGATAGTATGGCGAACATACGAGGCGGCCAACGTACAATACACGGTGACGTCGTACTCGAGGCAGCGACCTTCACTCCACGGAACTAGAGTGAGACCGTTCGGACGCAGTTGGCTGTTGGCTGACAGACCGACCGGCTCTTTGACTGCAGATATCTGGGCTGACTGCATTACGACTGCCCGGTGTATTACGTCGCTTAAAACCGAATGCCTTGAGAACCTACCGGCGCTCCTCTTGTAAGCGAGATCACGCTCACCCGTAGAAGACACCGGCAGGTGTCCTGACACCTTGCACAATTATGTGCAATGCAGACTGATTCCTCCAAACAGAGACCGGACACGATGCGGAGTGTGGCATTGTCCAGGTAGGCAGAAATGGTATTTACGAAACCGTGCGAATCTCCATTCCCTCTGCGGACGTTTGGAGCGGAACTTGTAACCACGAGGTTTGACTGAGCTGATCATTTAGGATACCTTGAGGGGTACTTCGCAAGGTTTCGTTGAACGATTGGAGTTGACAGAAATCGACAAACTCACGCAAAGCAGGTAGAGGAGCTGGGTAAGCGTACAAGCGTCGTAATCGGGAGCCTTTTCTAGTTAAAGAGAAGCCAATGGAGTCGACGAGAATTTGCGCTCCTAGAAGCTCGAATTCGTGATCAGGCATCAAACCGACAGGTGGCAGAAAATTGCGCACCATTTAAAGCATGGAGCTGCAATAAGGCTTCTCTTAAAAGAGGGGAAAAAAAACACAGCTTTCTTTGTCGCTGTTGTTAACCTGGTTAGCACATGAGGGCGACCTCGAACCTGCTAAGACTGTTTGACTATTTTCAATGCACGCAACTGGAACAACAACAGCGCGGGAAGATTCTCTCTTGCTGGACAAACATTCACCGTTGCGGGTCCAGATCTGAGACAGACAAACAGCAGTCTGCAATAGCTTATGGAAAACACCACTCTTTTCTTAGAGAGGCAATTGATACGTGTGTGTAATTGCCGAGTTGGGTGATCTTGAATTGGGCTACGAAACTGGTTGACTGCTATTGGCTCGGTGCGACACCGACGGATAAGGCAAAATCCATGAATGCGAATTGTGATTTTGGAATGACAGGTACTGAAATATATAAACCCCGGAGTTATACGTACCAGGCCGGCGCGATTCTCGGACTGCGTTAGATTAGTCGGTTGGCGATTCGTCATCAGAACTTGAGTACTGAAGTCCGTTTTGTACATGGTGATAGTTGTTATACATAGATCGTTAGCGTTGCCAGGCATGATCAGCCGAATCGTCTGTACTAAATTTTTTTTCCGGCTGACCCCCCTCAGCCAAGATTTAACGTCCACGCAAATGCGCATTCGCATTGCTTCATAGACCCGCGCACCTATGTGTCTCCTCCGGTCGCGGGGCGTAGGCGAATACACCCACCGCGGGGTCTACCATGCTTGACACCACACGAATCGTCAGTACTAAAGTAAAGTTTTCGGGCTGACCCTCAGCCAAGATTTAACGTCCACGGAATTGTTTTTTACATTGCTTCATAGACGATCCCCTATAAATACAAATGTGCAACGGTGGGGTTCAAACCCGCGCACCTGCTATGTGTCTCCTCCGGTTGCGAGGCGCAGACTTAAGCCACTACGCCATCGGGCTCGACAATCGTCTGTACTACTTACTACTAGTACCACTATTCCAGTGTGTGTCGTCGTCGTCATAGTGAAATTGCTACAGTGTCACCGAACAAGCTAAAGCCACCACAATGTCGCTGTTGTGCAGACAGTTCAGCTGTTGTAGGCTGAAAGGTGCGTTTCCGTCGTCGGCGTGTAGTATACATACACGCTTTCGGTTCGGCAACGCAATCGCCACAAAGTAAATACCAGTCCAACGGTAGTAGTACAAGTTGTATATATATATATATATATATATATGTATATATATATATATATATATATATATATATATATATATATATATATATATATATATATATATATATATATATATATATATATATATATTTATATATAGCAAGCGCTCAACGCTTAGAAGAACCGATCAACATCAAACACTGCAGAGACTGCCGTCACGCGATTACATCGTTGTAGTTGTTTGCGCTTTCCACCGCAGGTGCTTTAGAGGCAGGATGCCCTGTACAGCCGTTGCGACCCCTGCCTCTACCACCACGACAATCACCACCACTTCCACCGCCGCCTCCATCAACCTACCTTCATCGACATCGGCAATATCATCGTTTTGCTGTCCAGACATGCTCATTGCGTTGTTTGATGGAACACTACTCCGGGCCTCAACTCGAAGTGCGCAAAACGAAGCCCCTGTAGTAAGCTCATCTCTAGACGGCCGGTCCAACGCAAAATGTGTTACTGAATCGCTGAATTACGTTTAGGAACGAAATATATATATAAATACATACATATGCACATCCTGCAAATTTTGCACATGTTGACCACAACAGTTAATTTCTTCCGTGTATTGTCGATAAGCTCAACATTTTAACGCGAATGCCATTTTTGGACAGTTTTTTTAATTAGAGTTCCCTCGAAATCCTTTCCGACTGACAAGGTCGGACTGTCCTTGGTATGTGTGTGACTCCCTGGAACTGTATCTTACGCAAGTACTTCAGAGGCTCAGAGCGGAGAACTTTCCGGAAGTTGCCTATATTGTACATTTAAAACTATTTGTTTAAAAAAATCTAATGGATCTCACTCAATGTTTTTTTTTTGTGGAACTTCTCTAGCTTTGTTCGGAAGTGTTGCTTCTTTATATAATATTTTTTAACGACAAATCATTGTCACAGCGTTACATAATTAGACACAACACCCAAGTTCACCACCGAAGTGTGTCATCATTTTTCTACTGCGTTACATATACACTTCTGACATGTTCAAGCACAGGTAATTAATAGATTCTCACACCTGAATCGAGCCTGTAATCTAGCACACCAGAAGCCAGGAAGATATTGCACACTATCTACCTAGATTGCACCGCCACGCATTGTCGATGGCCTATCAGTTTGCCTGCCCCAGTCTAAAAACAGCTGTACGTTCTTCATTTTGAACTTGTGTTATACATCGCGCAACTATTACTTATCTATACACTGCAATATTATAGTCATATTATTTATATTAAATTTACTTGTTAAATAGCTGGCAGTGTTCATAATCTGTTGTCATAAGATTAGTTAGTCCACCTCTTCACACATTCCAGTACTTTCTTAGAGTAAAACTCACCGCAATGTATCCCGATTCCACTTGGATCACAAAATCGTCTGCAAATAATACATTTTGTACTTTAATGACGTGCTAGTCCTGTACTGTAAAGACGAACGAGATGCTCTGTAGCGCACACATTTAGCTGAAATTCTCGAGAACGTACTTGCTCCATGTTTTGTGAGAGATGGGTTTCTCTATCGGTGCTAAACTCCTGCTGAATATTGTTGAGAAGTTGGCCTTTCGGCAGTCATACTTATATCATGAGTTTGCATCATGATACCACGCGTTTTTGCATCAATAGCGTTCCCCAGCGTGCTTGTGAGATAATCCCCGCTGCATCGTTTATTGTCCGTGAATGAAGAATTCCATGATCCTCTGTCTAAATCCTATCATCTACAGCCTCGTGCAACCGCGTCACGAGCAACGTGAAGAAAATGCTAGTCGTGCATCAATCTGGCAGTTTTTTGGATTGGTAACGTCGCGCCTTGATAAATAATTACAGGAGCGTATTTTCGCTTAAGCTAGGTATCCTTGATTGACGGGGACAGCCGTGAAAAAGTTGGCCAACGCAGAGCGCTTAAGGACAGTTTGTTTATTGGCCCAGACGTCGAAGATCTTTACGAAATTCGTGTATGATCTGGCGCAGGCCTGCTTAAGTTCGCTCTGTTCACACTATAGCGTGTCTATAATCGTTTTATTCAAATATATTAACGTACATAGTCTGCCGGTATCATGCTTTTGAGCGCTGTGTAATCTCTGACTTTCCCGTCCCGTAGGGGCATATACTGACACGTGACTGGTGTTTACACATCCGGTATGGCGTGAATTCTTCGCTCGAGACAGTATTAATGAATGCACTTGGTGCAATGCCGCAAAATGCGGTGACTTGGTGACCCAGTGACGAATACTGGGCACGCGTAAAAAAAAAATAATCTCTGACTTTTAATAACTGACTTGCTAGCACTTCACACACCTCCGGGATTCTCGCACGCTCCCAAATTTTTGTCTTACTATAGTTATTTCTTAGGAAGTAAAAAATGTATCATAATTGTTTGACCATGGAATATCATGCTGATGTATTTTATGCAGAAAATCACGTATGAAGTACCTCAGCTTTTTCTGTTAAGCCGTAGCTTGTGTTTTTATATTTGTCAGGCCTGTCATCCTCTGCTGGCGGTAAAGTGAACTGCTCCTCCAATCTATGTGTTGTGTATAGCTCACATAACTAGAGTGATGTACGGACTACAGGATTGCAGGGTCTGTTCCAGTAAAGGTCACTTGCGAGTTTGGTTTTTGGTGTGGCGTAGAAAACATGTTTTTTTGCGGTCAATGCAGTTTTAGTTTCAATCAGGCAGTGCGTCTAAGACGGACAAAGGGGGGGTGTCGACGCAAACCGATGATGGTCACTAAAATGCACTTTGCGCTAGGTGTTCACGATATAGATGTATCAATAGGACTTAGTCCAATCTAAGTTTTGTGAGTCGCATTGGTCGTATAGTTTTTAATTATTGGCAGCAATAGTGCCTTGCGTAGCTAACGTACTGTTAAAAAAACGGGGCACTGCCATCAAGTCTAGGTAGGCCTAGGTGAAATTACTTTTGAAGATTGAGAATCTAGTTAAGTATTTTTCTGGTTCTATAATTCTTTGTTTGCTATAAAGCCTAGATAAGTTGAGCTTGAGCCCAGTAAGGCCCGGCTTAAGGTAAAAACTATAGTAGCCTACTACAAGCCAAAATCAGTAAGTAAATGAGTAAGAAAAAGGCCTTGGGCTCTATAGGCCTAGAATTCCTCCTAGTAGAACCCCTCTCCAACCTTGAAGAAATGGCCGCGAGTAACACAGTTTTTAGCTGGGTGTAGTGTTCTTTTCAACGAATAATCAAGCTTATCGATGAAGAAATTGTTGTGTGCGTAATTTGGCAAGGTCAAGACTAAAATGTTCCTTAAATATATTATGTTTGTAGTATTGACACGACACCGCAAACAGTTTTCTTTATTTTTGTGATATGGTCTGTATGTTTCACTTTGGTAAGGTACACATGTTCTGCGCTTTATTAAATAACCAATCTAGTTGTGCTCAAAAATAGTCTTTTGTATTCTTCAGATAATTGGCCGCCTACGCACCGATTCCATTTTAGGCAATCTATTCTCGCCGCAGCTAGATCCAGTACGGCACCAAAAGCTATATCCAAGCGTTGTCCACTGTTTAAATGTGGTATATTTAACCAGCCAAGTTTATCATCTCTTATGCCCTACACGGAAAGCCTAAAGACTACAGGCTTCATAGAAGGTCGTTAATTAGCGGTCCTAGGGCCTTGTCTCTATGCTGTGACCTTGGTATTCTGATGCATTGTTTCGTAAGCTAGTTTCATTCGTCCATCAATCCATCACTCTGAGTCGGCCTATTCCGCTTGGCCCGTCTGCTTGAACCTGCCTCGCGGAAGCTGCTATATGTATATACCCTGTACGTCTCGATCTGGCCGCGGTATGCCAACTGGCGATGATTACTGTGGATGATAGTCTCGGACCACATAGTTCATCAAAGCTGTCAGCGCCACCACCCACTTGCACGTAGGAGCTGTTGTCTGTCTTTCTCACTCTAAGACCAGCGGGCGGACAACTTGTGCAGCGTTGGCTCCAATAGAGCGGATTACGTACAACTTATTTAGCACGTCGGCAGAATGCGGCCAGTGCAGCTAACGGACATCACCTTTTTAGCTTCAGGTGCGGCAAGCGTACAATACGGCTACCTCATTCAACTACGTGTCTGTGACAGCACAAACGCCACATTTCACTCTCCGTGCCAGTTGCGGGCCACTACAAGTCATATATGTTATAATTCACTGTTCACTGTTGCACCTTCAGGCCGAACAATTGTGTTCCGATGGACATGTTCAAATTTGCCCTAAATTAGGCCTGGCTAAATCTAGTTTGAGAGCCAACGAGCACAACTGGAATATTATGCTACCCGTGGTACGTCGATGGAGAACCTTACCTGGCCTGGATAATCACATGTTGTTAATGTCGAACCTTCAAATTTGGTGGTAGAGCTTTCGTGTTATACACGACTCCAGTTGGTGTCCAATACTGACCAATACTTTCTCTACAAACGCTGAGGACGTTCAGGTAGTGCGCCTGTGTGTCGTGGTTCAATAATAAATATAATTTCACAATCGGCCTTGGACTTGTAAGTGGTTAGGCCGATCCAGGAGGGGTTAATGATCCAGACGAACAACGTTAAAGAGCAGGCTTGACTGAGAGCCGCGATCGACCCAATAAGTAGAAAATGGCTACAGGTCATTCCCTCACCGCAGCTGGGGACGATGCTGGACATTACCGCATCGTCTCCGGTCTGCGTTTGGGAGAATCAGTCTGCTATGCACATAACTGTGCAAGATGTGACCTACCGGTGTCTTCTACGGGTGAGCATGTTCTGGCTTGCAAGAGAAGCGCCAGTAAATTATCAAGGCATTTCGCTTTGAGCGACGTAATACACCGGGCAACGCAGTCAGCCCACATACCTGCAATCAAAGTGCCGGTTGGTCTGTCAGCCAACAGCCAACTGCGTCCGGACGGCCTGACTCCAGTTCCATGGAATGAAGGTCGCTGCCTCATGTACGACGTCACAGTGTGTCACCAGTTTGTCGGCAACGGATCCTAAGACCCCAAAGAGTAGGTTCTGAAGAAGCCGAGGCCTAAGGTAGTCAAGACCAGCTGCAGAGCTTCTGCGGAAGAACCTCACGGCTGTCCGACTGCGATAAAAAGGTGTCCGAGGAACTAGTAAGTCTTGCGACGCTAGAGACGTTCCCTTTGCAGAGCTTGACTATGGCGCGTCTACAGATCCCACCATCAGAGTCACTCCTTGTATTAGTCTTGGTGTCTTGTTGTACGATGTTCTCGATTCTTTAATCCTGCAAAACATCGCGAATCTTCTTAATAATCACTGCAAGGGAACACGAGTCGTTTCGGATCCGTGGAAGGCGTAGCATCACCGGGGCGAAAGAAAATATTGAGTGTCAGTCGATGTCGTTGTTCGAGGCGACCTTCAATATACCTTTCGCAAGCTCGCCCACGACGGATGCTCTGACCGCTTAAGGGAACACCCGGACTGGCCTTGCATGTCGGATAGTATTCTGAATGCGTTTGACTAGTTCGAATTTGCCGACATCAGGATGTCTAACGGACATTCGCCTAGGAAGTCCTCTTTTCGTATAGCTGTTGTTGCACACAGGGCAGGCAATCCTGTTAAGGTCCTCCCTATAATCACTCAAAACTTTTGTGGGATCACTCTGTCTGCTGGTAGAGCTGTGGAAGCATTATAAGGAAAAGTCCTTTATCTTATCGACTACCGGCAATAAAGCCAATAACGACTTTAGTGCTTTGGCAGGACTAAGGTGCCATGTCAGGATTAATACCCTATAATATATATTTAGATTTTTATATATATATATATATATATATATATATATATATATATATATATATATATATATTACCATTTCTTGTTAAATATATTTTAAATCAGATGCGCTCGTTGTGCAGTGTGTCACACAGCGTCCCGCTGGCTTCGTACTACAACATACTATTACATCATTACTATGAACTCATTATATACGTTTTTGTTTGCAGTACATGTATACTATTAATTGCACTATCACAATAGTTTGGTTTAGTGAGGTGTTTCCCATACATTTTTACAATCTATGCCATCTCCCTAGCCTCCGTTTGGTTTTATTTATGTCTTGCCATATTGGTTTCTTGCCGAAACCTAATGCCTCGGCCAAGGACACTGTTCCCTCCTCCTAGCTCGTAGCACTTCAGTACGATGTGTTCTATGGATTTCTCTTCTAAAGTATATCACACACTCTACACCAAACGCTTTCAATTTCCGAGAATCTGGTAACCAGCAGTTGAGTGTTGAGCATACCGGCCTTGCAGTCAGCGAACAGCCTTGAGGCTTGCGAGTTCGACTATATAATATATTTTCGGCCGTATTTCTTTTTTGTTGCCTGTACAATTGCAAGAATGTTTTTTTTTTGCCCGCCCTGGCTGTTTTGTGGCTTTAGCTGTCTTCACATTATTGGTTATACGTTTAATTGCCATCACCTTGTGTTTTTCAAAGCCCATTGTATTGCACTTAAATGTGCGTTCAAGGAACTTTACCCGTCTATCCCATTTGTTTATATTTCTCTTAGTAAGTTTTGCTGTGAGCAGTTCGGCCGCCCAGTTTTGTTCTTTCTTGCCTGCAGCTACATTTTTTAGAAGGCTTACATACAATATATTTGCTTTGCTTCCCTTGCCCTGAAGCTGGGTACTACTGGGAACTACGACTCTGAACTCCCTTTGATAAACTGTGCTGCACATGTGTACCTACATTGTATTGTATGTCGGTCAATTGCACGATGTATCGTGTCAAGTATGTTTACTATGCTTGCGTATAAACTCACAATAACGTTAGCGTATGTCACTGTTTGTATCCGACTGAAGCGTAGAAACTCGACCATCTGGGCTATGGAAATTGCAAACGTATCGACCCATATTATAATAACCTAGTACAATAATAAGTGTAACAAAATAGTGTAGAGTGTTCGTTATTGATTCCTTCTTAGAACGCAAATTGTTGAGCATGTCAACGTTGGGAGAATAGTTTTTTTTGAAAATCGATCGACAAAGTTTCAACGACTCAGTAATGATAGCCTGTGTCGCTTTACGGTGCGCGCCTTTTAGTCTATACTCTATACTCGACCTGGCCTGAACCCACTGAGTTATGCGGATATGTAGGTACCCTGCTAGTTTCACGCAAGTGGCTGCCTTCGTGTGTCCTGTTGGGAAATATTCTCCTAAACGGCATAGTTGTCACACATTTGCGACATTTTTAGTACTATATTTTCATATATTTTTGTGTTTATTTCTTCTATTCAAAATCATGAATGTAGAAGCAAACTCGTTCGCTCATTTAAGGATAAAATGCTCGCTTGAAATTTGTGTATTGCCACATTATTACAATGGAAATCGTAAGAAATCTATTTACATTCAAGTTCTCTTGGAGACTGGCCGTCTGCTATGTGCGTGGCCTTTGCAAAGTTTAATGGGTTATTCTATAAACTGCTAGATATAAACTAGCTATACAAGTATCGTGTTGCTTGACCATTTGAAACAAACGGGAACCAAAGCTTCGGGGGAGATAATCTAGATGACCTCTAATAGCGAGTTGTTGTTTACACTGTGCTTGCTATGGATAGCTGCTAAGATAAAGGAAAAGTGAAAGCCTGCACAACTGGACGTTGCTGACGTCAACGCATACTCCGTTGCCTTATCTCGCCGAGACAATAAAAGGGCGTGTTTCTTAAACATAATAGCCGCTCCTTACGCGGCCACGTCCATCAGCGATAACAATGTGGCTATTCACAAGCCTAAACCACAACACTGATATAAAGGTAGCAACGTTGGCAGGTGAAGGGAAGCGACACTGACATGACCGTAGTTTTGCGACCTACCAGATTTCACTTTGATATATATATATACGCAACTTTTTCGAATGTGTTTGTATGTATGAAAAATTCACACATATTCAAGCCGCCGAAAACGTTTAATTGAAGTTTATCTTTTACGACATAAATACTGACCAATAAACTTAAGTCTCTAAAAATTTTGGAGTCGATTTCTTTCCGTGAAAATTCAGAAAGTTGGGTTGACATTGAATTAAGACTTAAAAAGAAGTAATTATGATACTGCATTGTAAAAATAAACAGGTTGTAGAGCAACGACTTAAGGTGGCAACTAGTTTGGTTTTTGTCTACACCACAATAAGTAATTGTAATAAAAACAAGTGTGACTGAGTTTCGTAAAGAAACGTGGCACTTGTGCTAGGATTTCAATACATTTCTACGATAGCTTAACAGTAATGAAAGGTAGCTAATTTTCGCAATCGAACGGTGAAAGCTAAGACATTCCTAAAAATGAGGCCGAGAATCGAACTTAGTAAACCTTTTGCTCTAACATGATGCCCATTGCCGGTTTCATGTACGTATATAGTTTAGGCTGACTATTTTTTTAATTTTATACTCAATCCCGAAGATGAACGAGTTAACCGATTTTGTTGACTCCCAGAAGCACTGTCATCGTTAGCCACAACCCTTCTTTATCTCTGGATCAGCTGATCGACTCCCACCACTTCTGGTGAAGTAGTTTCTTTTCCTGTGAATACTTCTGCAAACGTCTGAATACGTGGTATTCCGATGGTACTACGTCCAATGAGCACGGCGGATTCGGTACGATTTTTGTCGACCTGATCATAGTAGATAATCGTGTCTATTGTTTAGCCACTAGGAAAAACCTCGTATTGGACGACCCCATGCCTATCCCGCCAAACGCCAGAACAACATTTTACACAAATGGGTTAGTTTCTTTGACGTATTCTGGGAAGGTCATCTGGAACGCATTACCTGGGACGCATCAGGATTTTCCACATTTCACATTGTCGTAAAAAGGCCAATGCAACATTGAATATAAAAAAACAATAACAGCATTTGGTATAGTCCGCACCCATGTGGAAAAAATAGGAGAAGCAGATCTTCAGTAACTAGATAGATTTAGATTTTTCTGGCAAGCAGCAGGATATACGACATATATAATGACTACGGCGCCTGCAGCCCACAGGTTTCATCGCGTGTTATGCAGCACGTGAGAATTCCACGACCCTCAGGGGTATTGTAGATGCGCGAGGTGCTTCGGCCAGTGCGACAGATACCACGTCGCAGCATGTCCAGCAGTTAAGTCAATAGTTAAACTAACAAGTTAAAATATCCATTAATGTGAAGCATAGTTGTGTTTGATGTCTGTGTTTAGAATTTACCTAATGTGGGCATTAATAGACCACAATAATCATTGTCCCTAAACCCATTTTATGGAATTATCCTGGATGCTTTCTTTTGTTGTGCCCGTTCAAATCATGGGGTGTGCCTACTCTATCAACTTTGATACGAAACGAAAGGCACGAAGGCAAGTGACAATTACCGTATGACATACACGGAAGTCCATGGATAATTCATACGCAGTCACTCTGGGATGTTTTTCGCAGTTTCACACAAGTGGTCTTCCTCGAACGTGATAGGCCTTTCAGAACAGGGTTCATCCAGAAAGCTTAAGTTGCCGGAACGGAAGTTGGCAAACCCACTTTAGCACAATGTCTTTGAAGTATTTTGGATAGATTTTTTTCTGAACCCGTACTAAATTGCCACCCGTAATCGCTGGAATGTTTTGCTCTCCTTTTCAACACAATCTATGTAGCAAAAACAACGGTTGATAAGACTCTACTGTCTTTTGCGCTCACATGAATGTCCGTTTTGGCAACATAATTACATATCAGAGGCGTGGCGGACATTTAGAAACATCTGAAAATATCAATTACCATATATCTAACATATTTATATATACCAGGAGGGATCTAACAGATCCAAGTTTCTAATTGTAAAGATGGAGCCGACGCCACCAAGTTTGTCAGGTTTATTTTGCTTAGAAAGGCTACAGGCCAACTAATCGGCTACAGGCCAACTAATCGGCTACAGGCCAACTTTCGATGGCGGCGATTATTGTTTGAGTTTGGTTAAAAAAAGTGGAAAAAACGAGGCATTTTTCGGCGATTTTTAAGGAGCCGAAGATGGGCAAACAACGAATATTCATCAAGTTCAGTGATAAAAATTAAATCAAATGTTCTAAAGTAGTAGAAGTGTTACGAACTGCTTCCGGAGAACAGGCAGTATCCTGAAACACCGTGTACACGAGGTACTGTCGGTTTTGCGGCGGACGTGAAGAGACCCGATGTGGGTTTCGTTCGGAAAGGCCGTAGACGTCAATAACAGAGCGTTGAAAAAGTTTGCAATAGTGATTTTTTTTATTATAAGGAAATTACCTACTGAATTTTTTTTTTATTATAAGGAAATTACCTACTGAATTTTTTTTTTATTATAAGGAAATTACCTACTGAATTATGGGCGAACAGCTCTGGGGTCTTCCATCACGGCAATGCGCCGGCACATTTCGGACTATTTGACGAAGAGTTTTATTTTTATTTTTCTGCAACGTCCTCATTCGCCGGGAAGGATACCTTGCGACATTTCTGTTTTCATGCCAAATGTTTATAAACGTGCTTAAAATGTTTCGAGGACTTAGGAAGGAGGCGACACAAGTGCATTGCAACGGGCGGGTTTTTTTTTAAAGGAACAAAAACACTTTAAAAGTACAAGTATGTGTAATTTTATAGTGTTTTTGTGTGAAGAATATGTGGGTAACTTTCAGAAGTGCGCTTATTAGAGTTAGCATTTGCGGGCCGACTCCGGCCTGCTCCAGCTTCGTCAAAACAATATTACAGATGCGATGTCGAAAACTGATTTAAAATCAGTGAAGACCGCGAACATAGGAGGTTTCTTCGGGCTTAAGGAGATTGTGATTGTCTAAAAAAATATTGCGCATGCTGAGATAGTGGAACGCCTAATCCTGAAGCCATGCTGCTCATCTGGAGGGACATCCAGTGTTGTCAGGAAATCCGTGAGGGGCCTTGTAAGTCAGCTTGAGAGCAGTTTCTAGACACAGCTCTTGTTTGATATCGGCCACCACGAGGGAGGGTCTCCTTTTCTTTCTAGAAATATTTTATATACATTGGTCTCCTTTTCTTTCTAGAAATATTTTATATACATTGGTCTCTATTTCTTTCTAGAAATATACTAAAATGAAACCCGTGCCACTCGGCTGGCGGAGTGCCCTTCGAAAGGCATCTATTGAAAAGGGACTGCCACACGGGCACGAAGAGATCTTTCTGCAGAAGGCGATTCAATTCTCACAAGCTCTGGCCCGATTACCTTGTAGGATAAGGAGGCGCGCCAGTTGGTTGACAAGTGATTGCTTTTTGGAATCTTGAAACGTTCCATAATGTTTTGGTGTGGTTGTGTAAAGATCCGCCGCAGCTGGGTCGTAAGTCGATCGCAGGAGGAATTTTAGTAGAACCTGCCACACCGCAAAGCAATGTCTATCATACCGACGCAAAGAACTCCGCAGTGTATCACGGTTAATGCGGACACATCTTCTCGTACCAGGCTGGCACCGAACAATCACACATTTCTAAACCTTAGGTACTAAGTGACTCTAACAGACCGGTAGTCCGTTCGCTCGGGGAGTCGAGCTCCAGGCGGTAACTCAGATCCCCAGCCGGCAATATTATCTGTCCACCGCAAACGAGGATCATAGCAATGCTATTCTTATTCGGTAGTTGGTCTGTACTGTTATCGCTTTCCGAGTTTGCACTGGTGTAGATGGCAATAAAAAATATGACTGTGTGACGGAAGGACTACGACATTATCATCTGTATATAACAGGTTCATATTTCCAAGTCGTAGGCCACTAAAAACAGATGCGCCACCTGTGGGATGACGACAGGCGACCCGTTGTGAGCTCCAACAATAAAAACTATAATAACGGGGGAGATCGAAACGTTGGAAAATATGTTTATATCAAGATAGCGTCGAATCCTTGGTACAGAATCCGGATTTTTTCATCGAAATCGTTTGCAGCTGGACTGGCATATCAAAAGTTGCGTTTGTTTTGACTTGTTGTTTTCGGTATCCGTCAGTTATGATTCTGTGGGCCTCATACAGCTCTGAGCTTCATAATGTAGTCGTTGAAATTGCGTTTTGAAGGACATATAGTTGGGCTTTATTCCGCAGTGGAGCGGGTTGCTGAACCTTTTTTCTTGGCAACAGTGCGATGCTCCGATTGTCGCTGTCGCCATTCTTGAATGATTCTTTTTTGAAAGATCTTGTTTTGAAAAAAAAACAATAACAGATTGTGCCTTCCCATAAGCAAGGCACGCTTATGTTTCCATGCAGACTTAATCTCGGTCCCAGTCGGTGAGGCACCAACGATGGAACTGAAGCAGATAGTGCCGAGCATTGGAATTCTTCAACAGGTTGACTCTGTTGTATTGTCTTATTTTCAAACTGGGCGACGTGGCGAACAATGATCTTTCTCTAAATGAATGTCACGAAAGCATACGACGCTTCTGGAAGTTACCTGAGCCCTTTTGTGAGAGACCGGGTTATACGAAGAGAGTTAAACTTTCTTCGACTATCGGACAAGATCCGACTGCATCTTTATTAGAGGGAGGAGGTTACTTTTAGAAAGACTCTGCAGATCTAAGTTGGCTTTTTCAGAATATTCTGTCACGGGCACTAAATGTACCGTGAATTCTGCCGTGCAGACGTAATCTCGATTCCAGTCGGTGAGGCACCAACGATGGGACTGAAGCAGATAGTGCCGAGCATTGGAATTCTTCAACAGGTTGACTCTGTTGTATTGTCTTATTTTTGAACTGGGCGACGTAGCGAAAAATTTCTCGCAAACCCGAGCTTAACGAACTTACCTTTGAGGTCGCCGGATAACAGATTCATGCATTAATATATCATGCCACCTTGGTCCACGATTGTATTCTGTTTACCGGCAAGTCGACAAATAAGGCAATTAGTACTAAAAGGATTCCCATTAAATGCATACGGTTCTAAATATGTTGGCTCTATGAGCGTAATGGCAAACGATTAATGTTTTAAACATAAACGATAAAAATAAAGCATTACCGGATCTCGAATATCCCGGTATATATGTGGATCTCTAAGCATCAATGAGCGTGTAAATTGCACATTTTATAAAGCTATGACCAGTCACATCCAACACACACAATTTAGTAATATCACACTCACTTCTAAATGTATTGGAAATTTTGATTTTCTAACTGTTTTTTTTTTTTTTAGATTTCCCGTAAGGCAATTGCCCGTGTACGAATTTTTCATGTCATGGCTAAGTTTACTCCACTCCGGCATTTACCTTGTTTAAATTGGAAACCATGCAAACCAATTTAAGAGTGGCCGGTCTGGGGTTCGAACCCAGTCCTCCCGAATGCAAGGCAAAGGCTTTGCCACTAAGCCACCTTGCTCGGTGTCCCGGTGATCCCGAAAGACTGTGCGTGTATGTATGTATATATATATATATATATATATACTGTGCAGGGTACTACTCTCGATGCCACTGGCAAATTTCTTCAATAAATACAGAAGGTTCGCTTACCTATCCGCATGTGCAACTCCAGAGAGGCTGACGATGTGAGGCACTGTGTTATGAACGCTGCGCCTCTTTCGACACTGGGCGAGAGCTACTGCCCCGAAACCTATGGCTGGGGAACCCCTGACATACCAAACACATGTAGAAGCGCTCCTTGAAGATTAAAAAAATATATATATATATATATATATATATTTTTTTCACTCAGAGAGAAAGGTAGCGTAATCCCACTTTAGAGCTCCAACTGTAACATACGAATATATACACAAAGTCATCCTCAGTGACTAAGTTGTATAGCATGGGGTTCTGTTTAAGCCAGAGAAAGACAATGAATAATCTCGTCTGCCAGGCCGACAGGTCAATGATCTCAACAATGCCACGATGATGATTCCCTAGTATGGCGTGAGCTCTTCACAAAAAAATCACGTATTGAGCCATACTCTGAAGTTCGGCACAATGTTTTTGTAGTCGGGTTGAACTTTTTCAGACGTCAAATGCTTTTGCTTGCAATCTGTCTATTAAGAGCGTACGTGTACCTCTGTACAAGTACTGGCGTTATTTTTATAGGGACGAGGGCCATATAAAACGTACATTATTTAAAACGCAAAGTTAGGTTTCCGATAAAGTAAACGCTCGTAGAAGTAACCAATGTTCACGCCGTGTAGCCAGTATGCCTAGCTATACCACTACGCAGTATATCACGTATTATAACGCGAAAAAAACGTCATATTACGTACTCTTGTATAGTTCAGTATGTTCAAATATCCCTAGATGTCTCGCGTCCCAAGTGTTTGGTCGACATTAATGTAGCCCTGCGCATCAACAGATTTCAAGAACACGGGACGGTGCGCCATTGTTCTCTAGACAGTTTAAGGTTTATATATACTCGTATATATATTTTTTTTTATTTCATTTCTTTTTAAAGATTTTTCGTAAGACAATTGCCCGTGTACGGTTGTTTCATGTCATGGCTAATTTCAATCCACTCCGGCATTTACCTTGTCTAAATTGGAAACCACGCAAACCAATTTAAGAGTGGCCGGTCTGGGTCTCGAACCCAGTCCTCCCGAATGCAAGGCAAAGGCTTTGCCACTAAGCCATCTTGCTCGGTGATTTTCTTTAGATTAGGTATCTATTCATACAAAACAATGCACATGGTGCTATTCCTATGAGTATATGGACGCGTCGATGAATTGTCTGTCGTCTTTTATTATTAGACTTGGCGCGTACATTTCTCTTCAGGCTGGCTACGTATGAGGCGACTGCTGTCAAGGGCTCTTGCGGCGGACTGGTCAACGTTTTCAGTAAGAGTAAACAAGTAAGAGGAAGTATAAACGCGAGCAAGAGATCACTGCAGGGCGGCGTGGGCGGTAGCAACAGTAGCAGTATTTTGGACGGATGAGCCGATCAGGCCGTCCAGGTACCGGCTTGTTGTGCGTCGACGCGCTGATGCAACGGGCAGTAACTGACTGGCTAACTGACTGACCGGCTGAAGAGACAACAGAGTGACATCGTTCAGGAAAAGCCGGCAGCAGCTAACGTTAGCCCAGGGACGACCCAGACAAGGTGGAGTTACTTCCGACACATACGACTTCACGAAGAACGACCACGCTGTAGATGTCTGTGAAGGCGAAGGCAAGGACGACGAGGGCAGGCTGAAGTCTGCAACGAGAGGTAGTACGTACGTCAAAGGAGGGTAGTAGGGATGAAGTCACGCAGGAGGACAGGTATACGGACGGAGTCTGCGGCTCTAACCGAGAGTGGGACGAGGTGCATAACGTGTGTATGTTGTTGTTGTTGTTGTTGTTGTTGTTGTTGTTACCGTTGTTGTTGTTGTTGTTGCTGCTGCTGTCGCTGTCGTCGTCAAGGTGAACGCGTGTGTTAGCAGCGGTCACGGCGGCGATCGAGGTTGACGGCCGATCCAAGGGCCGTCTACAGGACGTCCTCGGATGGCGAGATTTCGGCTAGTCGAGCCGTCACTTGGATACGTAGACAGTGCCATGACCATCACGACCATTACAACTACCACAACCGGGCGTAGTGCGTAGGCTCAAGCAGCGCTTGGTCACGGCGAAACCGTCACATATGGAGCAGGCGGGCGGGCGTGTGTGTGTGTCTGTGTGTATGTGTTGCTGCAACCGACCCGCGCTCTCAAGCCAACGACCTTCCAAAGCGCTCAACGAAACCTCACGATGACGAGGAAGATCACCAACTCAATGGTATTGCCGTAAGGTTTTGAGCTGTTCGGGAAGGGGGCGTAAGACAAAGACGAACGTCGCAACGGTATTAATTATTATTATTATTATTATTATTATTATTATTATTATTATTATTATTATTATTATTATTATTATTATTATTATTATTATTATTATTCTTTTTATTATTATTATTATTATTACTTGAATAATTGGCGTTACTTAATAACAAATGTTTGGGTAACGCCAGTTACCGCTTCTTTGTGATAATACTTGAAAAGTGTTGGTACGTACTATCTGATATAGCATCCAATAATCCTAACAATTACGGTTGAAGAATGTGTAGTTTTAAGCATTCATTTTATATTGCAGCCCTAGACTTTAACATAACTTTATCATCGCATGTAGCAACTCTCTCGTTGCCTAAAGCTTGGCCCTTTATGTCATAACATAAAGAGTCAAGCTTGTACTACTTGCTTAAAGATTCAATGTTTTATTTTGATCTTTGGCGGAAGCATCACGGAAACGCAGTCAATACGTTTACTATAGGTGAATTTTATTGTCTATCTGATTTGAGGTTTCTATATCTTGTTCTAACAACGCATTTAGGGGTCAACTTAGGCATACCGTAGGCTTTTGTTATTTTGATGTATATGTATACTAATCTTCATGATCCCTTTCAAGTTTCCGGGAGGTGATCAAACGCATCTTGTCCGCTATAGTATCCTTTAGCGATCTGTCTCGTCCGTGTTTATTTTTTATATAGTAGGTTTCAACGAGTGATTGATGCAAACGCGTCACTATCAGCTAGTAGTTAATCGTATGGTTCTCTCTTTATCTTCCCAACCTTCCTGTCGATTGTATGAATATTTTGTGTACTCTAGCGCGGCAAAGCCCCGACTTCCGATATTTGTTGGACTAGGAAATCATGTTGTAGATCCAAACAAAATCATAGACTCTGCGACATCTCCCGAGGTCTAAAATAGTTGTCGTTAACTTGCTATGGCATTAGCGGTTTGCCAGCGGGCGTGGAGTGCGACCCTTTGGTCGTCATCAAAAGGACACTAGGTAGCGTACAAAGTCGACAAATTTTATCTTTTTTCCTGCATATCTTAAGCAGTATCATATGATAGAAAGGGTATGTGTGTCCCCGGGATCGAACCCGCAACTCCTAACTGCCAGTAATGTCGCCGGCCATAATACACACCACTATATAAATACATATATATATATATATATATATATATATATATATATATATATATATATATATATATATATATATAATGCTGCGTACTAATAAAAATATATATATTTATACATTTTAAATAAAAGTGTATGCATATGTACTTACGAACACACCAAAAATCGTTTAACGACGGTTGCGCGCTTGGATGCCAAAAACCTTTGCCATAGTTTTAATATATCCGCACACTCATATAATTGGATAAAGACTAGCCCCAAGTGTATTACAACACTACGTGTTTGAATTAACTTTTCAGCAGCTATCTCCGCCGTTTTACGCAGAAAAACAGTAAACTCTTTATGACTCTTGAATACCCAAAATGAAGGTTAATAAACCAACCTTGAAACATACTTTTTTAAGAGAGCTGCCGCAGTGAATGCCTACTAGGCTCGAACGTGAAAAAAGTTTCTTTAATTAGAAATAGTTAGAGTGTTAATTACATGAGCTCTACATGGATTTGCACGATCATCTGCAGAGGGGGGCGTACACACATTTCGGGACATTTCTTTAGAAGGTAACGTTAGGCTATATGCAGCTTATTGGTGCTACTTGGGTACATTCTGGTGCCTTACATGATTTTAGAGTCGACACTACTGGGATTTACTTCTTTCTTTAAGTAGGTCGTACGTATATATATATATATATATATATATAAATATATATATTTAGCCGAAGTTGCACTTTGCTTAGTCAGAAGGGTAAGAAGATGGGTTAGCTATCGTTAAAAGATCTTACCACACTTACGACTTGATAATCAGGAAAAATATTCTATTACCTTCCGCTTGAAAAAAACAGCTCTAGCAAAAGTTTGCAAGTTATAAATAAAATCACACAAAAAATTTGCGGCAAGTTCAAAGCTAAATGACATCACAAAATAGAGTCGCCGAGAGCTCTATGGCTAGGCGGGTTGAGAAGTTAAGAGACAATAGATGTGGGCTCTGTGACACTCCAGCATTACGCGGGCTAGGTAGAAGTTACGATGCAAGCCGAAAGTCTAGGTGTCGAACAGCCAAACGTCGGAATGTGTAGTAATCACGAGGTTTAGGCGGAGAGTCGGACGGTCGGCGCACCTGAATCTGCACTTCCTGTTTGACCGTGTACCTCTTTTTTTATATCGTAGTAGTCTGGACACATTGTAATTTTAGGTCGTCATGACGCTTGGTTTCCAGGTAGGCATAGGGGCGTAGCTGTACAGCGCGAGCATAAGCGGCTCTACCACATTGCGTCTATGACGGTATCTGAATGGAAACCAACCGCTTGACAAACAGCAGAGCAGGTAACAGGTAGACATCTAACAAGCTAGCTTGCCGCTCGTCGAATTTGGCACGTGGTCTATCGCAAGCAGGGTTCTCATCAACCATGATGGATGGCAAAGTGAAACAATGTACTTAATTGAAATTCAAATAAAAAGTAAATACATGCATATCTCGGAACGTATATAGTGGCTAGTATAAGGTGACTGTGGCAGCAGTCACGACGGTTTCATTCATGTCCACCTCCTCGCTCAATCAACGAGTCTAGCACCGCCATCACCATTACACACAACAACATCATCAGTAAAAACAGCAACAATAACATCATCATCACCATCACCACCATCAACAACAACAACAACTACAACAACAACAACCTTATCCAGCACTTTCCAAACTGTTTCCCTTTCTCCCGGTGGCATGGCGAACGGCGCGAACAACGACGACGACAACGACGTCACCAATAGCAGCGCGGCTGACGGGCAGAAGCGCGTCAGTGTATTATTGAGCGCGGGCGAGCCGATCTGGTGGGTGGCTAAGCTTTCTTTGCTATCGTTCCGCAGACGAGACGCAAAGGAGTGAGGATACAGTAGGCACCGTCGGTCGCTCCGTGTCCTCACTTACTAACCTACCTCGAATCGACTGCCTGACTGCAGCGGAAAACCCATGATGAAGTAGCTAGCAGTCGATGTGGTTAGTGGTCATCGTGACTGTGGATGATAATACGTGGAGGAGACATAGGCGCGTACATACAATACATACAAGCATACACACATTCAAGTACCACCACACATGTATACATACATAAGTACATACACACACATTCATTCAATCAGTCAAACATGAATGCACACGTACCGAAGTAGAGTAGATTCATCTTGCATCATGTATGATTGTGACCTAGTATTACTATTGTGGTCGATAATCTGAATGCAGATCGTCTATCGTTCTCTACAGATGCGAGCGCCTTGTAGGGGACCTTCTTATCGTGTATACTTACCTAAGGTTGCCTGCCTTTCGCATTTACTGTCGTATATTAAGTCGGTTACTGCTCCGCACACACACCACACACATACATACATTCATACATACAAACAAGCACACCTGTGCTGTCGCCGGGCGGCTGACAGAAACAGGTAATCGAGACTGACGACACCAAGTCAAACAGCGCACGTATCTAGGTATACATATTTATGAGAGCAAGCCGCAGAGAGTACATATCTAGATAGATTTGTGTGTGGGTCCGTATGTATCACATGTGTGCGCCGCCTCTGTCATATAGCGGTGAACAGTGAATGCACCATTTCACTCGTATCGTGCTTTACGGGTTGTCAAGTGTGTAAACGTGAAAGAACTTCGACAACAATCTTTTGAGGAGTTCTGGACCTTCGAGGCGTGTATTTTTTCAAACTGTCTTTCTACGCATCCTTTCTCTGCAACTTTCGCTTTTTCTGTCTCTTTCGTTACGGCTCTTGGATTTTTCCTGTTCGTGGCTTACTCTAGTTTCTGATCGCATACAATTTATAATTGCTTAAAAACAACAACAGTGACAGCAGTGGTCCGCTGGTATGGACAACAGGAAGAAGAAGGTTTTAACAAGTGCGCTATCTTTTATGTTATCGCGTGAATTGAAGGGTGATCCGCTGAGACGCGTCACCTGTTCAACTTGTGGCGGAGTGTTGAAAGCCGTAACAGTGCTGAAAACTTTGCAGATTGTGCCCCATACCAATCTTACGCCTGTGACGTTGTTCAATAGGTCGTAGTTCATGAACTGTGGAAGAAAAAAGTATCAAATAAAGGAACATGTCATCAACATCGTCCTCAGCTGAGTCCCGTATGTATAAACCACCAGAAAGACACGCCACCACGATTAAACTGTGGAAGGTAGCCTTTGTCCGTTTGGATTTTCTAAATAAATGAACTATATATATATATATATATATATATATATATATATATATATATATATATATATATATATATATATATATAAACAATTTTTGTAAACCAAATATGCAGACCTAAAGAGATCGCTCTGGAAGAGTATCTGTCACGGCAAGAACAAACCCGTGACCGACAATGCCAGAGTCGGAGACCATTTCCTTCACTAATATTAAAACACCCATATCTTAATATTAAAGTCCCACAAAAACATATTTTCCTTTTTACTTAAAACGTAAGTACAAGATGTTGGTTATATATATATATATATATATATATATATATATAGATTAAGCCAATATTGCTAAGTTGCTAGCCTGCTTGTAAGCACGTAAACAGTTTCGGTAAGCGGTGAATAATGGGAACTAGTGACACAAAAGGAAAAGAGGTCTGTCGACATAACCTAGAGTTATGATAATCGTTGCTATATTCAATTGTTTATCGCTTCATAAGGTAAGATGTAGGCGATACAGCTTCCTGATTGTTTTTGTATATTGAATGTCGAAAAAACTTGCATAGCGACAAGCTGGATAGTAAATACAACGGCGACGATAGGCTGGCAATCAGGTGGTAAAGCCAAATGTTTTAAAAACTGTTACTTGTTACTCGCATCGCTACTGCCCAGTTAGTGACAGAGGTTGGATTATATTATACACATATAACATATTATATACATTGTCAAGGCCGTAGCACCTCTGTGGTTCAGTGTCAGCTTGGTATGCTCCACTAAGTAGAATATGCACACACATACGCGTTAGTATATATATGTATATATATATATATATATATATATATATATATATATATATATATATATATATATATATATATATATAAGGATATTAATGAACTGTAATAATGAGCCGCTTGACATACCTGGGTTACATTGCGCACACATATGCTAACCACTGTTAGTTCTGGTACTATAAATACACTATGGACGAAACGTGGCTAGAGCAATCTGAGTAGTTCTATAGCGTAGAAGCGGAACGTAGTTTAGCCGCGTGAAAACGACTTCTAAATGTCCTTCTATTCACGTAATGAAGAGGCGATAAACTGGGTAAATTGTGAGTTCAGTACAAGCAATACATGTGTGCTCGTGGGTCTCTAAAGGAGGCTTCACATAGCTCTTGATTTCATTTTAGCGATGCCCCGCGTTTATCTGTTCACACAATAGCAAACGTATATATGAAGAATCATTGTAGTGAACCCTGTATGCAGGCACCTAGCACCTCAGTGGTGCAGTGTCAGCTTGTTGTTGTTACGTTCTACTGGATAGATTGCGCATATATATATATATATATATATATATATATATATATATATATATATATATATATATATATTGAAGGGTACTAATCAAACGCACGCAAACATCATCGTCATGGTAGTAGTAGTAGTAATAGTCATCGTGCGTTGGTTGTCGTTGCTGACAGCGGCGTTCGCGCGAGTGTCCTTGGGAGTCTGCCGCCCTGCGGTGCTTACCATCGCCACGATGCAGATGGGTTAACTAGCTAGTCTGCCAGCCAGCTATAGTTGAGTCGAACTACCTGCGATGAGACGGCGCCGCTCGGCCACTGTCATTCATGGGCCCCTATTTCCCTTTTGGATTGGTAGGCAACCTGTGTGTTGCCTTTCCAAGCCACCGGTTGCGCGATCGTCACTATGCCACCACTTCAGTCAGTTACTCAGTGTCGTCGTCATCATCATTATCATTATCATCATCACCATCACCATCATCATCTTGATCTCTTCTGATCAGAGTTGATGATGTCAATGACAGCTGACAGCCTTCCGGACAACTTGCGCACGCCGTGAAACAAGCTTAACTTCGGATGGTCGTTCTAGACACCTCGCTATGTATACAAGCACGGAGTGGTCACGACGTCAAATAACTGTCTGGTAGGATACGCAAGATATTGCCACGAGAAGGGCAGTATTTATATGTTGTGGATATGTGTACGCTCGAGGAGACATTATACCTGGGCTCTGCTGTGACGACAACTGCTACGACTGGTTCAACTGCAAGAACAACATTTCCCACTGCGCGGCGTCGTAGACGTCGACCTAAATCCAGCCATAAAGCTAACGAAGACTGCAAAGAGATTGGTTCTGGCCTGCTTTATGTCCGCTTTAACGGACCTGCGGGCTTGGCGGTTAGACATTTTGTCGAAGGCCGCATTGGCCACATTATGTTTGTCTTGGACAGCATTTGAATACGAGTAACATTTTATCGTACTGCAAGGATATCATATTTGCGAGTACTGCAAAGATGACAGACACTCTTAGTCGTAATCTCACGTAAAATAATAATAGGATAGGGTATGCTCTACCTCTAGGCATTAGCAGCAAAGTGGTTTATCTCCTTCTACACGGCACTAAATCTGTCCATAGACAACGATTAAACGGTGCTGTCCACAACGGAGTTAGTAGCAGGACGCATGTGACATACGCTTCACAAGTCCTGTCCGTTGCGCCTGCCATCTTGTTCCGTAGATTTTGGAAAACCTGCATGACCTTGCGTATTGTCAAGTACTCGCCTCACCCAGTTGAGTGGGACAAAGCGGGGTCGCTTTGGGTATTGTGTGCCATGTCACAAACCTTCTGACAATGAGATTAGTCAGGGTTGAGAAGCCTTGGGGCATACCGACGACTTGTGGTGCATCAACAATTTGTGTGATTTTTATACGGTGTCCGCGATAAGGCAGCGTTCGGTGCACTTCAGATACACGTTGCGCTACCCAGCATTTCTTTTTAATATCTATTAACCTTCTTTACTTGCAAAAGTGATTTTTACATACTATATGGGCCGCATGCTGGTCTTCGTGAGTTTTGCGACACATGCGGCACGCCAACGACGGGCGTGGTGAAGAGAGGAAATAGTTGCAAAGCGTCGATACGCTTCTGGGCAAGGCTGCAGAGAGACTCCCTCTGCCGGACATGCAGACATGTAGGCCGCATCAAGAGCGATATTAGGAGGGCAATGGCGTTATCGTTTGCTAGACATGGTGTCCGGTTATGAGCCCTATGATTACACAAAAGCACCTTGTGCGTTCGTTGGGTAGCCTGCTTCTTCTGTTCCGAATGCGTTTGCAGTAGAGACTGTGTGTTCAGCAATGTCCTCAACCGCCAGGCAAGCAGGACGCGAGACTCTGGCGATCTGACACAGTTAATTTTGGAAGCATTGCCATGACCGCTGATAGTAGTGTGAGACACAGGATCAGTGATGTATATGTGTCAGATCATCTTGCCCCATACCCTTCTGTAGCAAAGCGTAATGTCTTGTATTTACCGCTTCGGTAAATACATACAATGCGCGCGTCTATTGTGCAACCTCAGTGGCGGTCTTTCATTATTGCCGAGACGAAAACGTTTTTTGATCCATTCCAGGTTGTGCCCCTGGTTGAGCGAGCGCTTAATGCTCTCTCGTTCCCCCTCTACTAGATCGTGTCATTCAGTGGTTGACATTCAGTCTGCACCACCGACTGTCACTGTTGATTGGCAGGACGCTAGTCGTCCTGGCGAGCACCACCGCGCGCCTACTTCTGCCAGTTGGGCCTGCGTAGTCTTCTTTGGCCCTGACCTTTGTGCCGCTCGCAGTCGCTCGCCAGATCCGGAACTGCTCCGTCCGCTATACCTTCTCGTCGTTGGAGGCGTTAGGCATGGGCCGCTGCACACCCGATCCGTGATTCATAATCCGATGATTCTTCGCTGTTTTACGCTTTGAGGTGTTACGGATGCCCTACTTCTACATTCTTTCACTTTGCCGCCGGTATAGTTGATTGTGCCTTTACATTAAATTGGGTGTGTCTGCAGAGCAAATAACAAACATTGGGTTGATGTATTCAGTGGAAGAGGTAACGAAAGCATGTATGCGTATTTGTTTTGGCTAGTGTCTCCTTCTTAATAGTCTAGCTATTAATTAGGTGGGTTTAAGCATATGCTTGTTCTAGAGGGCGTCTATATCTCGCTCAGGGGTTACATGGACTTGAGCTCTATCTTACAGACAAATGACCCCTGTATGTCCCAGGTCGCATATAAGCAATTCTGCCCGGTGTTTGAATCTCTGACTATCACAGTTACAGACAAAGGTCCCCCCTATGGGACCACTGTCGTCATGTTCATTACATTTTCAGCGAACTGTGAACGATTAGTTAGCTTTCATGTCGTGCGGTGGATTTATCGATTGCATTTTATATTTGTAGTTTTAAATGTATAAGTAGTATCGACGGCAAGCAGAGCCTTTTGTCGCAACTACAGCAACGGGTCGTTTAGTCTACCCAACAGCGTCAACAAAACAAGGTAGACATTCTCTGCCTGCAGAAACTATGAACTAACATTCCTGCAACTTATATACTCTTCCACTAAAAGTCACTTCCAGGAATCTGATTTCAAATATACATAAGCTCGTAAACCTCGTAATCTAGAGTAGCAATAAAGATTGATACCTTTACTATCATTGCTATAGCAGCCCGTATTACCATGCAGACGTATCGGGTGGCAATACCGCTGTTCCATGCTTAGCTAATACTCTTTTATAGTTGTTTCATATTGTAGTGTACACGATTGCGGTAGTCCATTTACGAAAAGCTAATATTCTCAGGGAATAAGTAGTAGTTGTTGCCGCTATTACTTAAGTATTGCTCACTATTGTAAGTATCTGCTCCGGTTGTTTACGGTAACAAACGTAGTTGATCTACTATATAATAGCATTTTCTAGAAGAAGGAGTAACTCGCTTCAATCTAACGAGTAGTCTCACTAACCCGGATTAACCCAGATAAAAAGGTATTTGCAACACCCTATTTTATTTTGATCGTACTGACTCCGCTATCGACCAAACCGCGACAATTCTGTGGGATGGCGCCTACCGCATTTCGCTTGAAATCTCATACACAAACATCCATCGTAAGGCTCGTGGAAACGATCGATTTGACACATAACGTGGTAGAAACCGCGTTGATAAGATCCCTGATAACGGCCATTTACAGAAAACCGAGAGAAAATTAACCTCACTATATCTAGTAACCTCAGCTCTTCTTGAGCTACACATCTGCATCATTGCTTCTATTCCCTGTACCGGTTTACCTAAAGGACAATAAAACAGAATATAAACTTCTGTATTTTTGTAATAAAGAGTGAGGCAAACTGGACGCGGGGGGACCTGTCCACTGGGTCCTGTGAATATCCTAGGCCACGCCCCAGACGTACATACTATTACGTGCTCCGTTCTTGCAACGCATCTGCATACATTATATTGCGCATTTGCTCGACCAGTTTTTCAGTCTCCGGGCAACCCAATTTTGTATTTCACAATTTCTCTATTCCCACACCGTTATCTGTCTAAGTTCGCTCTCCTTAAAACGGTTACCAGTTACTTGCTACTTAAACCTCTTACATCTTAAGTTTTTCTTTACAATATTGTCCCTAGAAGCACAACAAACGCCACCCGCGGACCCCAAAAACTTTGCATAAAGAAAAGATTTCGAGTTTTTGTAATGCATCTTCGACTCGCTCTGTATACTAGTATCAATCATATTGCTGAGTGCGTCGACTTTTCTTTTCTAAATCCTTATTGTTTCTTCAGGTATTACTTCCCTATCCTCTAAAAACACACCTTAAAATACACCTACTAGCCTCTTTGCTATGATTGCCCGAGAATAACTTACGAACATTATTGTTTATTATTATACTCTCCATGACTTATTTGGCTTGACTTCATCACCCTTACCATTGAGGATCATTAACAGTGTTGCGTCGCTTCAAGCATTTGCAACAGCATCTGACAGCAAATACTAAATACAATCGGTCTGCCAGCATAAGAGCGAGCATTAGCGCATCCCATAGGTATTCATTATGTGTGTGTGTTTGTGTGTTTCTCTACCTGAGTGACTAACAGCCGTTACATAGTATTTTGCTCGCCTTATAAATATTTGTTTCTCCTTGTTGTATGCCCTCTAACTATTTTCATTTACCAGTTTTGCCAGTGCACTCTTCACAGAAAGGTTTTCAACGTACTACCTTATCAAGATGTATACAATCTCCGCTACGTCTTTCATTAAATCAAGGTCTCCATTTCCTTTTGAGCGAAAATGGTGCTATTGAGCGTATTTACTAAATCACGCTCACAAAGATTGGCGTGAGGTGTCCCCCTGCACTAAGCACTCTACTAGAACCCTCTACGAGAATTTTAGCATTTAGTTTTAAGCCACCGGAAACTCTTACTCGACAGCCTTCGCTTACCCGAAGAAATGTTTGTTATTAATTAAAGTTAGTGTATGTTGGTATCCCGCTCCCTTCCTTAAAATGTGATTCTACTCCTAGAAATTCAACATATCTTCTTAATGTGTCCGTAGCGAACAAGTCTTAAATCGGTCAAGTCGAAAAAAAAACGGGTAACACCAAGTTGTCTTTTTTTGCTGCTGTTTTGGTAGAGAAGAATGTTGACACACGCATAGGACCGGTTCTATTGTTCGTGACTTAGCTCTAGTAGTCACTACTGGCCAATTATATCATTTGTAAAAACAAGTAATACGCCTAATATTACACTGGTGCATTCCATTTGAGGTGTTGCAATTGTCTGATATCAGCATGTTTTCATAACAATCAGTTAGTTATACGTTGACACACCTTCCCGTTCGTTGTCATCTGACTGCTGAACTTATGCCATCCATCTCCGCTCGCACACGATTATTATTATCCAGAGCATTATTTACACAATAGCACAGCGATATTGCAAAATAGTACAGCAGCGATAGGCTAGCCTTTCTGTGTGTACTACTGCGCTCATGCATAGTAGTAACGCGTGCCAGCCGTCAAATAGACAGATATGTATCTGTCTATTTGACGGCAGAGATACAAGGTTTAAACTCAATTGCGAACAAATGTTTTTGTTCGGTAACGTCCTTGCTGCCTACTCATTTCATCGGTAGTTCAGCGACGATTACTAGCAACGCGACGTTAATGTGGCAAGAAAAAGACAAGCATATGGGCGACACGAATGAACATCACAGGTTAATGGCGAAATTAGAGACAGAAAAGCAATTAGTTTGATAGAGCCAGAGAACCCAGGCAAGCTAAACGCAGAGGAGAAACAAAATGGAGTAATGAGGTCTACGAAGGATTACATCTGTAAAAAGATAGAAAGAGAGACATGAGGAACAAAGTGGTGAGAAAAGAAATACTCGTCTTGGGGCTAATATGGGTAGCAGCAGCTGTCTTATGTGCGTCGAATAGATGCGCTGCATAGAGGTATAGACGTGGTTGCTGTTACTGGTGGCGGCGGCAGCGACAGTAGTATTTGTTTATTTTTTAATAAATTTATAGGTTACAACCATTTTCATCGGAACAAGGTTCGTTTTACTTTGCTAAAAATGAAAATTCGTCTATGCGCTCCGTTTATAATCGTTCCCTTCTAATGTTGGTTTCCAGCTGCCATTCCATCTCTTTGTCGGCTCTCTCCCTTTCAGCTCGTTGTCTTTCTTGTTCGGTTTTTCTTCTCATTATTCCTCTCTACCAGTCTAGTTCTCGGCGGGGTTATCCAGGAAATCGATGAATTCATGCCGTCTTATATTTGGCGATATGTAACAGCTGAACACAGTCGGCCCTCCGTCCAGTTTCGCACAAGTGCAGTTCTTTCCTGACCCATGTGCCTTGATTGGTATCGTGGGTGTTACCAATAGTACTGCGTCCCCGTCTGCATCTTTGAGGCACTCCTTTCCTTGGCCACATGAAAGCCATTTCTTCTTGGGTCCGCCAATTAGCACAAAAAAAAGTTTTAGGGCTGACCCTCAGCCAAGATTTAACGTCCACGGAACTGTTTTTCACATTTCTTCATAGACGGACCCCCATAAATACAAATGTGCAACGGTGGGGCTCGAATCCGCGCACCTATGTGTCTCCTACGGTTGCGAAGCGCAGACTTTGGCCACCACGCCACCGGGCTCGACGCTAATTAGCACTAGCTGCAGATCATCATCAGTAGTAGTAGAAGTAGTAGTAAAGCTTTTGGGCTGACCCTCAGCCAAGATTTAACGTCCACGGGACTGCTTTTGGCATGCTACATGACGGACTACCCCCATAAAAACAAATGCGCAACGGTGGGGCTCGAACCCGCGCACCTATCTAGTGTCTCCTCCGGCCGCGAGGCGGAGACTAATGCGCGCGCCACCGGGCTCGACGAGTAGTAGATCTAGTAGTATCAGTAGTACTACAGTACTGATGGTGTTGTTTGGGGTTGTAAAGGACGGATTATATGCTGATTAACGCTGCGTACGCTAAGCGGAATTGTCGTTATGAATGTCGTGATTACTGCCGCTTGTTACTACGACTAGTAGTATGAATAGAACAGCTACTAGAACCACGAACTCTACTATGGGCTAAACCATATAGGGAACGAGTGTTGTTACTGGTGCTGCTCTTGCTGCTGCCGCTGCACCTACATCCACTAGTCCATGATTGAATTGTAGCCTCTAAACTGCATAGGGGAGCAGAACGTATCCACTACAGCGTGACGGTCGGCTTCGATAGCCAACCCGACTGGAGCCGGGCCGGACCGCGTCCGCCAATAGAGAAGTGACCACCACCACCACCCCCAGTCACGATACGAGAAAGAGATGATTTGTCAGAGCAAAGATCTGCAAGCTACTCTTATGTTTGCTCTCTTTATTCCTTTTGCTCGGCCTCTCTCTCTCTTCGCTTTGTCTATCTACGGCAAATCTCAACAGGTCTGCACCAGGCGGCGTGTTAGCCAAGAAAGCAAGCACGAGAATGTGAGGTGGGTTAACCGTCGTAGACATATTTGATGTTGTCAAAGCACACAGCTATCAGCAGTAGGAAAGCAGGCACAGTACGTCGTCGTACAGGGACGTCCAGACGATTGTGTAGCTGCTGCTCAGAGGTGTAGCCAAAACATACACAGACGCACCCACTCATACAGCCGTACTCATACGCACGCATACCAGAACACTATCGGCGCCACCGACCGAAGGTCTGCGCCGATTCGGGCAAGCGACGACTGCTGCTTGCCCCTGCTTACGAATTGCATTGTCACGTTAGAGGATACAAACGCCTCTTAATGATGCTATATATATATATATATATATATATATATATATATATATATATATATATATATATATATATAAAATATATAAAAAACAAGAATGAAACGAATGCAATGGACAAGACAATGTTTTATACCCGTTTCTCGACGGTGACCTCCCTTACTTTACTCATCCCTAAGTTGTAAATGTGCGAATATATATATATATATAACATAAGATCACATTTATTGTAACATAAAAGGGTGTGTCGTACAATCATGATAGTCACATATGCCCTGTTATCAACATACGTACTTCTGAAAGATATATATATATTTTTTTTCCAGCGTATTCCAAAGTTTTATTTGTATATATATATATATATATATATATATATATATATATATATATATATATATATATATGGCATGTATAATGATTCCATAAAGCAACTGTTCATCATGTTGTCTGAATGAATTACTATATTTATAGCTCGTCTAAATGTAGCATCCACGAGCTATGCGTGCCTCGCGTACGTAAGATGAAATCTTTATATATAAACGCACGTAGATTACGGAAGATATAGAAGACGTAGCTGTGCCCTCTTTGAATATATATATATATATATATATATATATATATTTATATATATATACATATATATATATATATTTATATATATATATATACATATATATATATATATATATATATATATATATATATATATATACATATATATATATATATATATATATATATATATACATATATATATATATATATATATATAGCAACAACAATACGATTGTTATTGCTATAAGTTATGCAAATTACTAGTAATGTTTCTTGCTAATTGACTTCATGCAGGCAGCGGGAAAGTGAGAATAAAGCAGCATTTCCCCGCCTGACGTCATGCTTGAGCAGGCGCTTGTTTCGAACTTTCGATATACAATTTACTTGGCTGGAAACTCGGGTGCGTGGTGAATACGATAAAAATAATCGTTGTACAAAATAATTGTTTTCTTTTTAGCACTATGGCTGATTCGCCGTGGTCATCGCACCGGAGGCGCTCTTGAGCGGTTCGTGACTAACTTCTGCTCTTTTGGCATTCATTGGGGCAAATGTACTTTACACACACACATACAAATATATTTATATATATATATATATATATATATATATATATATATATATATATATATATATATATATATATCCACAGGCAAACGTGGGTGCGATTGAGAAGGCACATCAGCTGTGCAAGATTTGTCTGCACGGAAAACTTTAGCGGTATTGCAAACAACCAGAATATAAACGAATGGCGATTAAATAGTGCTTCTAATTGCGGAAGACGTCGCTGTCTGTTAACGGATCTTAGTTGTTTTAATTAGCTTCTGCTGGAACTATTGTTTTGACTGTGCCAGTCCAACGGTCCCATCAACCGTTCATGATAGAACGTAGTGTCAACGTAAGGAACGTCTATAACCTGGTTATGCACACAATAATGTTTTCCTATCCGTGAAATACTCTCGGTGTCATATTAAGCCATATTGTACGGGTAAGTATTTATAATATCAACGCAAAAGCACCATATATATATATATATATATATATATGGTGCAGTCTGCTACTGGCTTCCGTCGGGAGCGCATCGGATGCGGTGAACTACGTCTGAGTTTGGTGTTTTTTGTGTTACCAGTGTCTTGCTTTGTGCCGTGTTGAGTATGGGACGAGTCCTCAGTTGTGCCTGCCTCCATCAGGCCCGATGTTGAGGCCCGGTGCACTGTGTACGCCTCTTTTTTCACGTTTTTTGGAAGTTGACTTTGACTGTGTGCCGAACGTTGTGTTGGCCGGCCGGTTTGCGGCCGCTTTGCTCAACTATTGAACAGTTGCTCTGCGTGAACTGTCGTATCTAGTCATCACTAGTCATCATTAGTCAGCTACTTGCATACAATCGTTTAGAGTCAATTGCGGCATATAGTGGCCGAAAATTTCGGTTGTCTGCAAGGAATCACTGTCTTCCACAGTAACAATGGTTAACGGGAAGATAGTGGCCGAGAAGAGGGAAAGGGCCGGCTTGAGTTGTACACTCAAGACAACGGCCGAATTGAAAGATAGAAAAGCGAAGTTAGCTGCTCTGGCTCGTAACAAGGTGACGGCACCGAAAGCGGCGCCAGCTGGTGGAAATCAAACGGAGTCTGTACCGTTAGTCGTGGATGAAGTTTCTGAGGATGTGCCGTCTCCAGAAGTTGACGTTTCTACGGACTGCAACGTTGGAACTGACTGCGGCGAACAGATTAATGATGCAAATTTAGTGAACGATGATTGGAAGGTGGTAGTCTCCAAAAATACTACCAAGCGTCTTCAAAAGCTAAAAGAACAAATCGGTGCTATCCGATCTAAATCGCTCAATCAGCCAAAGGGCCTATTTCGTGTAGTTATTGCGCGAAGAAGCGATAAAACAATTAATGGGACGACTGCTTCTACAAGTGAGCCGTTTAATGACAGGCTACTCCTATTGTGCAGTGAGTTGCACAGACTCTACCCACTCGCTACATTGGAGTCAAATCCTGGCATCATTTACGCCTGGTTTAATAACATTGACGAAGCTAACGCCGCGGTACAGTTATCGACTCTCCTCGACATTCCGGTTGTGGCTAAATGCAAAGATCTCGATGGATACCGTGCCAGAATAAACGGAGTTGATAAAGGTTTTATTGATGAAGATATTCTATCTGCGCTTAAGGAGGCGGGTGTCGTCTCGGCGAAACGAGAGAATATTATTAAGAGAACAGGATCTACCACGACATCGATCCCTACTGACAGGGTCATGCTTCAATTTAATAAGGTTCCACCGAGTGAAGTGTTTCTCGCTTTTAGGTCACATAAAGTCACGATGTACGCGGGAACCCCTGTCTCCTGCTATAAGTGTTTGAGACTAGGCCACACTGCAAAATATTGTCGTAATGAAGTAACATGTAAGAGATGTGGTCAAGCTGGTCACCTCGCGCTAAACTGTAAACAACAGGCAAAATGCGTAAACTGCAAAGGTCCCCACGCATCGTCCTCGCTGACCTGCCCTATCCGACTGTGCGAGATAGAGAAACGCAAAGCCCTGATGGAATGTCGCCTATTGCAACAGGTTGGAGCAGAGCATCCTGAAGCAACTCAAATCAAGGTAGTCGACTCGTCGCAGCAGGTTGTTACACCCGACACCTCATCCGCTTCAACTTCCTCGTCGGAATCAACCGCATCATCTCCACCTACCTATGCTGCTGTGGTGAGATCACTTGTCGTGAAAACCTCAGCTGGTCCCGACGTCCGTGTAAATCTACCAGGATCAACATCTCTCCCTAAGAAGCAGATCCGTACCGCTGAAAAACTGGCTACGACCACTCTTCGCAAGCCCCGTCCATTGAAGTCATCGCGCATCACTGCCACTCCTAAACAAAAGGGACGTGACTCCAACATAATCTCATCTCTGAAGCACATCACGAAGGTTTTGAGTATTGTATCCCCGAAGGCTGCAATACGCCTTAAAAAACTAATTGTGGTTCTCACCCCGTTGTTGTCAACTCTTTCGATGTTAACCTAGGATTTCTTATTTTTGGGTTTTTACTATCTTGATGTTCTCACAACTACCTATTTTTATCAATGCATTGTGTAAATTATATAAATCAAAACTGCACACGTAATGTGAAGTCATGCCAAGTCTCGAATGACGTCAGACTTGAGCCGAGTAGCTTAGCTTTTATCCATTTTAACGCGGGGACTGGAGGGTTAAAGAAATCCGGTCAGCTGGAGTTATTAGATAACTTTTTAAACGATGAGGGAGCCCTATTTGATGCGGCAGTGGTTAGTGAAACGTGGCTAAAGCAATGCGATCAGGCGTCTCACTCAATAAGCGGTTTCGAATTGGTTGCGTCGGGCAGAGACCTGGGGAGATTGGGCGGCGGTGTCGGCATCTATGTGCGTTCCACCTGTAGTATTTTATCATCGCGCTCTGTTTGTAGTTCTGATGGCAATGTACAGGTGGTACGTTTGCATTTGAAAAAACGGGACGATCTTGAATGTTTTATTGTAGGCTTTTATTCCAACCATGTGTCTTGTAAAGACACCCTATTGAATGCTCTAGACGATATGTTGCCAAAATGTACCTCTACTCCTGTCATTGTTATGGGCGATGCGAATGTCAACCTTCTCTCAAGCCCACAGCCCAGTGACTATACTTCATTCTTTTCCGCAAGAGACTTCTCACTTGTAGTGGATCGCACAACCAGACCCGCGTCTCGTACGTGTATTGACCACATTGCTGTTTCTAATTGCTCAAGATTTGCTACTGTCCAGCCTGTGGTTCTCGAAACTCTTATTTTTTCTGATCATTACCCGGTTCTCTTATCTCTTTCTGCCAACTCCGCCGCTGCTAAACCGTTGGCCGAATTGGTCCCAAACCCACGTAGAAGTCACAATAGAGCTAAAATTGATTTGTTTCTATATCGCTTACAAGATGTCTCGTGGTTAGCAGTTTATGATGCAATAGACGTAAATTCGGCTTTCGATGTGTTCTGTAAAATCCTGCTTCTTATGTACGAAAAGTCATTTGATTTAGTGGATCCCCTTGCTTCTGATAGTTCCCGCAAGGGGAATCAATTTTCTTTCTCTCCAGGTTTACGACGACTGCGTCGCAGAGTTAATAAATTGTACCGCAGACATCGTAAGATAAATTCGATAGATTCTAAGATTTCCTATTTAAACAGTCGTCGCCGCTACCTCAATGCAATTCGAGCCGCGAGGACAGCATTCTACCGCAATCGCTTTGCTTCCTTGCGCGATGACTCCGCTCAACTCTGGAGATTCATCAACGGAATCTGTGGTAGGCGACATGAATCAGTGGATTTACCGTCCACGTTATTAGTTGGCGAGAATAAAACACTAGAAAACCCAGTTGAAATTGCAGACGAGCTAAACCGTCACTTTGCCACGTTAGGAAATACTACGGTCGCTCACCTCGAAAAGAGCAGAGATATAGAAACTTTGCTAGACGAGGTATGGGAAAAAAAATGGCAGAGTGTTTTCATTTTCTGCTGTTTCTGTTCCTGAGGTCCTTGGTGTCCTTCTTAGTCTTAAAGCAAGCTGGAGTCGAGGCGTCATGGGAGTGCCTGCAAAACTGTTAAAGTTGGCAGCTCCATCAATTGCAGGACCTCTAGCTGCCATTATAAATCGTTCATTTGAATCTGGGAGCTTCCCATCACGGTTGAAGGATACGGCGGTGTTTCCTTTATTTAAAAAAAAGGGTGAACGAAACCGCGCAGCCAATTATAGACCGATCTCGGTCGTTGATTATATCTCAAAGGTCATCGAGAAACTGGTGTTGGTTAGATTAGATCGATATTTAGAGTCGATCAAATTCCTTTCGCCTAACCAGTTCGGTTTTCGCAGGGGTAGGTCGACTGACCTCGCGCTGGCCCACTTATGGCAGCGGGTGTCAAATTCGATTGAGGCAAATAAGTTTTGTCTCGCAGTTTTTCTCGACGTGTCGGCTGCTTTTAACTGCCTTGATCATTCCCTTCTGTTCCAAATGCTCGCTCAGCTGGGTTGCTCCGCGCAGGCTGTTGCCTGGGTTAGATCCTATCTATCAGGACGGAGACAGGTGGTACGAGCTGGTCAAATGGAGTCATCCTGGCAGCAGGTTGACATGGGCACCCCTCAAGGCTCGGTTCTTGGACCTTTTATGTTTCTTATTCTTCTGAACTTCATTCTATTAAGCATCCAGCGGCAAAACCTTGGCTCAACTATTGCTTTTGCTGATGACACTACGCTACTGTTCGGAGTGAATCATCGAAATTTTAATACGGACTTGCACCAGTCGCTTTTAAAGGTTGATGACATAATTCGCATTTTTAACAGCTTTGGACTAGTTGTCAATGCTAGTAAAACGAATTACATAATTTTTCGTTCATCGCCAAGGCAACTGGCATTACCTGACAACTTAATACTCAAGACACGAAATATTGAGCTATCGCATACCGCTAAGTGCCTGGGGCTCGTTCTCCAGGAAAACATGAGGTGGCATCCTCATCTGGATTATATTGCACCTAAGTGCTACGCAGTAATAGCTGCGCTGTGTAGAATGAAAATGATTGGGGTCCCCATAGAGGGTCTACTTATGGTATACAAAGCCGTATTCTTACCAGTGCTATGCTATGGTATTCTTCTCTGGGGTGGTGGCTACGATGGAATTCTCCGGAGAGCCAAAGTGATACAGAATGATGCACTTAGAGCAATTTTTTCAAGGAAGCGAAGGGATTCGGTCCGTGACTTGTTTAAACGTTTTAATTTACTTACTGTGGAAAGCATTTACACGCTAAGGGTTTCAATGTTAGCATACAACATTTCGCAAGGTATTGTGCCCTCGGAAGTCGCATTTCCACTGATCCCTACCCTCAGCCGAACATCAACTAGGCGTGCAACAACTTTTGCAGTGCCCTCTGTGTCCCTGAAGTCCAGTCAGCACGCACTTGCATGCCGTCTTCCGAAAACCTGGACGTGCATTCCCAAACACATTAGATGCCTAACAAGGAAACATTTCTTCGTTCGTGAACTGAAACGGTGGCTTTTAATTTCACAGTCAGAATCTGGCTTGTAATCTAGGTAAATTTGGAATTGGGATGGTAGTGCTTTGTATATAGGGGCACACACTCGGCTTAGATAGTTGTGTTTATACGTTGTTTTTACCCATAGTTGTGAATCCTGTAGATGCTGTACTAGTGAAGTGTACTTCGTTTGTGCGAATATTTAAAAGTGTGTAGCCTTACATGTTGTTCGTGTTCAATCAAACATACCAGCTGCTGTTTTGGTGTTCTTGTGATACTCAATAACCACGGCGATTGTGTAAAGTGCTTATAAAAAGCACTCCTTGGACTTTGTCGAGAGTGATTTTCTACTTCGTTGTTTGAATCATGTTTTTTTTTTTAATTTTTTTTCTTATTTTTATTTGCCGAGAACTTAAGCGTTGTGAAATGCAGTTCCGTAAATAAACCACGTTTGAAATTGAAATTGAAATTGAATTGAAAATATATATATATATATATATATATATATATATATATATATATATATATATATATGCTTTTCTACTATGTGTATAAATATACACAAATTTGAATTAAAGTTGACATTCCTCACCTGGCATCTACTACGAATTTACGTATGTTCTATCTGAGCAATTCCTACCTTATTCTATGAGAGACATCTTCTGAACCGAGTCTATATCCCTAGCAATTTATATAAAACGCGTCGCAAAAAATTAGCAACTCATGTTTTGGGGTGATAATTTCGTCTTGATTTATTTGAATGGCTTGAAATTTTAAGGGCATGACGAACCACCAGTATGGTGTTAATTTCGCAATCTCAAAATCGGTTCATACAAAAAATAAAAAAGTGAAAAACAGTGTTGCAAAATATTAACAACAATAACGCCCTACGGAGTATTCGATTTTTTGCAGAGCTGTATGACTTAATTGATTCTTTATATTGTATGTAGAGGACGACCCTTCGTCCCTTCTTCTAAATCAAATCGTAAACTCTGTCTTTCATGGAGTTAATGAGCTGTTGTAAGTACTGTAAATCTGCTTCACCAAATGCCCCAAAGATTTTCGATGGGATTCAGGTCTGGACTCAATGCCGGCCAGTCAAAAAGTGACACTCCCTGAAAGAATTTCAGAAGAATTGGGGGACCCCAATTCTTCTGAAATGGGCTTCTAACCGGGAACTGACGATACGCTGGTACTTGTCGGATTTGTTTCGGCCCACAATCGCGACTAGAACAGACTTCCCATTATATCCCAACGCGCTCCAATATTTTACAGAACCACCACCGGGCACACGTTTCAAAAACCATTCAGGTTCTTTCCGTAAAACATGCCAATAGCACCGACAGTCGTCAGGGCCATCGAGACTAAATTTTTTTTCATCCGAGAAGACGATATTTTTTCACTCGTTATCCCAAGTTTTGTATCTATGCGGAAATTCACGCCGTGCTACAATGTTCTTCGGTTGCAGTCATGGCATAAGCTCCCTTTTCGCGTATCGCACGTTTTTGTCAGAACTTAACACTCGGCACACTGTGGATCGGTGCACTGGCGTTGCCAAAGTGGTCCTGATCCTGGAAGAAGACATTTGGTCATGAGTAGCCAACTGTATGACCTGCACCGATCTCGAATAGCCAAAACTGGCTTACGCCCACTGATAGATTTGCACCGTTGGTTCACTCCAGGGTGTAAGAACCTGCTGATGGTGCTCTAATGCCGTCCTAATCTGGTTATTATAGCAGTTACTGTATGACCGAGCTCAGCAGATGCCTCAATTCTTATATTTTCGTTATCCGAAAGATCCTTTGTACGATCCATTTTAAGTTTAAGCATAACCCTTTCACACTTTTTTATTTTTGTATGAACTAACTGTGAGATTGGTTTTCTACGAGTGTTCTCTAGCTTCTTTGCTGAAGACCACCTTGAAGTAAACATAAGGGACGAAGACACCTTGCAGCTGAGGCAAAACGTAGGAACCCCTCAAGGGGACCCTCTCAGTTGCCTAACCTTCTCTTTGCTCACCGCAGACCTAGCCCGCCACGTGCGGAAGGAGTTTAGAAACGCCGTCGTCGTTATGTACGCGGATGACATAGTAGTGGCCCACCGGGACCGCGGTGCCATTCGTCGTATTGTCGGCGACGTAGAAAGTTACCTTCACCGTAAGGGCCTACAAATAAATTCGCGGAAGACGAAAGTCATTAAATTTCGCCGTGGGGGTCGATTGGCTGCAGCAGACGTAATACCCTGCTGTGTTCAACCGCTGGAGTTTGTCAACTCCTTCCCGTATTTGGGTCTGAGACTGCATTATACGGGAACGACCTTTACCAAGCACATCGGCGACAGGTGTCGGGCGGCTATTGCCTCTATTCACACAGAGGTGAGAGACCTTCGACGACTGTCTCTAAGTGCCGCATTGCGTCTTTTTGAGCTTAAGATTGTGCCAATGTTGAGCTACAGCCTTGGCAGGGTGTGGGGCCATTTTTCCGAGGCAAATTTTGCGCAGCTAGAAAGATGCTTCACAATATATATGAAGCGCGTTCTGTGCTTGCCGCGGACGGCAAGGAATCGCTTTGTGTACCTGCTAGCGGGTTGCGGACCGGCAGTGGAAACAATCAGAGTCAGGCTTAAGTCACCGATTACAATACCACTTCAGCAATTTTTGTTAGAGTGGCAGGGAAAAGTGACCGAGACCTCGGCTGAAGTAGCGCAGTTAGATGTGTACCTCACCAGGGGGCTTTGGGATGGAATGGCATGCACTAGCCGGCACGTGTACACAAGGTACATTGTACATGGCTATCATCATATGATGTGTTCGACTCAAAGATTTCACCAAGTTGGCGATCAATGTCGTTGCCGGTTCTGCCCGCAGGTATGCGCTAAATACCACGCAGCGAGCTGCCAGTCGCATCGACGGTCTCTGCACTTTCTTGCCCGGTAGGACGGTCGCTAAAGTGTTAAAATTGTATATAATGATGATTGTATTGTAATCATGTACCATCTTGAAATGCAAAGTTATTGCGAAATAAACAATATGTATGTAATTGTGAGATTGCAACGAAATGAACACCATACTCGTGGTTCGTCATGTATGTACATCATGCCCTTATTATTAATTTCAAGCCATTCAAATAAATCAAGCCGAAATTATCACCAAAAAACATGAGTTTCTATTTTTTGCAACGCATTTTAGAAGGTAAAAGGTAAAATAAATTACCTACCTACTCTAAGGTACATATTTAGTGAGACTGCGTTTACCGGCTCTGAACAGAAGGAACGGAAACTGTTAGCGACAATTGATATCATTTCATAACTTGCTGAATTTCTGTATACCCTTATACAGTATCGCTACGTACTGCATGCTTGACAGGTACACCCGGTCATTTTGTCTATTGGTAGCACACAGAGCAAGCAAGTCGCATTTTTCGTATTGGCACATATAAAACGCCTGCACATAGCACTTAGACATAAAAAAGGGAGTCAGATTTTTAGAGATTATGCTTGAATGCGCGAGCCAGTTTTAAAACGTATTGGCTCGATTTAGGTCTGTACTTTCGTGCCCGATTCCAACGTACTACTTCCAGTGTACACAACTCTTTGTTTAGAAAGGATCTGTCGGTATTACACAATCGATATAACAGCTCGATCAAGAGTCATGCAATTTCTTGCTCATGCAGTTAACTAGGCATGACGTTTAGTCGTTACGGTCCGCTGGCGAGGAGGAATAAACACCTATTTATTATAAGATTACGGTGGTGCTTTTGGCTACATTATGTGCCCTGCCTAGACAACTACATAGTACATAAATTCAGAGCAAACAAAAATGCAATATACCAGTCATTCATTGGTTGTTTTCACTCTGTCGCTTACACTCTAAACACTGTGACTGTCTACTGATATAATCTTATTAAGAACCGTTGGTATTGCCACGGTTCTTCTTAGGAATGTAAATTTTATTTTGCCGTATGTGAGAGCGCGTTCTAGGGGTCTAGTGCGCTAGCCATGGTTATCACTTACAGAGGGTAATCCCGGTTCAATCCCTGTTATTGATCGAATTTTCTTTGAACTTTGCTCATCGAGAAGGAATGATAAACCATGCTACCAAGGGTCAACAGGCACACTGCCACAGGTACTGTTGGGAAAAGTCTAGTATCTCAACATGTCCGGCTTTCTATTATATCTTTTTGAAAACACGACGTGGAAACATGACGGCCCACTGGTACCGATTAACCGCATCGTGCGGCGCTTATGTGTAAAATACCATCAGCTATCCGAAAGGTGTATATGTGTGCATACCATGCTTCATTAACCAGTTCGGATCACGTTAGTAAACAGTGGAGGGAACAGTTGTATGGATTAACCGTAACGGTTATCCAGTTAATGCGTAAACGCCGCAAGACGAGGTTTCAGAACTAATAAACGATGGGCTATATGTTTAGCCCACAAAGGCGGTCTCTTCCTATATGGGTTTACTCAAAGTCTATTATTATTATTATGGTTTATTAACACCCAGGTTGGGTAAGTTTGAAATAAGTACATCAGTCTGAATCAATGGTTTTTCTGCGTCACCGGATCTTCCCTCATCTTGCGAGTTCAGCTATTGATTGCACTGCTGGACATGCTGCGGCGTGGTATCTATCACAATGGCCTAGGCATCTCGCGCACCTACAACACTCCTGAGGATTGTGGAATTCTTGTGTGCTACATAACACGTGATGGAACCCGTGTGCTGCAAATGCCGTAGTGAGATGCCTATTCTTATATCCGGCTGCTCGCCAGTTTGTACTCCTCATCGCTATCGTCGTGTATATTCCTATGTCTATATCCTTTAATTTTTCCCCCCACTTCATAGTGTAGGCCACGAAGGCCGTCGTCTTAGGTAAACCCCATTTTACTTGTAATTCCTGTGTCATTAGAGCCCCCCCTTCTAATATATGAACTATTCTATTCCTACAAGAATTAGCTAATCCCAAAACCCGCTTCATGAAGAAAAATCGAACTCTATCTAGTAACTGTAGATCTGCCTCTCCTAATTTCTCCCATATAAGTGATACACCAAATGTTGCTATTGGTTCTATTTTAATCTTGAAAAGGGCGGACGCGGTATGTATTGACAACATTTGCGGGTTTTTAATTGCTGCTGCCGCTCTAATGGCTTTTCCTACTCTGCTTTCAATATGTTTTCGAAAACTGCTACCATTTGACGTTATAGTGACCCCTAAATAGGTAAATTTATTTACAAAATTTACTGTATTACCCCTGGCTCGAAGAACATCGTTCTTCGCCAATCGACCTCCTCTTCGAAATTTTACTGCTACTGTCTTTTGCCAGTTAATACTAAGTCCCATCTCGTCCATATAATCGATTAGCCGTTCTAGTCCCTGCTTAACCCTAAATAAACTCCTGCCATAGATCGCAATGTCATCTGCATACATTAATGTATTTGCCCACTCTCGGGTCCACCCCTGCCTCACCCGGTTAGGTAGCCCTCCCAGTAGTACCGAAAAAAGCAACGGGCTAAGTCCGTCTCCTTGGGCCACGCCTGTAGTTTGCTTTACTCTTCCCACAATCCCTATACCGTTGTCGATGTATACTGTAGTCTCCCCAAGAATGGTACTTAAAAGATTTAGTAAGCGATACGGAACTCCCTCCAAGGCTAACTTTTCTATAATCCTACTTCGTGGCGCTAAGTCAAAGGCAGCTTTAAGATCAATAAATATTGCGTACAACGGTCTTCTAGGTTCTGATAGAGTTTCCCAAATTTCTGCCAGCAACTGGCGCAGGGCCGTATGTGTCGACTTCGACCTTCTGAACCCATGTTGTTCTTCTGGTATTGCGTTTCTGGTTTCGAGGTAATGCTCTAGTCTATCTGATATTATTCCTGAGAAAATTTTATATGGGCAACTCTTAAGTGTTATGCCTCTCCAAGATTCCGGCTCAGTTTCTATGCCTTTTCCTTTTGGTATGACAATCAAGGTATCCTCCTTCCACGCTTTTGGTACTTCCCCGGATTTTAGGCACTCGTCAAATAAAGCTTTCCAGCATGGTGCGAGTGCCAGCGTTTGCTTTAAATGCTCGTTTCGTATCATATCGTTCCCGGCAGCTTTGCCTCTAGGCGCCCTTTCAATTGCCCTAACAACGTCTTCGATTGTGACTGGTCGAATTACCCATTCCCGTGCAAGTTCTGTTTCATCGTCCCAAGGCCCGTTGAATAATGTTATTTCCTTTGGGGTAGTATCGGCTCCCTGCAGCACACTAGCAAAGTGCTTAATTAATCGCCCAGTCTCCACTGGGCACTGCCGTTTTCTTTTTTGTTTTAGCCACTTGTGCGGTTGTTTCTCTGCTTCTTGCAACAGCGCCCACTCCTGACTTTCCCAGTATTTTTGTTTCTCTTCCTTGTATGCCTTTTGTGTCATTTTCTTTACCATACTTGCGAACGGCCTTAATACAGGAAACATCTTTACATATTCTCTAGTTAGTCTGTTGGCATCTTTCGCTGCTCTACACCGATCGTTGAACCAGGGCCTTCCTTTTCGTTCTTGGCGAGGAACCAGTGCACCTTTTATCAGATTCGTCAATTTACGCTCATATGACTCTATTTGAATCTCCCCTGGTGGGCACACTTCCCCCACTCCCTCTAAGAAGATCTTTCTATCTAGTCTTGTCCCGGTCCCCGGCCTACGGCTATACTCCCTACTATTACTAACTTTGAATGCCATCCCCATCGGTATATGCCTTCTAAGCCCCGCTCCTTCTCTAAATGATGTATTTTCTCCCAAAAATGTTATATCCTCTGCGTTTCCGTCGGTGGCAAAAACGTCAATTACTGACGCCCCAGTACTACATTCAAAAGTGTTTAGGCCTGGCTCGCTGACTAACCAGCATCCTATCTCCGTTATAATATCTAAAAATGCTTCAGTTCGTTCCAGATTACCCCTATCCAACCTCGCATTGAAATCCCCCGCTAGAATCATCGGTGCCTTTCTCGGCACCGCTTCAACTCCAAGCATGATACGCTCTGTCATGACTTCAGTGGACTCCACACCTGCCGGTTTAACATAGGCTGCCACAATTTCAAACTCCCTCGACGCTATTGCTACTAAGTTTTCGGCTATTATTCCTATTGTCATCTCTCCAATTTCTGCTCTCGTAAATACTGAAACCCCCCCACTTGGCCTGCCCCGTCCTTCACCTTTATGTGCTAGTGCGTGATATCCGTAGAAGCCCCCCAAAGAGAAAGGTTTAAGCGCCCATGTTTCCGTCAATATTAGAATATCCACTCCTCGAAGTGCCTCCATGCCTAACAGATTTAATACGCCATGCCCTTCGCAGTTCCACATCACTACTTTGATAACCGGTGTAAGCTTTTCTTGTTTGCAGGAGAGGATATTGTTTCTTACGTTCTCTTGTGGAGTCCAAATGTTTGTATTCGGTGCACTCGTGTTCATAGTCTGATTCTTGGGCCCAGTCTCTCCCGAGCGTCACTGAGTCTTTGCTCCACGGGCCGTGATGCTGTTTTTATTGCCATCACTTCTATTTGTTAGAAGTGCCGCAGTTTCTTTTACATTGCCGCGGAGTGCTAGCTGGATCGTCTCAGCCAGCGAGAATGCGTCCACTGAGCTCTGTTGAGGCTGTGCCATTGCCCCGCTTACTGCGCGCATGACTACAGGCAGTACACTTTCTAAAACCTTTGAGATAACCGTCGTTATGGTGTCTTGTATGATTGGAGACAGCCTGCGGAGTACTTCTTCAACGATACTGTCTGTTGATGGCTGTGCCAATAGGTTTGGCTGTTGTGGGGGGGCTGCTGGCTTTAGGTTGATACTGTCAGCGTCCTCTGCGTGCGTTGTGGTCGTGGGAATATTAATTCCATGGTTCACTTCTCTTACTCCATTCTTAACGACTGAGGACCAACTTCGTTTTGTAAAGTTTTCAGATGCTTGCACGTTGGATACTGGTATGCATACTGGAACCGACGGGGCGTCATTCTGCTTCTGTGCTATGCTTCGTGCGGCCCTTTTTAGTTGTTCCATTCGCAGCAGCCTTTGCGGGCATGCTCCCCACGTAGCCTCATGCTCCCCGTTGCACAAACAACAGCGGGCCTTAGCGTTCAAAGTCTATTGAAACACCTGAAGCTCAATGGGCAACCCTCTGCGATCACGACAGGAAAAGGCAGTTTCACAGTTGTGGTGTAGCGCCGCTCATGCATGACGGGGAACGGCCGACAGCTTTGATCAGTTGAAAGCTAATTTATAAAATGTATTTAAAATAAGAGCGCAAATGCATTGCGTGTCAACTTAAATATTAGTTGATATTTAAGTTGTATCAATTGGTGTTTCCTCAAGTTAAGTTTCGACGAGGCGGTCGATTAGCAAAAGACGACGTTCTTCGAGCCAGGGACAATGTAGTACATTTTGAAAATAAATTGACTTCTCTGAGAGTCACTATAACGTCGAATGGTAGCATTTTCCGAAGGCATATAGAAAGCAGAGCGGAAAAAGCAATTCGAGCGGCAGCAGCAATTAAGAACCCGCAAGTGTTGTCAATACATACCGCGTCCGCCCTTTTCAAAATTAAAATGAACCAATAGCACCGATAAATATACTATTCGGCATATCACGTGTATGGGAAACATTGGGAGAAGCAGATCTGCAGGTACTAGATAGAACCAGATTTTTCTTTATGAAACGGGTTTTGGGGTTAGCCAATTCTTGTAGGAATAGAATAGTTCATATCTTAGAAGGGGGGACTTTAATGACATAGGAGTCATAACTTCGATGGGGTTTACCTAGGACGAGAGCATTTGAGGCCTGTACTTTGAAGTGGACAAAAAATGAATGAAATCGATTTAGGATTATATACTACGGTAGCGATGACAAGCACGGCCTGGCGAGCAGCCGGATATAAGAGCAGACATTTAACTACGGCGTTTGCAGCCCACGGGTTTCATCACATGTTATGCAGCACGGAAGAATTCCACGATCCTCAGGAGTGTTGCAGGTGCACGAGATGCTCTGGCCAGTGCGATAGATACCCCGCCGCAGCTTGTCCAGCACTTCAATCAATAGCTAGACTAGCAAGATGAGAGAAGCTCCCATGACGTGAACGAAACACTAGTTGTGTCTGATGTATATGTTTATAATTTTACCCACCCAACCTGGGTGTTAATAAAACATACTAATAAATATTAGCTGATGCTGCCGATAGCTTTAAATATGATTTTTTTTTTATTGTATGTTTGGACTCGTTGACATCCTTTAAACATCAAATGTACACCCGTATTCCTTTTTCGCTACGAATCAAGTCCACCTAACTTAGCGATGTATACACACTGGGTATATTTTTTGTGTGACTAAGTGAACAAGCAGTTTTAACTCTTCTAATTTCTATCGTTAATCTGGCGAGAGATCAGCAGATCGGCAGTCGAAGCGGCGCTGAGTATATGATGCGGTCAGCCTACTGATATGGTTTGCTGGGTTGCGTGAGCCCAGCATGGAGTAAAGACAAACAATTGAACAACGGTCAAAATCTGACATATCTCATTTTCAGCACTTCGTCATCAGTTTCTACACCATGCCGCCATTGTCATCGGTGGTGTCGTTCGCCGGCCGTCGGCATCTTCACCATCATCGTTATTACTGGCGTTACCATTAAGTAAAGAGACACAAACGCACACACACACCCCTAATAGAAACAGCTGAGTCAGATGCAGCAGCAACAGCTGCAAAAGAACCAGGAGGACAAGAAAAGATGTAGAAAAAGATGACGACAAAGAAAACGAGGATGATGAAGAAGAAGAAGAAGCAGTCACACTAGTGGTAGTTAATGATGTTTTGTGATTGCCAGCTTATTTCGCCTTCGTTTAAGACTCTGATGGCGTCACTGGGGAAAATCGTTGAGGCGTGGCTGAGGTCGGAACACACCGGGCAGGAATGTGTGCACGAAAGTTCATCAAATAGCATGAACCTCACCGGCGACGGGCTCATGCGACGTGCGTCCTCCCCCTGATCGTCGGCCGAGAGGGCGTTTCGGACGTGACTGGGTTGAGTTGGCCGCGCGGCAACGGCTGCGACATCGAGCTACGGTCTCTTACCTCACATGCCGTGGAGGTCCTTGCAGCGGTATGCCGTTCCATCTGTTGCGGCTGGTGGTGGTGGTGGTGGTGGAATTCAGTTCCTCACTGGCTTGTCGTGTTCGTACGACGAAGACGATGATGATGACGTCGATGATGATGATGACGACGACGTCGATGATGATGATGATGGTGGTGATGGTGGTGGTGGTGGTGGTGGTGGTGGTGGTGATGGTGATGATCATATTGATGAGATTGAGATCACTCCCATCACTGACGACTGCTGGCGCTGTTACTATTCATGTTGCTACTGCTACTACTACTAACTACTACAGCGACTGCGACTATTATTGCATCAATTCGTCTTGCATGTTGTGTTTATGAGCGTGTTGCTGTGTTTGCTATGACACGGCCTACTGTTGTACTGTTAGCGTTAGCACCCACGTATATCTCTCTCTCTTTCTCTCTCTCACCCTCCCTCCCTCCCTCGCTTGCCAACGTTGCGTCAATCAAGATCGCGCGAAGAGACAAGCCGAACAAGAAAAGCAACAAGCAGAATTAGAACAAGAAGAAGCGTAGAAGGAAAACTAAAGGAAGATGGAGGAAAAGAAAGAGATGACGGCGTGTGAAAGAGGTCGCTTACCGCCACCGCAGCGTGTCGCACAGTGGTGGGAGGTAGCTGGTTGACACTGGTTAAACACTCGCTGGGCCGGAAGCCGCCGGGCCGGGCGTTCATCATTGTTATAGACGACGTCCACAACAACAGTAACAGTAACAACAACAGCCACAACACAAACAGGAATAATAATAATAATAATAATAATAATAATAATAATAATAATAATAATAATAATAATAACAGCGTTTGCAGCAGCATCAAGAACGACAACAAACATCAATCCTAATGATAATAGTAACAACGAAAACGGAAAACAACTGACACAATAACAACGTTGACGCGATGGTTGTCATCACGTTAATTGTATAAAGCTCATCGCATAAATTCTTGGGCTGATTCAGGAGTGAATGACATTTGTCAACGCTTGCTTCGGGCGAAACGGCAATGCATTGAGGAAGAAAAAGAATGTGGAATTTTTATAGCACTGCGTGCGCATATATCTATATATATTTATTTTCAAATGCATGTTTAATTAATACAGAAGTGCTATCACTAGCGACAAAGTTTGCAGTAAGAAATTGATAACTTTGTCCCTAGTAATAGCACATCTGTATTAATTAAACATGCTTTTGAAAATAAATGTATATTTATATATATATATATATATATATTATATATATTATATATATAGGGATATAATATATATAATAGAATATAGACATATAGAAATAAGATATTATTAGATATAGTATATATATGATATATATATATATATATATATATATATATAGTATATATATATATATATATCTATATATATATAATATATATTCTAATAATTATATATATATATATATAGAAAACTACGTCAGCAAACAACTAGTGGTAGTAGTTTAGTATAGTATTAGTTGTTTGTCAAACTACAGTTGAACGTCTATGGCCGTCGCATAATTAGGAAATCCAATACGAACACACTAGTCAGTTGGGCGTACAAAAGGACACGCGATAGCGGACTCACAGCAGCCAGCATTCGATGTCATATACGTGTCTTGAGGCAATCGAACAGCACCCGAAGCAGCGACGGCAGCAGCAGCAACACAAGGGAGACGGTGCTCCGCCCACTGAAGTGCACGAGATTGCGATCGGGTCGGTCACGATCCGAATGCCACAAAGTGAACAAGAGGCACAAAGAAGAAGAAAAAAAACGGAAAAATAGGAAAAAGCGGTACACAGGTGACCATACACAGGCTGTCAGGCAATGCAAAATCAAACAACGTCAGTCAAAAGGACAAAGAAAATACACTCTTCATTAGCCTAGGTTTGAGGCGTTACCAAGGTCTTATTCATATTGTTGTTGTTGCTGTCGTTGTTGTTATTGATATCTTTATTCTCCTTAGGATACTGCCGCCTCGCCTGGTATTCTCGTTGTCACTAGTGCTCTTCACTCGTGTAGCGGCTAGAATTGCTAAAAAAACCCACATAAAAATGCCGAATAAAGCCGGCGCATGTCTACAAAACGCTCAAAGAGATAGTGAAATCGATTGGACAAACCCTAGATCAGATCATTTGGAAGGTCTTGTATATAAAAACTTCAGAACAAATCTCTCTTTTTAGCCCTCGGAAGTACTTGCCTGAGTTGCTGTTCTAGGGAGTCACATGCAATACCCATACACAACCCCCGCCCGGAGAGTTTGCCGTGGTTGGCTGGAGACGATTTAGAACTGTCGCTATAACTACCATTTGGGATTATTAGCAGCTCCATTTCAACAGACTCTATAATTGCTACCAACTTAATCAACTGAGTGATTGACACGAAGTAGATTACTTTTTCCATTATATCATGCGACTACTGTGCTGCACAGATTAGGGTATCCTTAATCTACCCTCTCAACTAGTGGAAAGACATACGCCCCTTAGATTAAATATCACGACCAATAATGTGAGCACCATCGGGTCTTTGTCAGGTCTTAGCGTTTAACCCCGTGTGTAACCACTGTCTCGCAGTTGTATATATATATATATATATATATATATATGCTTGACTAAAGAACGGGGTGTTGTCATGAATAGAATCAAACTCTGCCTTGGCATCTAGCAGCCTTCTACGACGTAGCACTGTCGACAGAACACTAGGAAAAGTGGATTCGTTTGAATATGCCTAGAATTCACTCGTCCTCGCCTTAAATAATTGGCTACGGTCGTACTGAAAGAAACCGCACAGAGCAGAGGCTTAGGAATGTTAAATAATATTTGGAACGCACTACTGTACCAACTAAATGTACCAATGAAACGAGTTAACTAGTTTGTGCATACTATGCTTTGAAACGGGTGATTGGACGTATCCGCAGTGTGCATGGTTCTGTGTACCACCGGCACACCCTCTTATTTTTAAGGTGAAATATAAAATCTTTCAATTATGTCTTAAGACACATGTGTATTTCGGTGCCAGTGAAGCTTAGTAATAAGCTAGAACACGTAGTTTGCAGCAAACCGCTCGACACAGATTAGTCATAAAGTAGTGCGCTGTTTGACTGTGATTTCGTTCTGTATCTTTTATACGTCCATACTTCTATTATACTAAATACATCGGCAAGGCGGATATCTAGTTAGGATTCAGTATTGCTTAGTTCTTCCTTCGAGCGGGGCGAAATGCTGGTGTGGGAAGCGACCGTGACCGACTCTTTAACCCCTTTAATGGTCGGTACGCGGTTTCCCAGCGGAAGCAGCCAAGTGGTGCGGAAAGTTTCAAGCTTCGATTACCCTCACTTGTTCTTACCCCTTGCGTTCGAGATATTGGGAGGCATGGGATGCAAGTATTTACTGCAACGCCCGTCATTAGATGTTCAGAGGGGAAATGCCGTCTCGGTGAGAGAAGCCCTGGCTAGGTGGATTAGCCCAAGCCTAGATTTAATGCCAAATGAGTTAGTTATACCCCGAGCAGTCCGTGCACACGTTCGTATATCACATATGTGTATTTGCTACACATAAAATAAATTCGAGCTCTATTAATTTAGGTGTTATACAGTCTAACTACATGATTCCTTTATATGCGCATACCATGTGCTTGGTCAGTGACTGTAGGGCAACACGCGTGCTGTTCTGACACACATATATATATATATATATATAGAACGCAAGCACTGCCGAGTGTGCAGCTGTTTGATGATTTATAAATCATCACAATATTCTATATATATATATATATATATATATATATATATATATATATATATATATATATATATATATATATATATATATATATATATGCATTTAAACACGAAAAAGCAGCATCTTCGTTGTAGCCTGCATCAAATTGTGTGTTTTGGATGGCCGGGGTCTGGTCGGAAGGGGGGAGGGGGTACAAGCAGATAATGATTGTAGAAAGAAGTAACAATACTGGCCATGGCGGCTGGGCGAACGGTTCATACATTTCCAGGGCGACTGACGACCGGTGCCCACCAGTGGTGGCCTGTTGCTGGCCAGCATTGACGCTCCAGCGCTTGAGCGCGCACACACAGTTCAACAATCGCGAGGCAGGTGCATCGTACAACAAAAGACGCTGTTGCTCTGCAGCGGCCGTTCGTATACTATACAGTAGTATGTCGGCATCGACTCGTGAACCAAGCACAAGGCTACGATCGACGACGCTGTGATTGCTCGCTGTCAGTTTACCCTCCGTTCCTAGCTAGCAATGATGACTTCGACACGACATTCACCTTGTAGCGACAACAACAACAAAAACAGCATCATCAACAACGACAGCAACAGCAGCAGTCACAACAACAACGACAGCAGCAGCAACAACAACAACGGCAGCAATAGCAAACTCAGTAATGACAAAAACACAACAATAATAACAACAGCAACAACAACAACAGTAAATCTAAGGACAACTACAGAAACAGTAACAAACACGGCAACAAACTAAATCTTGAAACAAAAGCCACAAAACTACCTACCACGAAACGTATCAGGGAACGCCGACGTGAAGGAGCCACGTGGGCTGTTCTACAGTTGAGACAGTACCATAGATCGTTAGAACTTACCATCGGTACATTACGGCATAATCTCTTTCAGTGGCGCCCAGGAACGTTCAGATGCATATAGGCGTATCTACTCTGTTCTTTTGTGCTGTACCAAGCGCGGCAATGGAACAGCAACGATAGGCTGCCTCAAGAACCAGCTCGACTGGTGCCGTTGTTACAAGCATATATATATATATATATATATATATATATATATATATATATATATATATATATATATATATATATATGTATATATATATATATATGCCTGACCATATTTAAATTGACAGTGCTTGACACAGGAAGGAGAGCCTCGAAAAGCTTTATCATCTCAACTACGTTTGGAGAATAAATTTTGTGGCATGTATGGCATGGTTCTGTTGTAGAAACTTCACAGCAACGGGCATATATACCAATTTCTTCAAATGCTAATTTTTTTTTTCTGTTAGTTCATATAATGCAGCGCGACATCACTGGTAAATGGACAATGCGTCTTCTAACACGGCCACGATATACATATCTTCTAATCTCACGTACGCGTTTGCACGGCCTAATATTCTCTAGATAACTTGACGAAAGTTCCCGTTTGGAATTAGCGCTAACGCGCGCAAGCTAAATGTCAGCAATCGACTCATTTGAATTTTTACTTTTGGGACAGATGGTAGCTTCCAAACGCTAGATCGGGCAAATAACGGGGTGATCAAAAACAGTTACAATGTTTTTGACATAAACTGCCCGTGAGGCAATATTCTGTCCAATCTGTAGTTTATTTAGATTTGCTGGTGATTGTGCTTACAAACGGCGTAATTTCGTAGTTTAGAAGATCACGTGTTTGTCAAACTTCTTAAATACTATGATGTAAGCTTAAGTTAACCCTGACTTGTGCGCGGCAGGTTGTGCATGCTCTGTTGGCATGGCACCGGCCACCCTAAAAGAGCGAGTGACTTTGTTAGATAGTTAATGTTCCGTTCTCCATCAATTTTAGACGCTTTTCATGTTACACTGCATACATATACACTGCGCTAAGATTTAGTATGTATCTTGTGCAGTGCCTTTTAAGTAACACTTGTGCTTGGGTAAGCGTCTCTCAAGCTACCTCGATTATTGCTATTGGTATATGACTCCGTTGCTTGCGCAGTATTTTTCCAAAATGCCTTAATCACCAAAAAACATTGTCTTCGAGGCCTACAATCTGTGTGCAGTTGTATTTAGACTCGGGCTAGCTTAAAAACTGTTCGTCATTTTCTCCTTTTATTCTTTCTGTTCAAATCCGCGTTGAATTTCTCTGAGAAACTTCTCGGCATTTGTTCGTTCCTCCAAATTTTTCGATCTGCTGCTCTCTGACTTGTCTTATAAGATGGTGTTGGACGATTCTGTATTTTTTGGCACTCATTGCTCGAATGCGACAAGTCGTCTCGTTCGGCATTCTGGTCCTACGAAGGTTTTGCTCTACTTCTGTCTAAAAGCCAGCTCCTTTCTCTTGCACAATTCTTTGTTTTTCTTAGAATTCCTATACGTGTATAGCCTAGTAATTCGTTTTGTGACCTCCTTAATTTTCCCAGGCGTGTTTGTTAATATCGTCCTAGAGACTTTCCGTCCCCGAAGTGCGGCCCTCGTGGCGCCGGGCTTACGAAAGAGAGAGGCCCGAGCCAAAGGGTCTCTCAGCTTTTCAGATTCATGCAGTAACTTCCCCTTTATTTTTCGATTATGTTCGTTTTTCCTCGCTTTCTAGTTTACTGGCACGTAAGGGTGGTTGGATTCGGCATAGATCCGGCGCCAATGAAGGCCAGTCTCAGAGACTGGCCTTCATTGCTAAGATCCTGCTTTCTGTAGCAGGATCTTATATATGTCTTATATATGCATTTTTAAGGTTATTCAACAAAATCACTCTCCCATCGAGGTGATTATTGTGAACATTTTGACACTTTTGTTTTGTACTATATACGTATTTTCATCATTCCAGTTCTTAAGCTTAGTAGTTTACGTACTTTGTGTACAGGGAAAGCAATATACGCGTATAATAATGGTGGTATTAGTACGCGTATAGTAATAATTTTATTATTATTATTATTATTATTATTATTATTATTATCATCATCATCATCATCACCATTACCCTCTTCAATATGATGCAACATCATGAGTTGTTGTAGTAGTAGTTGGACGTAATTAGTTGGCCGTAGCGTACGACGATTGGTCTGATGATGGCGTTTGGTAGGGTCGCGGCAGCGGCGGTCGTGGTGTCAGACCACGGGCGAGGGCGCAGTTGAAGCTACGAGGTAGACAAGCAACGAAGGCCACGACATTCAGCAGAACAGATGCAGGATAATCTCTTGGGTGTCGGCTGGTCAGCCATTAGCCAGGCGGGGCGGGAAAAACCAGCAGGATAGAAGCAGTTACGCTTGTTTGTCGCTTGGTGTTGCTGTTGTTATCGTTGGTGTTATTGTTGTCGTTGCCGTCAGCTACTGCTGCTGTTGCTGCAGAGAGCTGATGCGTTAAGACTCTTATTACTATTATTACTACTACTATTGTTGTTGTTGTTGTTCAGTGGGCGGACGGCCCGACAGATAGACCGATGGTCCCGATGCCCACAGTGATGCTCAGCAGAGAGTAGCTCTGACCACCCGCCAGAGGTCTCTGGCGTCGCTTGCGGGCTCTCCCAGCAGTTGTCTGCGTTTACCACTGCCGCCGCTGTTGCGCCCGTTGCGAGTTTGCCGTCGTCGCCGTCATCGTCGTTGGTCGGAGAGTTGCGCGCGCACTCCGCGCCCATTCGAGTCGACTCGACATCTTGTTGGCCCTCGAGAGAAAGGGAGTCTCTTCTCCAGCCTACAGCTAGCCAGTCAGTGGTGGGAGTGGTATGCCCGCGCGGTTAGGAGTCGAAAGCGCACTGGTAACAACAACAATAAGACAACTGTAGCATTGCAAACAGACAGCGCGAATGACCACAGCAACGACGACGGCGAACTCTTGCCATAGTTGTGCTACAGTTTCTTTCCCTCTGTTCCATTCTCCCGATCTGGCTTAACTTTTCCTTTGTCTCTACCCATAGGTTTATCTCTCTCACAGTATCGGGTTGTTTATACCCACAGCGGCAGCAGCAGCAGCAACGGACACAGCGCAGTTAGTCACAACTCATTCAGATAGTAGTAGTAGCAGTAGTAGTTCTCGACATCCCTATTCCCTTGCATTCGGTTGAGTATAGGCGGCGGGAACGGCAGTGGCAGGGCGGCGGTAGTGACTACTCTGATTCCGCCCGACTGGTCTGTTGAAGTAACGGTGGCTGAAGCCCGACGAGAACGAGGAGAGGGAGGAAGAGGAGGCGGAGGGCCATTGAAGTCGTTGAGAGTCGTCAATTAGTCAATCAGTCAGTTGGTTGGTCGGTCAGCCAGTGAGCTAAAGAGCTCGTTCGCTGCTGTTCAACGGTTCTCCGGTGACGGTTGACGGCGGCCAATGTGTGATGACCACAACAAGAACAGCGCCCACAACCCGCAGCAGCCCAACGTTGCCTTGCGTTCGCCTGTGTCCATGTACATCAGTTGATTAGTTCTTGACTTGCTGTCCCAGTTGCTCGCCCACTCATTACTAACTCTGTCTGTCAGCTGGGCAGAGCCTAGTCGATACTCCGTTGACTAGTAATCATCAGCTGACCGACGCTGAGAGCTTGCCCCAGAGGCGGGCTGGCGCGTGCCTCACCCTTCAACGGACAACAAACGAAAACAAACCTGTAGTTCGTTCGATCCCGCTCGAGCGGTCGCTGGCTGGAACGGCTGGGAGCGATTTCGCATTCGATTTGCTGTGTGTGTGTGTGAAGTTGGCGTTTGCCTAGCCTAGACCTATCGGGCCTGGCCTGCTGTCCATCCGCGCATTATTTCCGGACCTTGCTTCATTACGACGAGCCATTTAACGCCAAAACTCGGATTCTGATCTCGCGCGTTGTAAGTGGCTGTTGTTTGTGTGTGTGTGCGTTTGTGCGCGTTCGTTTTTGTGTATCTGTGTTCGTGTGTATCGCGGATATAAGTGTATGGATGGGTGAGTGAGTGCGTCTACGTGAGTGGGTCATCCTATCACCGCTTCTAGCTTTAATTAGTGCGGTCGTGCTTCTGCATACATATCACCAATCAAATATATCTATATATGCATATTAATCATGCATGTGCGCTGCATTCACTTGTGCCGCTATCAAGTATGTGTGAGTGTGTGTAATGGCGACGGGTAGAAGTCATCATTACCATTAATACAACCCCGTTATACCTCGCTGTGATTAGTCACCTTCGACAAATACTGTGCGACTTTACGCGACAATAATCACAAAGTAGAGTACTCCTCTCGTCGTGATCGCTGCCGCCAGCCCAATCAATTATTGTAGGCGTTCGGCAACGTTCGGACAAAGCACCAGCTGTGACGGAAGAAATACAGCAGGAACGATCGTCGGTATGTACGGCAACGAATGCATACACGCAAACAAATGTTAAACTCAAACTCACATGAATATATATATATATAGACGCTCAGTGCTTAGTTTCCTCTTCCTCTATGCATTTCTATTCATTGCTATATATATATATATATACTGCGGAAGGTTTTTAACTTAGCGGTATTCATCGCTGCATAGTGGCTTTATACGGGGTGGCGGGAAGAGTCGTCTGGGATACACTCCGTAGCCAACGCAACCCCTTCTAGAGCAAATGGCGTGAGCTGCTCACGAAGGGAGTAATTCGACTTCTCCACGATAACGTGCGTCCACACGTCTCCAGGATCACACAAAATGTACTGACCAAGTTTAAGTTGGAGCGGCTTGAACATCCGCCCTACAGCCTGGACATCAGTTTGGTCCGTAATGGACCAACAATTTGATCAGCCAAAAGCCCTCTCAAAGAAAGGCGCTCTATATCTAGTCACAACCCCAATCATTTGAAACAGGGAATCTTTTGGCTTGTGAATGGGTCATAGGGATAATGGTAGGCATCTGGTAATTACTTTTAAATAAAGCATTCAATTATACTGTGTTGTTTCGTACATGTTTATCCAAACACATATATATATATATATATATATATATATAGATTGCAAAGATTGTAGAAATTGTAACTGGTTGCAAAGAATTCCTTCTAACCCGGGCACACTCAAATAACGGTTCTGAATTGGCGAGGTTTTTAGTCTCCGCCCGCCAGTTGCACTTAGGTACAGCTAGTGGCAGCAAGCAGATCGTTCTTGTAACAATTGTAACAAGGCTGGGTTCAAGCGGGCATCCAGGGCTTAATAGCGGCGAATCAGCTGTCTGTTCGTGTGGCGGTAGTTGTTAAGTGATATACATTATATAGATGATAAGGCGTCTCAATCTCTACTGAGAGCATTCCAGGGACGAGAGAGATGAGAGAAGGCCGTTAAATTGGGATAAACGGAGCGGGGAGAAGCAAAGTGTCTTATGTCTTCCTACGAGCAAGTGTTCATTCAAGTGAACATGTCAATGTATATATATATATATATATATATACAGGGTGTTGCAGGAATATTTGAAGCGCGATATACAGAATTGTAGAGCTCGTTAAAGCAAATATTTTTTCCAATGGAACATGGTCTCTGAGAAGTCTTGTTTCGGAGTGAGAGCGAAGATACTACAATTTGTGACACTAGTGTTTTTGCCCGACATAGGAGCACAAAATGTGCTGTTACAACCAGTCTTCCTAGACAGAAACTAAGCACACCATCGTGTTCGTGATAAAATTCTGCTCCATCTAAAGAATATGCAAGGCCGGTCAGAAGACGCGACATGGTCGCTTAGAAGAGAATTCGCCAAAAATAAAGTTCTTTATTAGCGTTCACGCCAAATACTTTAGAATCATAACCCTACAACCACTCACAGCGCTCAAAACGGACATATGCAGCAAATGACGATCATTTTGGTACCAAACATGTGTCAATGCGAGCTGTGGTTGCGAAGTAATTACGATTTTTCGGCGGGATGTCCAGATTAAGTGCATGTAAAATGACTGTGTGGCGACGTTCACTATCGCCGACGTGTCGCGCGACAGCCGCAGCGCGTCATTTTTCATGCACTTAATCTGGACATCCCGCCGAAGAATCGTAATTATTCCGCAACCACAGCTCGCATTGCCATAAGTTTGGTACCAAAATGATCGTCATTTTGGTACCAAACTTCAACGCATTTGCTTATAGCTAGCTTTGAACACGTGGGTGGTCGTAGGGTTATGATTCTAAAGTATTTGGCGTGAACGCTAATAAAGAACTTTATTTTGGCGAATTCTCTTCTAAGCGACCATGTCGCGTCTTCTGACCGGTTGTCTCGCAACAGCACATTTTGTGCTCCTATGTCGGGCAAAAACACCAGTGTCACAAATTGTAGTAATTTCACTCTCACTCCGAAACAAGACTTCTCAGAGACCATGTTCCATTGGAAAAAATATTTGCTTTAACGAGCTCTACAATTCTGTATATCGCGCTTCAAATATTCCTGCAACACCCTGTATATATATATATATATATATATACGATATATATAATCTTAATTAGTCGAGACATTTAGTTCAAATTAATTTATATTTAATAAGTATGACTTAATTGTCGCGTTTGGTACGCGCATATGTCTCTGCTGCACAATCCTTCTAAATGTACAAGATTTTCAACTTATTTCTATGAGCCAGATGCAGGTAGTGTCGAGACCGGTGGCGTGGTTCATTCGTCTGCGCGGAGGAGACACATAGGTGCGCGAGTTCGAGCCCCACCGTTGCATATTTGTATTTATGGGGGTCCTGTCTATGAAGCAATGCGAAAAGCAGAGCCGTGGAGGTTAAATCTTGACTGAGGGTCAGCCCAAAAAGTTTAATAAGATGCAGGTAGTGCTTGAACTCAAACGAGATACACGCAACGCCGACGGTAGGTGACAAAGTCGTGAGTAGAGCTTATTGGTTTTTGTCCGGCGCGTGAGAAAACTAACGGGGGAGTTCGTGAGTTTGGGATAAATCCACGGGATTATTGTAATCGTACTCGCTGCTAGTTTAGATGGTATAGCCCTACTTAATATTATCAAAGCAAAATCACGAATCAATTAATATAGTCATGTCAAAACAGACTGTGGCAGCGCTTTCATGGCATCGCCATTTGGAACCATGTTTTGGCTACTATTTGGCCACACAGTCGCCAGTAGGCTAACTAGAATCATTTTGCAAACCCATATCTGGTGCTTTTCAAGATTTAAAACAATATCGCTAACAACGACTACAACAAAAACCAGCGATTGCTTTAACGGATATAGCTTGTCAGTCGTAAGTGAAGAGCGTGAAAGCCAAAATATAAGAATTGCAAAGAGTATATATATATATATATTGTTTTGTTATTCATGATAAATTGATTTGCATATGCGAGACAGTATGTTAGTTACTTTCGCCATGGTATCGCGTGGTGTTGTATACTATCTATTTAAATGGTAATTAATTATTTTCGCATGCCCTTTGTCTCTTTCAAGAGAAAGAAAGCAGGTGTACAGGCGGGTAATAATTTTTCCAGCACGTTACATATAACCATGCAGAGTTAGGTGCAAATGAACTGAACAATGATCTATTATTTTGTCCGTATTTACCGTGGTCGATCGATTTAGCCTTCAAACCATTGCATTGCGGAACGATCGCACACAATTTCAAGCCCGTACACACTACGTTTTGTTGCCGCCAAGGCCTTCAGTCCTACGCGGTAGTGACTAAGCACACACTTAAGCAAATGAATTCTCGTAGAAACAGCATTTATTACTCAGAAAAGCACATTGCATTTATTCGAAATTCGTTCAGTGGGAACGTTGCGCTGATTATCTAAAAGCAGCGATTTGTACAGACAGTGCAGGCTCGCCAGGATCCGCTTAATGGTCGAGCCCGGTGGCGTGGTGCATTCATCTGCGTTACGCGACCGGAGGAGACACAGAGGTGCGCAGGTTCGAGCCCTACCGTTGCACATTTGTATTTTATACACATCATATTTATTCACCATAGTTGTTGGTAGTAGGATTGGATTGACACACATGGTTTGCTACGAAATTATAACAATATCTCGTTCACACGCGCCTGTAACGAGTAAGAGTCTAATGCCGAACATTTTAAAACATGACATCGACAGATATTGCACTCACCACAAAACTTGTATTTTATGGGGGTCCGTCTATGAAGCAATGCAAGAAGCAGTCCCGTGGACGTTAAATCTGGCTGAGAGTCAGCCCAGAAATTATTTTTCTTAGGCTCCGCTTAATGAGCTAAACTGGAGTTAAGCTCACTTATCGAGAACTTTTCTACTGAACATATATATATATATATATATATATATATATATATATATATAGCGCGCTCAAGTTTTTTTTTAAATATAAGAACAATACAAATATATATGCATCCCAGCAAACGTGTAAACTCAAGGGCATCAGGTCCAATTTTGGGTTGGTCCATTTAGCCAGGATTTCTTTCACCGAGGCATTCCCCCCTAAACATCTAATGACAGGCGGTGCAGTAAATACGCCCGCCCTCTTATCCCCTCTAGCAGGCGCCGATCTTCTTCCGACATCGCTAAGTAGTTTTTTCGTAAGCAAACAATGTTTCAAACGCAAGGGATAACGATTAGAGTGTAATTGGGGCTTGAATATGCCGGTTTTGCTCGGCCCGACCTAAAGAATCGATTTCGATTGAAGGGGCTAGTTAAAGAATCGGTCATGGTCTCATCCCACACCAACATGACAATGCGAGGAAAGCAATGTGTGGTGCAGCTGAAGGGAAAACTGCCTCGGGAAAGCCTAGTCTACCTCTGCCTGCCAGTAAAGAGGCCTAAACTAGGGTATCGTCTCGCGACCTCTATAGGTTCCAACGCGACGCCGAGCTTCTAGTTGAGATTCTCTAATTGAGCCGAAAAGGCTAAGCAGTTGATTTCCCTAAACAGATAGTTCAGCCTTGACGCAGCGAAGCATGAAAATAGAAGGTGCAACCCTGTTGAGTACCTAGCTGGGGAAGGCGATTAAAACCAACCTCGAGTTTTTCTCTCCATAGCTCAATTCCATAGTTCCATAGCTCAAGGCAACGCGAAATATACAGATTCTGAATAGCGGAAATGTCAGTTGTGCCAGAATCGACAATATGAACTTCGCACTTGGTTGGGTTCAGCTCCAAAGCACTGCACGTAGCGAAACTTAATATCCTCTCCAAGTCCTCGCACACCGCGACTTAAATCGGTTTATGAGTATTTTAGCTAAAGCTGAGAGAGCGACACGGATGCCGAACAGAGTACGCAGTAAACACGTATGAACTTTCAGCTACGGACAGAGTAAAAATTGATGACACGACATGAAGGAAAATCAATGATGATGACGATGCGCACGATTTTTAGTGATATTCTCTGATAAACGTATTAAATTCTGACGTGCATTGACTTGTTATTGCGTGGCTGGCTGTGTCAGCACGTGCGTGGGCACGAATGCTTATGACCTTTGGCTAGATTCGGCTATAGAAAAAAATAATATATATATATATATATATATATACGTAATACCAATAGCGTTTCCCCTATCACTATGTATGTTCCTGGACGAAGCGGCCGATTCGTTCTGGATTCGGAACGATGGATAGCGCTGCATGCCTACACAATAATGCGGGGCAAATTGGTACACGCACACAACATAGACGCGGCTGAATAACTGACTGACGGACGCACGGTGAAGGAAGGCGAAGCCAACAATGCCGCTAGCACAAATGAAGCGACGTCACCTGCAAACAGAATCGACCAGCACGAGCGACCTTGGCCGATATTTAATACGTGGGACTCTCACTGACTCCCTGCCACTTGCTCTCATTCGCTCTGTCTCTCTCTGTTTGTGAGTCAATTTTTTGCATGGTGTACGATTTGCTCCTCCTCCGGGGGGAGAGAGAGAGAGAGAGAGAGAGACGAAAGCGGGAAAGGCAAACTCCTGTTAGAGTGAAAGATATTTCCTTACAAAAAACCTTGCTCCGAACAGACGGAAACAACAGGGCAAGGCCTCATTGCGTTACATATATGTATGTACTTTTGTATTTGTTTATGTTGATGTTTTGGGAATTGTGTCTTGAGCCTATGGGACTCGCGAAGAACCCGCACTTTCTTAGCGGTCCTTGTGGAATACCCACTAATTGTTTCTTTCATATGCTCAAGTGACGGCACTGTTTTGTGTGATACTTCGATCCCCAACACGTCAACACTGTATCAGATGGTACGTGTGCTCATCGTGCGTCCTGTTATACTACGCCTTGACATACGAACGTGTTCCAAGTTCAGAAGCTCGTAGACCCTTTGTTAACTAAGCTTGGCGAATCTGTTTATCATCTAGTGACAGCTTTTCTGTGTCCTTGGCCTTGACAGCTGGGTATTTATACCAATCTCGTCGTGGGGAAGGGTTGCATGTGAACAGTAATTGATCGACGGTCAGTAGGTCCTAAGCTTATGCTGAAACATGTGAATATAGTCTTTATTGCACGAGTAAAATATTCCGTATTTTTCGACCGAAAATACTTATGCTACTAATGCCTGCGCATATAACACTATTGTTGCTCTGATATATCTTTTTAGAGAAAAACGGTCAGAAAAGGCGGTAGAGCTGGGTGTTATATTTTGGAAGTAAATAGAATAGCGCGGTGCTAATCTGTAATGATGAATAATGTATGTAACGTGTATGGGGTAGAGCCTCCTATAAGAAATCCGGCATCTTGTGATGTGTTCCTACAAATATATGAGAACGCACGTTGTTATAATGGAGTTCTACGCGTATACATGTGTTGAAGCAATAACCGCGGTGTGCGTCAGACTTTCATATTTTCGCGAAAATTGATCGTAATATTTGATATTTTTCTTTTACTCACATAAAAAAAATCATACCCTTTTTGCTAGCACCCGCTCGCCTCTTCGAGGATATGATAAAGATGACCCCACTGACTTAAAAAGCTTTCTAATTAATTCAATATATACTTCACGTCGGGCAAAGACTTCATGCCCTATAATAGTCGTCGCCTCAATGTGTCTGGCGCTGCAGTGCTCATAAGCTCGTACGAAACGTTTGGTGTCGAGTCCGACCACGTGGAGAACCTACGTGACAAGCATCTCCGCGCACCGACGGACTTGAGGTGGACTGATCCCCTGCCGAAGCTTTCTCTGCAAAAAGCTTTAACGGCGTCAAGAGAAGATATGTAGTCATAACCTGGAGTCAATAGGGTTTCGATTAAAAATGTATTTATCCTCTCAATGTTATAGAGCTTTAATTTGAACGAGAAAGCATAGTAGTGGAGCTAAAGCTTTTCGGAAGGTTTCACCAGTATTCACTTGGATTTATGTGCATTTGACCATTGAATTTAAACATTTTTCAGATGTAATATGAGTCTATGTACCATTTATTTAATGAAATCAATAATTAATGGTAGTAACATGACAATTGGTCCCTGCGAACGTGGGCACCTTTACCGGGGTCACGTTTAGTCCGATTTAAACATTTGTAGTTATGATATCGCAACACACAACAATAGCACTTTAAACACTCAAGTCATAGTCATTGATAGTTGGTCTCGTGTCGTTGAAGAAGTACATGGGCATCACGTTGATAATCTATCCTAAAAGGGAACAAAAGCGTTCTACAAAACACCGGCAATGTTGGACAAGACATGGATGGAACCGCTCTTCGAGCAACGACACGTTTTCACCCGGTACTCCGTTCATGGGTTCCACCATAAGCTGTGCCACCACACTGGGTTCCATAACCCTTCCGATGAGTGTTGCTGCAAATTTTGCGGCCTTGTCTGCACCAAATATCATCATGAAACATGTCAGCCAGCTATCTGGGCGTTAGGTCGCTGACATTTTCCGGAGACGCATATACAACATATTCTATATATGTCCAAGATTAACGGAAACGAATGCTGTTTCCGAGATCTAATGAATACGTGTAATGTAATGTAATCAACAATACCGAAAGATGATGTAATGATAAATAAAATAAATAAAAGGGAACAGCCTTCTTGGATGAAGGTTCAAATAAGCGTATATATGTATTAATTCGCCAGACATTGCTGAGCAGTTTCTTCATAACCCCCCCCTCCGCCCACAATGTCTCAAATGAAAGGAGGTGAAAACGAGTGAAGATAATCGAGGTTTGAATACTTTCTGCACTTGGCTGCTTCCGCTAGGTCTAGGTAGAACGCAGCTTGCTGCAAGTACTTGTAGACTCTCCAGAATAATTTAGCTTGCGTTAAACAGTAATTGCCGACGTCCGATGTCTCCCTCAACCTTAAACGTTATAATAGCATTCATTTTAAACTCTCGTATAGACAATTAATTTTTTTTTGACGCGTAAATTTATACAGGGATATTTGCACTCAAGATTGTGTTAAATTTTAATGTAGGTATAAATAATATATCTACTGGTATCTATTGATGCCGCTTCCACATAGTTCTGTGACGCTTTTGTATCGTAAAAACTATCAACCATACGTACATGCAAAATGGAACGGAAGTATTCTTCAATTAATTTATCGTTTCTGTGTGGTTTTATCACTATTACTACCATTGTAATGATTGGTATTAATATGAAAATAATGCCATTCGTAAATGTTAAGCTAAATTTTGCTGGCACGAAGAGTTGAGCTGCTGTGAGGTGGGCTTGAAAAACGCTCAACTTTTATCATGCTGAGTTTTGCCGTTATTCTTTCGCCCTTTGAACGGATCGATACAGCTTAAAGCAACACACATATATATATGAGTTTTGTCGCTATTCTTTCACCCTTTGAACGGATCGATGCAGCTTAAAGCAACACCTTGCATATATATATATATATATCTATGTAGAAGGCGAGCACTGCCGAGTGTGCAAATGTATTGTAAATTATTAATAAATCAACGCAATATGTTCTATATATATATATATATATATAGAACATATTGCGATGATTTATATATATATGTAGCAAGTAATTATATTGAAAACGTTATTTAGGAGCCATGAATGACGGCAGCCCGGCAAGGCATGGGTGGCCGCACCCAGTTCCTCCGGGGGTCACTATTGTTGCTGCTGCTGCTGTTGTCGTCATGGGTCATTCTGTAACGTCCAAAAGTGGCCGCAGCAGTCGCACTTTACGTCGTAGTAGTAGTGGTTAG
>QVRM01001854.1:0-95000 GCA_003439945.1 Dermanyssus gallinae | reverse complement strand
ACAATGACGTTATTAAATCGTTGAAATTTGTGGGCAAAAACGATGTGTTGCATGTCACAAACTTGAAATTTAGATAAGTAAACTTCAAGACAATTTTTACAGAAGCACTTCCCCTTAGAAGCCCGGGTTTTAAACTGTAGAGCCTTTGTGTTCGATCTGTTAGTCGTTGAACCATTGTGCTCGCTCTAGGTGTCCATAATTAGTCGTCTTTTAGATCAACGAACACGTTACTATATATATCACGAGGTCATCAGCATAGAAAGAGTTATGCGGGCAAAGTGGTCATAAATGAGACCCAGCAGACCAATGAGTAATCCTGAGAATAGAGGCTGCCTGAGATTATCGCCCTTAGGGTGGTTTACAGCAAGGGCTGCGTTTCTTGAATGCCGCCATTTAGAATAATAGGGTTCTTTTTCAGATAGCTACCAATATTCGCAATACGCGTGGGCCCATGCCCAAAGTGATCAGCTTCTGCCTATCTCTCTGGGGTATGTGTGAAACGCCGCTTTATATATATATATATATATATATATATATATATATATATATATATATATATATATATATATATATAATAAATAAGAGAGAAAGAAGCAGATCTGTAATAACATGGAGTTTCATTTGGTGGTTCGATTTCAGCGATGAGTGGCGATGAGGTAAGGGTAGGCTCGGCTGGAGCTGCTTCCAGCTCGCCGCCCGCAGCCGAAGGTGAGATTCCGCCGTTCCAGGAGCAGTTCAAGGCGTTCGCCCGATTCGGCGACTCGAAGTCAACGGGCGAGGCTATTACGCTATCGAACTCCGACAAATGGTTCAAGCAGAGCAAGGTTATCGACGGCAAGAAGATCACAACGGTCGATACCGGCATCTATTTTAAGAAGATCGCAAAGTACGTGCATCTAGGCATATTAGTTAATAATTCGAAAGGCACACGATAATAATAAGACAAAAATTAAATTTAATGTCGCTTTTTTTTAACTAGAACACAAAGGAGCCTGATCCTGACCAACTGCTTGCCAAAGAAACAGGCCATTCACAACATTCGTTGGTGCCATGCATTTTGGTCGAACAAAGGGTCTAACATTCAGGTTATTACTTACAGTGTTAAAAAGGTAGAAACAAAAACGATTTTCTGTGGCAGCAAAAATTCGCTTGACGGCACGATTGCCGGCTTCTCGATGTACGTCAACAACACCTGGTAAAACAACAGCGTTCACTTCTAAATCTTGTGAATAGACGACAAACTTTCTCCAAGAGGTCAATTACACCCATACAGCGGAACGGCACACTAGCCTTGAAATGTATATGCATATTGTTCAGTTTGACATAGTGACTAATGCCTCTCACAATAAATGTCGCAAGCGTTAGGTCGCACATAACAGATGCCTCGTTCGGCATGAGTAGTAAAATACTGGCAGTGCTGGTAGTGATGAGTATTGCCGAGGAGAATGAGAAGACATTGGTTGAGTACAATGAATTCATTTTATATACAGTAAATAATGGAGCCACTCAAACCAAAGGAACCGAATCACTCCCACCGCAAACACTGACCGATATCCTTTTAACTCCACTGCTGCTTTCATCGTCTTTCACCGCCTTCACTTACGCCCAACAACAATGAAGCCAAACGCTGCTGGCCTCACATACTCTCGAATAGGCCTTAGTATAAAGACGATCAAACGTGATCTTGAACGTTCAAAATTCCAACAAGACGGGCAACACGTTTCATGAAGAAGTCTGGCAAGCAACCAGGGCAAAAAGAACTCGAGCAGGCCCCTGAAATATATAGTCAAGCATAAACCTTGTGTGATCAGTTCTAGTAAAATTTTACAACGACTGCTTTTGTAAAGACAAAATAAAACCAGACAAAGGGAACATGTTTGTGTAGCAGATTTGCAAGCGAATGCGAAATGCCACAGATGCAGGAGGCTACCTGGGTGTTTTTTATACAGCGCTTCATGCAACGCACGTGTAACATCGCTAATTCTGTCACGAATATACAGTAGATTTAGTATATAGGCGTGTTCAGAACTGTATTTTGTTATGTATGATGCGACTTTAGTTAATGATATATACGATGCCTTTTTTTCTATAAGCTTTGTCCTCCGCTCGCTTAACAAGATAACTTTATATTTAAAGAATTGCTCTATTGTCGATGTAAAAAGTGGTCAAAAAGATAGCTTTTAATACTCTTCCGACTTTGATAGCTTATTTTCTCAAGAATTCAGTTTAATGAGAAAATATAATAATCTGGAAAAAATAAGGCTATAACTTTCACGCTGTTGGGCCAGCTTTCTTGCTGAGACGACGGCTCTGTACGAGGTCTTTTATTGTAGACAATCCGTCATAAACGGTAGCCGAGTTTCTCACAAAGAGATGCTTCTTGTCACTTTTAAGAAGAAAGGTGCAGGTGTTCTGGTAGTTCAACTTGTCGTTTTCGGTGTTCCTATGCAGCACCGATATAACTTCGCACACGTAGGTTTGAATCAGCACGACTTTACTAACCGCAGTGTATATATACCTGCGTTCTTTTGGCTCTTGCCGACCTTGTCAACACTTTTTCTAGGACAAAGAAAGCTTTAAACCAAAAGGAATACGTGCAATTTCTAGAGGAGATTGCAAAGAACAAGAAGATCCCTCTTGACGACATGAAACAAAAGCTTTGTGCCTGTGGAGCGCCCGCCACTAGAATTCAGGTTGGTCCTTCACTGCTTAACTAAGTAAACTGTATGTCCAGTTCGTGCCTAGATTGGCGTGATTAATGTGTATCGGTTGTACTACATTAAAACATACATCAATTGTTTTTAATACCAATCAATTAGAAACGTGATACCCGGCATAATCCCAACATTTTTTTTTAAAAACAGTAGTCCAAAAAACAGAATAAACATAATACTGCAACGCTTTGCATTTAGGCAGCTTGTACATGCAAGAAAAATAGATTTCGATAAATTAAATTATCTTAAGACAAGTCCATCTCTTAGTATTCCTAATTACTTGTTTGGAATTAATATGATTTATAATTGAGTGGTTTAATATAACGTAAGCGCACAATATAATTAATAACAATAGTGATGCAATTAATGATGTTCAATGTCCCCCCTCTCTCTCTCTCTCTCTCTCTCTATATATATATATATATATATATATATATATATATATATATATATATATATGAACATTTTACTTTATTAACACAGTTACATAACAGGTTACAGCTGATGTAAGCTACCGTTGTGTAAGTAGGCTTACGTAACTAGGGTTTTATACACTTGCTAAGTGTATGTTGTGAAGCGCATAGGTGCACTTGGAATGAAGCTGCATATATGGAATGACATCTACATATACCTATATCTCGATTAAGTCGATTTTATGGTCTGGCATGTTTATTTATAGAGCGCAACAGCAACAGGAGCTGTGGCACGGCTTACCGATCACACGAGGTACACGGGTACCCATAAACAGCGCTTCGACGAAGCCGGAAAGGGCAAGGTAACATCAAATTGCCATACTAATCGGGACTCATTGACGCCCACATAATATTTTCCCATATATACAGGGTGTATATCTCCCGCTATACTCAGCTAAATCCAGACTAAACGTTATCGCAATTTATATCTAAATAAAAACAGATATTTCGGTGATATGTTTTGCGTGCCGTTAGGGACACTCCTGAGGAACATTTTTATTATATGTTCATTGTCACACTTTTCATCCTGGCGCGAAAGCGTTCACAGTCCTTCGTCAAAGTTAGCGGATTGAGATTCTTGAACGATTTAATAATGGCTCTGCGTAGCGCTTCGGTGTTTGCATGCCGAGCACCCTTAGCAGAACACGTAAATACACCTCCTTTGTTACGGTTCCGTGTTTGTCAAAAAAGTGGGGGCATCGCGTCTCCTTCATTCGACACAACACTAAGGACGTGCACATTGGCAGGATGTTTAGTTCTATACACGATTGGCACATCCTCAGGATCGTTTGCGAGCCACCGGTCATTTTTCGGGTTATGTGTATGGTCAATGGTGAAGATTTTTTCGCCGGAGATGAATCGAAGATATCCCGCCGTTTCGTGTCTCAAAAAAGTGAGGATGAGATGGCAGCATCCTCTTGAGTTGCGCGGCCTCAGACAACATCTGTCTGACTTTGAATGTGCAAGACTTGTAGCGCTGTTCTTCAGTGATAATCCGACGCATAGAGTGGACACTTATATTGAATTTGATCGCTAAGACTTGGATCCTTAAAAACGCAGTTTTGCACCATTTGGATTACTTTTGGCGTCCTCACTTCTTGTCGGCGGTTGTGAATCTTCCTTCCAGGTAATGCATCACCTAGCCCTGACTCTTCTGCATCTTTGTAGCGTCGGGCAATGTCGTAGACCGTTACTCTTTAAAATTCAGTAATGTCGATGATTTCGGCTGGTCGATGTCCGGCACGAAGCAATTGGATAACGGTTGCTCTTCGGTCACTTAGAACAATATACCTAGTAATAAGATTCTGACGCGCTAGCTATTTAAACATGCGGTGATCAGCGTGGCATGGGTATTCGATAACACTAGGCAATGTGATACGCTCGCGTGGTACACAACATCGACGAGCAACTCGTTGCACAAGTTTATCCTGCACGCTCTGCAAAAAGTCGACATCGGTTTTATAGAATGGCATGCATACGTGACGGCAATAAGTCCACTTTGGTACCACTAAGGTTTGATACAGCTTTAAGTACACATTATGAGCTTATATAATGAAGGACCGCATTATGAGATTACACATTCGAGACGCGGCTTTGACAACCTCGGCCACATAAGGTCTAAACTTCATTTGGCGCTCGAAAATTACCCCTAGGTCTCTGTAGAATGAGACTTCAGGAATGGGTTGGCAATTTAGCATATACTGAATCGTATCTGGCATTGTCTTGAAAACGGCAGACTTGGAAGTAGATATTTGCATGCGGTTTCCTCTGCCTATAAAGATACAGTATCAATCGCTTTCTGTAGAATAGCAATGTTGTTGTCATTTTTTGCCTCTACATATATTTTAAGATCGTCTGCATACAGCTTATATGTAACATCAATATCTCGAAGTATAGCCCCGAGATCCTGTACAAATATTGTGCCGTATACCTGCGCGATAGTTCAAAGCGACCGTCAACACAAATGGGGTAATATTACAAAAACATATCGAGTTGTTCGAAAGTAGTGTAGTGTTGCGTTATAGAACGCAGCGTGGCTCATACAGGCACGACAGCTGCGCTACTTTAGGACATTCAGTACAAAAACGATACAGGCCCGTAGTACAATTTGCATTTATAAGTGTATAATATGTGAACATATCGCTTTCCTCATATTGACGCTCTACGACGGGCCGCGTCGAGCAGTCGTCCGAATAGCTGCTCTGACAAAATCTCTTAGCTAATAAAAATGCATACGAATATGTGTATCACGCATGTTCCGCATGCCGGACGCACCAGTGCGCCTAGAAGCTAAACTACCTTCCTAATGTCCGGACGTATACGTTCGTTGATCCATTTCAGGGCAAAGAAGGCCGCGTGGATCCGCCCAAGGACACAGGCTATGTATCCAGTTATAAGGAAGAAGGCACCTACGACCAGACCCACTAAGCATCCATATGGTCATCTATTTATAAATCTGCACACATTCTACTACACACGTGTATGAGTTCAGACCAGCATACAAACCCGTATAGAGTGAATATATGCATGCGTACGAATGATATGACATAAAGCCGCCATAAGCCTTATTTGCTGCACCTTCGTCACTGTTCTGCTTTCTTTCCAAGCCGAGTTGCGCGTGACGTCCAGCGTCCTCTAAAGGTTGTATAGGGGCGCGTCTCTGTTCAGATCATGCGCCTTCTCTTCTCGCTGTCTCCCTATTCCTTGCTTCTTTGTTCTCATTAATCCTTTCCCATCGGTCCATAGTTTCTAAGCAAATTAACTTTACACTACTCATGCTATTCTACATCCCGTTGAATTTCCACACACCGTTTGGTTAGCCTAGTCAGTCATACTTTTTCGATTCCGTTTCTGCATTTGTTCGGCTTGCGTTCGCCTGCTATTCTTCTCGAAACGTGGACTCGTTCCAGTGTATACGCCGAGTTCACTTACTGCGCACACAGAAAACACGACCTGTTTTCTTCTTTGCTTCTTCCTTATCTTTCCGCTTTTCCCTTGACCATCATGTTGTTGGTGCAACATTAAACGAGGAAGAGATCATATATATATATATATATATGCCTACCACTAGTGCTGCAATCAATGAACAGCTAGTGAGGCTTTCGTTGGGCGGGATGGATGCGCGTACGGGGTGGTGGGGTCTGGGCTTGGAAATGCTGGGCAACGGGTGGAGTCACACGTCTCGCCACTGGATCTAAGCAGAATGTTTGGATATGCAGCAGAATCGCTACCTCAACCACTGCCGATTCACTGAGTGATTCACTGCAACAAATAATACCGCTATTCTGTTCAATTAAACGACACGCCACGTGACAATGAAGTGTTTTAGAACCAGCGATTGGGGGCAGGAACCGTCGAGAAATGCTTAACTTAATGCTTAAGTATAAAATTGTCTGTATCTACTAACTTTAGTTAAGCTACAGGTCACGAGTTCAATCAATCAAACAGACCACTCTGTAAAAAACACTGATAATCCAGTTTCCTAGCCAAGAACAGCCGTGTTAACAGAATGGCGCCATCGATTTTACATCATCGTTTTTTCACACTTCGACGTTGAAACGACACAAACAAATTGCAACCGGGAAGAAGGGGCGCATACGCGTGAACTTCGCAACACGATTTTAAGGAAGGTGGTGCAAGCAGCAGCTATATAAGACACACGTGAATGATGGTCAAGATTGCAAAGTGGCGATCCCATCAACAACAAAAAAATACCATCGGTGAACAGTAGTAAGGAACCTTGCTGTGAATTGGCTAAACGCGAGAGCAAATTAAGAGCAGTTATATATGCTATGAGAATTTAGAGCAGACATTATGCTGACGGTATTGCTGAATTCGGGGGTCAGTGAGATCGAATGTAATGGTGAGCAACCGGTATATTATGAGTTACGTTCGTTCACATAGTAGTAAACGTTTTCGGTATGTGTTGACGTTGATGACCTTTGTGGCGAATATCAGTTGACAATATTAATTACTATTGTTAATATTATCTTTCCCAATTATGTATGGTAAGCCTTTTCTTCGACAATATGGACTGATATGAATGTGGTTACCAGTCAGACAGTAAGAAAAAGAGATTTAGAATATGCCCTTTATTTATATTTAAAATAGAGGGAGCGATCAATATATATATATATATATATATATATATATATATATATATATATATATAACTGTTTATACTACTAGGCGCAACTGAAATACAGTCGTGTGCTTAAAATAAAACCCCTGCCGAGATTCTGCTGTGAATCGATGTGAATTGGATGCCTGTGAACAAAGTGTGCGCATGTAATTCCCTAGGGCTGCAGCCGAGTGCGTCTAACCGATATGTCTGTCTAGTTACCGGCACAACGACGGATACCAAATGAGCGATGATTACCCACAATACGCCAATTTACAACGATTAAAAGTGTTTAACGAATCATTGATTAAGAGCAATTTGTAATGTGGTAATATATATATATATATATATATATATATATCTGTGTGTGTGTGACTGTCCACACAATGCAAGCAGTAAATGAAAATAAATCAAAAGTGCTTATCGAAATTCGCTGCGTTTTTGACTAAATGGTAAGTTCTGTCAAAAAACATTGATTCGCCGGGTTTTGTCCATAGAAGTGTTTGGTGTTTGGCTCACTAACGCCATAAGCGCCTTCCATGTCGCAGAGCTACCTGACTATATCTATGCTGCCGCTCTAAGCGCCCCTGATATAAAAGGGTGACATGTGTACTTAGGTATACATGCCAAGCGAACAATAAATCAGTCAATCAATCAATATCGCATTGTGGGCACAGAGGGGCACTCGGTCTAGATGGGAAGCAAGCAGCAGCAGCGTAAAGAGCCAAGGCTTCTTCAGTCAGCTCCACACACGCGTACGCAAGCATGCGCTCACATAGAGAACGAACAGGAACGAAGCATTAGAATTAATTTGCATGGGTACCGGCTACAAATGTAGTCGTATAGTACATACGCGCAGTTCAAGGCAGAGTGTGAGCAAACTAAACTAAATCTATCCTAAATACAAATGTGCACGGTGTCTGTGTGTATGTATAGCTGCAGCGTTATGCGCCTCTGATATAAAAGAGTGATATGTGTACACACACTTATCAAGCAAATAAACCAATCAATCAATCATGTTTGTAGTCCCTTCCCGTTCAATAAGGTCGAACACCTGAGAACATCGAGCATTGCTGCTTTCGCTACTAAAAGCGTTGTCTAGCGCCGTAAACATCTGACAGCTCTTAAATGCCGACTGCGTAGCTACTTGTTTTTCTTCTTGCTATCACAACGCGTAAGGTTCGGCCTATCAGACGACCGGCCCCCTATTGTAGAATGAATAACTGCAAACTAAAACAAATTGTATCATTATTTTTAGAAGATATGCTCTTGATCGTGAATGTTTTCGAACGACTCTGTTGTCGTTATACTAGTCGTTAGCCGTTAGTCGTTTAAATGCTAACATTGGACCATTTTACAAGTATGAAAATACATCGATTATGAACACGTTAGTAGGATTCTCAGTAAGCGAACTTTAGGACGACGACTCTCATGTACGGATTTGCGTAAAATGTTTTTCAATGTATCTAAGAAAATTGCAGATATGCTAACTGTAATACAAGTTTATATTGTATCTTGACATATCACATTATTAGCAATGTAAAACGTAAAATCACGAACATTTCAAAGCAAAATTCGGAAAATTGTGCATAAAAGGAAACCTAAATAACCACCTTATTAGCATGATGCGGTAAAACTTTATACGTGTAAAGAATAGAGACTAATATTTCACAAATGCGGTTCGGCAGACCGTGTTTGCGAAGGACGTCGCACAGGGAAGCTCAGCCAGACCATTTCTATTTGTTCTATACGTATCAGGCTTATCGAAATCCTATGGAGATCAATGCCCCTCATATTCAGGTTATATACGCCGAGTCAAGAGAACAACTGCAATTTTATATTAATGAAGCGGGGAGGTGGCGCAGGAGTCATAAACTGTGAGAATATATACCTCAAAAACTAAAATGATGCTCTTCAGCTGGGGAGGAACATACGCGGCAGCCGAGGACCTTAGAAATTATAGAGCATCAGCCTATGAGTAGCAAAGCAGTTACCCAAGAGCAAGAAATGCTCAATCCCTAGCTACTGTTATCGACAAACTACCATATTAAACAAAAGTAGCTGTTCTAATAGCACCAGATCATAGCCAAGTTTCTACGAAGTGCCACTGACCTAGCGCGGAACGCATCGGCGACGCTTGCATTCCGGCTATGTCGATAAAAGGCTAAGTCTTTGATTCAGCAACCTTGAACACGTATCAACTATTCCGCGAAGAGCGACGTCCTTATTTTGGGGTGCAAAATGTTATTAAGTAGTCTGCTGTTTTGGACAATGCGCGGTGTAAGGAGCCAGAAAAGAACCGGGCGTTACTCTGCAAGTTTTCCCGGAATGGTTACCACCATTACATGTGCCTCAAGCGGAGATGCAATGAAATTGAGCATTGTGTATGTAAGTTCTACTGATAAATTACCATTGATTAACTCCTCATTCTGAAATGTTATGGGCAGGGCATAACGTCAATCAGTCATAATAATTATCAAATAAAGTTGACAGCGATAAAAGGTTAACAGCATTTGGCACGATATCACATCATTGACAAAGCCTTTTCAGAAATATTCTCTGAACACCCTCAATCATACCTATGCGTTTGCTCAGATATGGGCTCCAGACAGATGAGCAATATAAATACAATATAAAGATTTGACTACATGTACAGAGAACGTAAGCTCGGTTGGCACTAACACACCTGAGTACCGCGTAACATTTGCGGAAGGCAGTGGTAACCCATGGAGTCCTTGGAGAGTCCGCGAGAGAAAATATTTTTAGATAGTCAGAGTACAAAAGGTATTCAACACTCAACGGAATATAAGACTTAATGTCTAAAAGAAATAATTTACAGCAGTGGATAGACACAGCCCCATCACGGGACGCCATACGGTTGTGCGTAACGAGTAAATCGATTGCGATGTGTTCACCGGGTATGTTATACGATGCAGTTATAACATTTAAATGAGCAGAGACTAAATGCACGCTCGTCCGCCTCTCGAACGACGATCCAGCTGAAAGCATCGGAAAGCATCGATGAGAGAGCTTTGCGCCCGTTATGAACTTGTTAAACAAGGACTCACACAGAAAAATGAGGTCAAAATTATTCGATATACTGAAAGCACCTTGTTTTGCCGCATATGGTGTAAACGTCTTCCGTTTGTTCTGAAGCTGCCTCGTTTGGGTTCTCTGATGTGGGTTGTCGAGCGAAACATATCGCTGTTATTAACAACGGCAAAAACGTCGCTCTTCTCAATCACACTCTGATGTGGCAAATGACCGACGAAAGACTTGATGAGAGCCCCGGCAACCCCAGAAATTGGGGTCGGGCACTGTTTTTTCGTCCTCATTTTCGGCTCCGTTTTTCCCCTTTTGGGAGCACCTTAAACGGTCGACGCCTGGGCACAAGGCCAATCTGTGTGTTCACTCCTCTAGAGCCAAAGCGTCTCCCCCAACTCGAATGCTGAGAAACAAAAATTGTTGTCTGATGTTACTCTTGCTGGAATACCAAGGCGCTGAAATATCTTAAACGGCTTCGCGATTATTTGTTTAGCCGAGGTAGATTGTACTGGCATGGCCTCTGAATTGAAGCTTTAGGCGTTTACGGCAATTACGAAATTTCTTTTCGCGTGCTAGAAGAAATCGACATAGAAGCTCTGGCAAGGAGGCTCTGGCACCTCGTTAATGACCATCGACTTCTTTAAATTTGCTGCAGGCACGTTCGACAGTTTCACAGCTCGCAACTTAGTTATCGATGCCAACAATCATCGCAGGCCAATAAACGACGTCGCATGCTCGCACTTTTGTTTTCTTTGCCTCCGAATGGGCCGCGTGTAGCTGCTGCAGAACTTCGCTTTTACAAGAACTTCGCTTTTTTTTGGCCACCGTTTGGCCGGTGAGACTGCATCAGCAGACCTTTCTCGACGTGAATCTCGTCACGATAAGGCCTGGCTTCATAGACGGACCCCCATAAATCAAATGTCACGATAAGGTCAGCAACTCTTGGCTGCATCTTAAACTGTCCTTTTGTCGTTCGGTCAACCTTCGTAGAACAGCTTGCAGAATATATACAATCGCTGGTGGTCAGTTTACGGTATTGGACTAAAAGATGATCGGATCTCACGGACTGTCTAATCACCGCTCGAATGGCTGGTTCGCAGTTGACAATCTCCGCAGATTGATTACAAGACACATAATAGCCGGTCAGCACTAATTTCTTACGTATACGTACAGTCAGAGATTGCCATCATAGTAGACACAACAAATGTTATATTATTATTTGTGCCTCGTAGACCCAAGCGCCGTCTCGGCGGCCTGCATACCACAACCGGAAACGATTCGTCCCCAAGCACTGGTGGACGAATGAGGCTCACGCAGCTACGCAAAGAAATATTGCTTTAGGGACAAGATGACGTACACACGAGCTCAAAGCTGGATAGCGGCGCAGGCACGGGAAGCATGACGATGCACTCCACTGAAGGCCCGCAAGCCGCGGAACTACAGGTGCAATACAAGACACAGGCTGCAATCGCTGATATTGAAAAGAACCATCCATACTATACTTCCTACCTCTTCTTCCACCGAAGGCTCTGGACAACGCAGTCCGGACACTATTTCCCACGCAGGTCCTTTGAACCGCCGAGAGTTTCCAGCTGCTTTGCTCTGTTTTTCTCCGATTGCCTATTGAAAGTAATTCGTGCTGCTCTGTATTAATCTCATAGATGAATACAGAGTTCTATTTGGCATTTCGCACTCTCTGCAATGTGCGCATATTCGCCGTAGTCAGAACCTACGACGAATAGGTTATTTTCTAGTGTCGTACATATATTTTGTTTTAAGGGCATTATGTAGTCGCATATAATTAAACTTAGGGAAGCTTTTCTTTTTGTGGAGGAGAAGCTGGAATGTAGGATTTTCTGTTTCTCGTTAGTCAATTACCCGAGAATAAGTAATTCTTTCCGATGCAAACGTCAGATCCGTGGCTGTAGTTGTGGGAACTAACTGTCTGTTTGGGTCGCTCATTTTAGTAAGCCTTCTTGTCTCATTGATAACAAGCTGCTTTCCCAGAAGCTGTACAGTTGTTGGATGCGGCACTCGATTTTTTTTGCAGGCGTACATCAATTTGCCTTATAAGCTTCGAACAGAAGTGAAAAACATTTTATTTATAGTAGCTGCAGGAGCGTTAGTCAGGTCAAACTTCTAGTCTGTAAGACCACGAAGGATAAATGCTATTTAAATGTGGGTTATAATTGGAAAGTAAGAAACATGCAAGTTTCTCGTTGCATAAATCAATATAAACTTCACTAGGAGCGACCTAGTAGGCAAGACGCCTCGATAATAATAATAATAATAATAATAATAATAATAATAATAATAATAACAAAACTGGCTGGGTTGTGTGTACCGCAATATCTATAGGGCATTTCATATAAAAAGCCAGTGCATTCGCATGACAGGTAATCACCCGAGACTCACGGTCACGTTTTCTGCATAACAAGCAGTACAGTCTATTCACTCTGCTAGGGATTCTGTGGGTCTTCCTCGAAGCAAATATTTTAACAACCATGCTATATTTCCGTTCAACAGCAAAAATTGTCTTAGTATAATTTTGTTATTCCTTTTAAATATATTACTGTCTATTTCATACCATCTGAGTCGTCCAAAGCGCTTGTTACATTGCTTTATAATTATATATTCTAGCTCGATACATCCAATGCGTCTTGTGCTACTGAGCGGTGCTGCCCACACAACCCAAGTTTGGCTTAGAGACAAAAATATAAATTGTTTTTAATAATGTTTTTCATATAATTATACAGGGTATTACAGGAATATTTGATCAACGACATATGGAATTGTAGAGCTCGTTAAGGCAAATATTTTTTCCAATGGAACGTGGTCTCTAAGAGGCCCTGTTTCGGAATGAGAGTTAAATTTCTACAATTTGTGACATTGGTGTTTTTGCCCGACATAGGAGCATATAATGTGCTGTTGCGGGACAACCAGGGTTCCTAGACAGAAGCTAAACACACCGCCGTGTTCGTGAGAAAATTCTGCTTCTTTCGAAGAACTCATAAGGCCGGTCAGAAGATGCTACATGGTCGCTTAGAAGAGAATTCGCCAAAATGAAGTTATTTTATTAACCTTCACGCCCAATACCTCAAAATCATTACCAGCGACCACATATGTTAGTTTAGAGCGCTGTAAGTGGTCGTAAGGTAATGATTTTGAGGTATTGGGCGTGAAGGTTAATAAAATAACTTCATTTTGGTGAATTCTCTTCTAAGCGACCATGTAGCATCTTCTGACCGGCCTTATGAGTTCTTCGAAAGAAGCATCGAATTTTCTCACGAACACGGCGGTGTGTTTAGCTTCTGTCTAGGAAACCTGGTTGTCTCGCAACAGCACATTCTATGCTTCTATGTCGAGCAAAAACACCAATGTCACAAATTGTAGTAATTTAACTCTCATTCCGAAACAGGGCCTCTTAGAGGCCATGTTCCATTGGAAAAAATATTTGCCTTAACGAGCTCTACAATTCCAACCATCGTTGATCAAATATTCCTGTAATACCCTGTATGTGCCACCGTTTCAGTACTTAGGCGAGTGAGCGTTCGATATCAGTTTCCAAAGATATGGTGAAGATATACATTTTTAGTTATTCTCAGGTCTTCACGCTTGCATCTGCCTGTTCTGTAGTGCACATACTACCTAAAATCGTTCGTTTCAATGGCGGTTGACCTTATTGAATTATGTCGTAATACTTGTCGTTGGATACCTTAGGATAGCATGCAGCAGAAATGCACGGTACTACACAGGCTAAAAAATACTAAAACACTATCTACGGACAACCTCTAACCAATGGGCCGAGAGAAGGCGGCAATGCTCGTAATGCGTACACGTAAATACATAAGCTCTGCTTAGTCATTGTCAAATTTGTGACATATTGATCTTCTGCTATAGACAAAGTATGACCAGTGTATTAACTGCGATAAACTGTTTATTTGCTCTTCAGTCGTATGTAACATGTTGGTGACATCCGTGGCTGCGGCTCGAGGTCGGCTGCCCACTATAGTACAGGTTGATGAGGTCGAAAATATTTCAGTATCGCGTTATCACCTAGCTCATGAAGCAATAGCTAGCGAACGGCTAGACAACGTCCTTCGGTTTTATGGAGGCGAGTTAAATTCGCTGAACGGGCGCTGTAGAACGTAGTCAGCCGACCTACTATTGTACAGCATACTTTAATCCAGATCACGCGCCGTATCAACCACTCCAGGAGACACAATCTTCTAAAAGCCTACACGTATGCTTACATTATGATTGATTATTGTCATTTCTAATAAGACCTAAAATGGATGAAAGTGTATATATATATATATATATATATATATATATAGGTGTCTGTGTGTTGTTTAAAAAAATATTTTTTGTATCACTACAAGCATACTTTATGTAATCACACCTATGGTTATTCATTACGTATCCGTTTTCTTCTGGCGTGTTCTGTTATATGAATCTTGCCCAACGGCTTTGTTACGCTTGCTTAGAGGCATACTTTTATTATAAACTGAACCCTGCTGTCATATATAAACAAGAACAACAACATTTCTTCGGCAAAGCTGCTTTGAACAGATTTTGTACTTGAATATATATATATATATATATATATAATCGTAACAATAATTATAGACAACGTAGTAATATCAATGAATCTAAAACTCGAGTTCTTCCAGGACAACTATAGGGAAGTAAAAAAAAGTCTACCTAAGATACTTCTCTAATTATTGTTAAGCATCTCCTTAAAAGGAATGAACCGGGCTCTTCGTAGTTCGAAACGACCACATACGTTGGGAGACCCCACTAATGTTAGTACCCACAAGCGTCTGTAGTTGATTGATAATATATATATATATATATATATGCCTTGTAAAATATTAAGTTAGCAACGACTGCACGGGGCAAAATAGACCACCGTAGCGTTGTGTATTGTGTTCGATTGAACTCAATGTTTTCCGCTAAAGGCTCAGTACTGGTGGCATCGAACAGCAAGAAAAGGAAGTAACCATAGGCAAAATCTTAATGCGTACATACATGACACTTCACACGTTTATGTATGTGCGCGTCTGTTCAACACGTATATATATATATAAGGCATAAAAGGCTTCTGTTGCATCTACACAGCCGGAAACACTCGATTCAGTCGATTGTGCCGGAGATGTGCGCCAACGCATGTTCTGTGTTAGCACCACAGACGGGCATAAAGTCGCGCCCAGTGGGTTGCGGGAGAAGCATTACAAAGCTCGTAGCAGTTACACGCACGTCACATAGCGTAAAAAGCGGAAAGCTCTGTACTACACATCTAGATGAGTAGTTTGCGGTAAAAAGCGTTCACCACTAAGGTGGCCTGGCAGCCATTCCCGCTGTTCTCTTCTTCCTGGTTGGATTAGGGCCAGCCAGCCCGGAAGATCTAAACAGCAACAACTACAGTATTGACAACAACGGATACGGCCCTCATTGTGCGAGCTCGATCCGTTATTATTGCAGGCAATTATGATGAGGCAAAGAGGTGTACCTACACCTCAAGAGAAACCACGAACTGGCCTCGACGTCTTCTCGATTTCCTGTCAACACACGTAAATGCTTCCTCTCTCTCTCTCTCGCTCTCTCTATATATATATATGTATATATATTTGTTTCCTTGGATCAACCTAGGCACGACTTGTGTATCTCATCGGACGGATGAAACTTTTCGCGCGCGCCGGTGATTGAGACGATTGATCAGGCGACAACACCACAAGACGGACAGCAGGGTCCCCTGTTTGCTCATCTCCTGCTCTCGTACGCGTCTGTCTGGCTGCCTGCCTGCCGTTCAATATGAAGCGATGTCATCAGAATCCATGCTGCAGCATCTTTCTTCACTTAGTAGCAGTGGTTCACTTGCTGTCGAATAGACAGATGGCACTTGAGCGACAGAACGAAGCCTGCGCTAAGAATGATGACGACGACGATGACACTGGCTGTGTGCGTACCAGAGGCGCTGACTGGACGCTTCGATAGCGTGGACGAGATTCACCTACGTTTGCCAACGTTAGCCAACAGGAGCAAAAACAACAAAAACAACAGCAACAGCATAATTGCATTGTTAGTAGTCAGTAGCACGCTCGCAAGTACCATATATATATATACATATAAATATACATATATATTTATGTATATATATACATATATATATATATATATATATATATATATATATATATATATATTTATGTATATATATATTTATATGTATATATATATATATATATCAGTACATCATAATTAGACATTGTCTTGACGACCTTTCTTACTTTCTCAGAAGCTATTCAGATATTATATGCGAGTTCTAAGTCACAAGTTCACAGTCTACATATAATTTCACATTTTCTTTGGTGTGAAACTGTGGCGTGGCCTATTGAAAAGAAGACAGTTATAGGGATCGCCCGCATCTGCATTCTTTCCACCAATATTACAAATTCAAATTCAAAATATGTTTTTACTCCGCGCCGCACCTTTGGGCTTTGGAGTGAGACTGCGATCACCGATGTCGGATCGCGCTTGGGACCCAAGCGAATTTATGCTCCAATTAGAACCGCGCCAGTCCGACTCAAATTGGTTGCCCTGAAAAATCAGAATACAAAACGTATCATTTAGTAAACATGTAGGTGAATATAGGTAAATACGCGTGTGCGCATTTTAAGCTGAGATAACTATTAAAAGCAATTTACACAGGAAGAGAAATAATAATGGTGGCTCAGCGAAACTTCGTTCCATGTCCTTAACATACACACGACTATGTCACGTCAAAGGTATCTCTTGTTAGACAAATTAAAGGAATGCAATCGTCTTCCTCCTCGGAGCTTTGTTACGTTTTGGGACACAAATACGTTTCCCAGTCTTTTCAAAAACGGCAGCCGTTTGTTTTAACCAAAGAATAACTCAAACCATATCTGGAAAAAAATATAAATGTATCACGTGCAGAATGTTCCTGAACAATTCCCGGAACTCTAATTACTGCGAGCATGGGAAGAACACTAACGTATCAATTTGCCAAAAACTAAAATTGTGGTTTACATAGCTGAGTAGAGCGGGGACACAAATATATATATATATATATATATATATATATATATATATATATATATTGTGTAGTTTCATCCAGCACAAACAAAAAGGGGCCTCTATTGTTTTATTCCCACGGAAAACGAAACATTATTGCGGGCTCAATTGATGTCAAATTTAGCTTCTTTTTTTAGACTACATATATACATACATTTAAACACACATGCATCTTCACGACTTAAATCGTGACCGGTGATATGGCCGGCGGATGGACAACTGACCTTTAATGGGGTGCTGGCCCCATCGTAGATTGCTGCCGTATTTTGCAACGACTTGGAGCGAATGTTCCTCTTCATGTAGACGACATTCATCGTGTCGTGCCTGCTGAGGAAGTGCTCGAGGGTGTCCCAGCCTCCGCCCACCCGAATCATTACATGCTTCTCTTTCAACAGCTGTCGAACAATAATTACAAAGCAGATTTACCACGCATGAACATAACCAGTTATATATATATATATATATATATATATACATATATAAATTTACACATGTATGTAAAAAAATATATATATATATATAAAAAAAAATATATATATATATATGGGAAATGACCAAGTAGCTGCGGTAAACATTGCTATTATTATGATGTGACACAAATATATGGACAAAAGTTACTTATTGTATATATATATATATATATATATGTGTGTATCCCGGTGTGTGTGTACATGTAGTTTGTTTGCCCGTGTGGAACGTTAAGCTTTACAGCCTGTGCTGTAGATTGAAAGTAATTTCTCCCCCTACGATCCTGGTCTACTCTTATTTCTTTATCCTCAGTCAGTCAGTTACTGCCCGAGTCTCAAGCTGCCGCTGAAGTTTAGCGCCGCGACGTCCGAACACTTACTCGAACAAAGTAGATTCGTCCTCCGATGCAGTATCGGCCCTCGGACACCCGCTCAACCAGCGGCACTTCCTCGCGGGGGTCGTGAACTTCAGGCCGTTCATCGACGGTTCGCCGCCGCTCCTCAATACGACGCGCCTTTTCGGCTACCTTGCGCGTGATGTGTCTCACCTGTTTCAATCAAAGCATTGTGCCGTACCGTAGCGCACGACCGTAGCAAGCGTCATCGTCGACAAAGAAGAAACACCAGTCAGTGCCAAGAAGTAAAATACAACCGCCAACCCATCAACAATGAAGTAAGCCATACATACAGTAACAGTAAAAATGTAAGTAATACATACGAGCAGTAAAATAATAACAGCAATAGTAACAATAGCGGCAACAGCCACAACAACAACAACGGTAACGACCATAATAAGCGGCACAATTAAACGCAGCAGCAACGGCATCAATGGAAGTCAGAATTAGCAGCAGCAACAACAACAACAACAATACCAACAATTAAATATATAATTAGCAACAACAGCTAACAATAAAAGAGGTATCGACCAAAAGACTACTAGCTACACGTAATCGAATGTCGAATGATGTCAAGCACCGCTCGGCAGAGCCACAAACAAATCGTCCCCAGCTTTGTCTAAGTCGTTATATATATATATATATATATATATATATAAATATACATGCATAAATATGTGTCATATATAGACACGCCGCGGGAACCGAGCACAGCTGTCACAGAAGCGACCGGCATGCCACAAGCCGGCTTCTACTTCTGGGTTTCTAACGCTGTGTCCGACCTGATGAGCGGTCCAATCAGATACCCCGTTACCACCACTAGCGACGACTAACTACTTCGACATGTAGCGCTACTAGTCACCGGACAGATATCATCCGCCATCACACTGCCAGACAAGCGAGACGAAGAACCACGCGAGAAGCAATTCCTCGCTTCGAAAAGAGAGGTCAAACTTGGACTCCGACCGCGACGGCCTACTATCAGTAGGTATATATATATATATATATATATATATATATATATAGGTATATATATATATTAGTTCCTATTTCGCACGACTCCACAAAGATAACAAATGCTATTAGTTGTGTCTACAATCCCCTTCGTTCCCGTCGCCACATTTCTCACCATACTGTGCTTTCCGTCGCATTTCTTCTAGTTTCTGATAGTATAAGCAACAATGACTTATTTTGTCGGTCGCCACTTCTGCTACACACGTGAGACAGAAGCGGTGGTGACGGCAGCTATACGGGTTATCGGACCGAAGAGATATAGAACCCCCAAAACATCTGATAGAGCGAGGCCAGAGAATAAACAACCCTATCTTCTACTTACATATTTAAAACACATGCTTCTTATTTCTATATATATATATATATATATATATATATATATATATATATATATATATATATATATATATATATATATATATATATACATATACATATGCTGCCTCACTAAAGTCTTGTAAACAATAAAATATAGTTGTTTTGCAATACTTAATTTCGTTCCCATGGCGTACCGAAAAACCGCTATTGTGTCCACATCCATATTCCCGTACAACGTCTAGGTTCTATAATGGTGAATGCAGCCTATGCACATATGATGTTGTTCAGGTTATATTTCTAACTCTCGTTTAGCGTAGACCTCTAATAATACGTAATACATAAACATTTTATTTTTCGCCAGCCTGACTTTGGTAGCAGAAAACCGCTTAAATTCCAGTGCATGGTTGGTTTAGTTACATGTCAGACGTGTTTTATAATGGCTTCAAATAACAAAAAATATGGTGCGACGTAGCAATGTTCACTTCGAGGGTTTCTGGCGAAGTGCAAAAGTGGATCTGTCTGAGGAGCCTTGTTATTTGTTGATATATATATATATATATATATATATATATATATATATATATATATATATATATATATATGTTGTAAGTGCAAATTATGTACCTTTGCGTCTAGCACGTCTGTGCTTTCCTCGATCACGTCCATTTCATTGAATGCAGCACACTTCAGTTCCGCCACGTGAAGTTCCGCCGATTCAGCCGCGCTCGACACGGCATCGACACTCGTCGACACTCCTTTGGAGCCTTGCGGCTCCAGCTTGTCGTCACCTCGAACTGTGACGGAGTCGTTGCAGTACTTGTGTGACAACCCTGTTTCGGAACCGGCAAAGGCCGGCGTGCCGCCATCAATGTCACTCCTCGGTAAGCTCTTGACCGCCGGCGTGGCGGTATGCCGTTCAAACTTCAACCCGCCAGCACGTGGGTGAAGCCTCGCTGAAGAACTCTGAAGAGGGGTGGCGTTGGCAGTTCCAGCAGCGCTCGAGCCACCCGGAGATGCTCCTTTCCGGGCCGATCCCGTTGCAGCAACGGGAATGAGGCTTTTGGAATGCTTGCTGCTGCTGCTACCGCTGCTACGGCGGACCTTCGCCTTGAAGTCGCCGTGACCTGCTGTTGTTGCTGTTGCTGCTGCTGCTGCTGCGGCTGCTGATGGCGACATCATCGTCGTGCCTGTTGTCGCGTTGCCCCCGCCTCCTGTTCCTCCGGCGCCGGTCGACGAAGGCGTCGAACAGCGTGACAGGTCCCCGACGGAACCGTTCGGCGAGCTCTGTAGCGACCGGCCGAGGCTGTCAGGGTTACTTTCGCCGCTCTCCGACGCCATACTGCTCTTGACGCCGAGCAGCGAGCGCTCGCGAGCGGGCGTGCTCTGCGCCCGGAGTTCGCCGTCCGCCTCGTCGACGCCGCTGTCATGACTCTCTATCGAGTTGGCGATAGAGCCGCAATCTGGCGTCGGGGTGACGTCCCTCGAGCTCGATCCCAGTGACGACTCGGGCATACTACTGCCTGCTGACGGGCAGTCGCCGCCGTTCGCCGGCATCGAATAGCAACGCCCTGTGGCGGCTGCTGCCGCTGCCTCTGTCTCACGCCTGCGGTTGATGACACGACAAGTTAACAACGCCAACGACAACAAAGTAAATAATTATTTTAGATATATATATATATATATATATGTGTGTGTGTGTGTGTGTGTGCTTAATTAGGCAGAACTTAGCACACCCTTCTCTAGAACACTAGACAGTCCAATCTAGTTGTAGGTTGTACATTAACAGAGAGGACCTGGAACTGTCTGTGTAAAATAGGCTAGATTTTTTTTAGCATCTTTTGAAAGGTTGACCATCATTTGTTTGTGTTACGATCATTATTGGTGCGACGACGGTGCATGACTTACACCTATATATATATATATATATATATATATATATATATATATATATATATATATATATATATATATATATATATATATATATATATATTTATATATATATATATAACGACCAAATTCAGCGTTTGTTCGGCGGACATTGTTGAACTGGGCTAACCCTGGGTTCGAGAACAGATTACTAACCGTTCGCGCGGAAACAATTGTCCACTCCAAAGTGCTAACATAGCAAAGTTATATATATATATATATATATATATATATAAACACTGCCAAGCAGAAAGCGCAACCCATTCTTAGGACTGGAGCACTAAATCAATCACCGGTTACCAAGTGCCCCAAATGAGTTCCGTTCATATATTACTCTCGTCCAAACGACTACGATACTGACAGTACGGTAGAAACAGCAACAACATAAATAAAGGCAGCCCCAATAACAACAGCACACAGCAATATTAATAACGGAGATTTCAAAAGAGACAACTGAAATGAAGATGACGTCGATAACGTCAACAACGACAAGAAGCACGGGAGTGACAACAACAGCAACGACAACAACAACAGCAACAACTAGCATACCAATAACCAGTACAGCAACAATATCAACCACACAGTCGACGCCGATAAACGTGGGACCAAGTGTGAAGGGCACAATTTATGTTGTCCCTGTGTTTGGGCGTGAGAGGTTGGTCATTCATACATCACTGGCAAGCGAAGTGGCGTCGCCATCGACCATCGCGTGGCGGAGTGGGGGCTTGCATCCAGACCCAGACAAGTTCCCAGTGGGATATTATTAAAACACTGTACCGCGCGAACCGTTCAGTGGCTCAGCGTGGAAGCACTGAATAGGTGTTGCCGGCGTCGTTGTCAGAGGGTAAACAACAGAACAGAAAAGCGACAAGATACAAGAGGACTCTTTGAATATATATATATATATATATATAGCACACGAAAAGCCTGGACAAAAAGAAAAGGGGGAGAGAGGTGCGGTACCAACAGTGTGGGCTCCGAAGCCACGCAGGATTACTGTGGAAGCTACGCACCCAACGGACCGAAACAGCGGAACGCGTAGTGAGTTGAGAGCGTATGTGGAAAGCATGCATGTGATCGCCTCCAACCAGTAGCAGTAAAAGTCCTCGTAGTAGATTCCACTGGTTGCCGTTTCGAGTACCCATCGACCACCGACACACAAGCGCGACAGTCCTTCCAAAACGGAGAGCTTATGATGGGAGGCCCATCATTATACCCGCGAGCCTGCCAAGCTTACGATTCCTAAACAAAGCACACGGATGCGGACGGATGGGACGGGGCGCGTGTACTCCACTCCACTCGAGCCAAGTAATAGAGCTGACTGGCACAAGTAAACAGAGATCTGTTGTTGTTGTATCCGTACGTTTAAGCTCTTCGCACACTAAAGCTCGTCTCTATTTTGGTTTTTGTCATGAGACTTAGAGCATAGAATTCGGGAAAATATTAAGACAAAACCCTTAACACTTTAAACAATGCATACACACGCATGTTTGCTGTTCGTACCGTCAGAGTTCAGTTCAAATTCGAAATCAATTTATTTGCAAGGTTGGAGCCGCGGGCTCTGACCGTAGAGTCTAGAGACGACGCGTGGAACCCTGTGCAGCGACCGGTCGACGTATAGACACTGTATCGATATATCCTCGGATACGATGCATGGTACCATTTCTGCACAGTAGTGGGTTTTCACGATCCGACGCCTTTATGTGAGGCGTCGAAGCGTCGAAGATATTGTGGTGCAGCTTGCGAGATGTACTATGCCGCTAACTTGTTTTGCCTGCTAAAATGTTTCAGTAATGATCAAACATGTATGTATTGGTATGCTTCTCGAGTTTGCGATGATAGTAAGCAGAAAAAAGCTTCACAAATAATTAAGCAAGCAAAACTAGTTTATGAGGGTGACATACAGCTTTTTGAAAATGCGCCTTTTTTCACCACGTTTGTGCTCGTCGGCTGTAACTGCTTCACGTCGATACGTGCGTGTGTGATGTGTTTATGGTTCAAAAAGCCGTATATATGAGCAAAACGTAAATGATAACATGACAATGACAACTTTGTCGTTGGTGACCAGGTGCGTCATATCTTGAAGCGCGTAAATCCACTGGTAGCAGTCGTTGTATAAGTAGCAATAATAGAAATGGCTTACTAATTAATTGCCCGATTAGCTTGGGCCCGAGCAGGTCTAGCCTTAACATGGCTCCGAAGTATAAAACACAAGCCTGCCGTTATCTGGCCGTATTGTCGATGCAGAAGCACTTATTCATATATGGACGATCTGTCTCTCCCGCTCGCCTCGCGCTCTTCAGGAGTTTCTTCAGGAGCTCATCTCTGAGATGCTGCAACGAGTAAGTGCCAAGTGATCCTTCATTCCAAGAAAGGCTGTGCAGTGCGAATTTGGCGCTGATGGATGTACACTATATCACTTTGCTACTTGCAAAGCTTCGGGCGTCTTAGACAACTAACCGGCTCTTGAGTTGACGCTCATAACTGTTTGATGAACATGATCTCATTTTATGCCAGATTGGTGCAATAAACAAATTATGGTTATATATGGAAGGCTGCCTCTTCTGTGTTCGCGTTGCTCATACATAACTATCTACTGTTGTGTTTCGTTTTTAACAAACACCCCATCGAATTGTCTCTTGTTGTAATTTCGGTGTTCTTGCGGTGATGGGATATATCTAGTTGTAATATTCTCCGATCGTCCGTCCGTTATACCCATTGAATTTTTCGCCGCCGTTTCAGTTCGGCGTATTTTCTTTCGGGATCACCGAATCAAATAATAAAACCAGTTGAAAGCAAGTTGCAGCCCTGAACGCTTTTAATTACCCAGATTTGCGTTGTAGGGTCCTGATATTATCACTTCTAGTGTTACTGTTGCATTAAAGCTGCCTCGTATCTATATTGACAATGCCACCGCTATCCGTAATCTAGGTTTATACGTGCATGTATATGCGCCTAAATAGATAAGGCGTACGCCGTATGTAATATATTATACATTCGAGATAGGTGATAGTGTGTTGCATGGTATCCATTTCTGTACAACGTTCACTGGCTGTATCAGTAGCTGACGTCGGCAATTTGGGCCGCCGGAAATATTCAGCCACCAACATCGTATAATCGAAATATTCTATTTGCGATCGTTAATAGCAATGACGCTTTTTATTTTCTACAGCTAAACGCACAAAACGGCACCCAAATATGTATCATAGGAAGCCAATCCAAAAAATGAAAACAGAAGTAAACACGTTATTTTAATGAGGGTTGGTCTAATGCCGTAGCTATTCATGTATGCCATGAAGTTGTGGACGCTTAATAGACCTCGATAAATAGATAGCGAATAACTACTCATCTATCGTTTAGAAGTAGAGATAAATCATAATTCGGTTCTAACGTTCGGTTTACTTAAGTAACGGCGGCAGCCTTACAACGCTTAAATTCTCATTCAAAAAGCAGTCGTATTAGTAGTAGTAGTGGTAGTACCACCGAAGTGAAACGAGAGTAGTACCGATGAAATCTGGTTCTAGCATATATATATATATATATATATATATATATATATATATAAAACAAGTGGTACTAATACAGTGTAGTAGAAATATTAGACTCTACCTAGCACCACCTCTACCTCCATTCCCCTAATTTCACAACGAACCGTTTGAGCAGTTCTCTGTCGGCCATCTGTAGCTCAAGTTGCGCTTGTTGTTGCTGTTGCTGTTGTTGTTGCTGTTCTTGCTGACGAAGACGTTGCTCTTCGCGTTCGATCTCCTTCTCAAGCTCGACGAGTCCGGGCGCCTCGATGCCCAGACGTGAGGCAATTCGACCCAACTCGAGGAGACACAACAACACCGTTTTCGGCTGACTATGTAACACTGTAATACAGTCCACGCATCGTCGACAGCACGAGAATCATCTGTTGTTAGTATTAATCAATCAATCGAATCTGTCGATTGTTGGCGCAATTAACGACTACTACTAACTATGAAAGTCTCGACCTTATACTAACAGACTATCATACTAAAAACAACAAGGATAAGGGTAAGCTTTTAACCGCAACCCAGCACTATATATATGTATATATATATATATATATATATATATATATATATATATATATATATATATATATATATATATATATATATATATATATATGTATATATTCATTTATATGTATATATATTGGGTCTACAAAAAAGTTTTTCGGTTTTATATATATATATATACATACATATATACCTGATTGTACTGGACCGAAAAGATTAGCCCAAAAAATGCAAATAGTAGATTTACTCTTTGATTGAAGAACCGCACACGTAATACAGGAAGTTGTATCTCTTTTGGAGACGCCTGTCAAATTCAAATCTGCCGTTGCTTTCGTTTTCGACAAATTGCCGAGAACTGGTCGAGGCACGACTAAGTAGTGCGCAGCACAAATCTCACCAGCAAAAGCATTAAACCCAAGTCAATCGAAACCAAAAGCGAATCTCTCAAGCAACGCGCGTCGGGCCGGCCGGCTAGCTCGTGGCGATGAGGAAAAACATACACGCAGCAAGAATCAATGTAATCAAATAGCAACACAAATCGCAGCAAAATAGAGCCGCATTATCACCGATGCCACGCCTATTACAGGAGCCCAAAGTATGTCTATACGTCTTCAACAACAAGTCGCTACTGTCAATCCCATCCGTTCAATCAGTGAATGCTCTATCTCGTCGCAAAGCAAACATTCCTCTAAGCGCGAATAAAGTTCTCCGCCAATATAGCGAAAAGATATAAATACACTCAGCTTTCAAGACAGTAGCACTTGTTCCTTTCACAAAACATATCTCTATGTCCGCATATCCATCGTCACTTGCGTGTGGTTTCGTGTCAAAGTTGAACCAACGAGTACCTCAGGATCTGAGCAAGCGCAACAAAATTCCCCCCTTGATTTGCCAGTTTCGAGACCAGTGACGAAAAGGGGTCTCTTACGGCAATGTGAAACGTGGTGGAAAGAATATGTTACGCCCAATCATCCCAGAAGACGCCAAAGCGACTAACCCGGTCGTGTAAGTTTTTTACTTGATCTCTGCGTTTCGTGTACTAGGCATCGCATCGTCCACCACGAGATTCTTCCTAGTGATCAGACGATCGACACGGGTGTCTAATGTGATCAGCTCGACGGAAATTGTAACCCCCCCCTAAAGGAAAAGACACAGTCTCGGTAGTAGAAAGGGCGTTATCTTCCAGCAAGACAAGGCTCCGCAAGATAGCCAGTTTCGACTGAGAAATTTTGCCGCATCGACCACAATCTCCGGACGTCGCACCGTCGAACTGCCACCTATGCGGATGCCTGAAGAACTATCTACAGAGAAAAAAAATTGCTTTAACAGAAGCAGTAAAAACACACGTGGAGACACTGCTCGAGATGTGGAAGCCAGAATGGTTTGTCATGGGAGTTCATAGACTGGCCCAGAGATGGGAGTACTTTTTGAAACACTGAAATCAGTTAACTCGTCACCTTCTAGATCGAGTTTAGGAATGACTGTTACTTACAGTCCCACCTAATCTATACATCTGTACATACATATATGCATAACGAAGGCACCATCTATAAACGCACCACACAAGAATTACCGAAAAGCGCCGTGTCAATTGCCAATTTGGAGATGACGTAAGACGCAAACCCGCCGGCAGACACATGACAGCACAAAATGTATGGTACTTTGTCGTAGTAAGCAATAGTTGCAGTAGTTAAAGTCGCAATGGTATAGCAGTGCTGTGGCGGTAACTGAACTGATCGAGCTTGAACTACGGCGCACCTGATCATTTATCTATCTATGCACGTATATATCCAATTGTCCATCCATTCATCTACCGATATGGGCATGACCTGACGCCAGCTGTAATCCCAAGCGTCTAGCAACGCCGAAATCCACAACAACACCAACAACAATGCAAATGTCAACCGTTCTACAAGCCCGCCGGCAAGCCCGAAGGAACCACGACTCAAACCGCACGACCAACCGGTTAAGACTAAAGCAAATTGGTCACCTTCCGTACACTCTTGCGTGCCATTGTTGTTGTTGAACCGTTGTTGTACGGGTGCTGTTGTTGTTATTACGTCACTGTATTGTTGTTAGTTGTTATTGTTGTTGTTGTTCTTGTTGTTGTTGCTGTTGTTGTTGCTGTCGTCGTATGGTCACTACTGTAAGCGTTGCTGTTGTTGTCACGGTTTCTCCTGTTATTGTTCTTGCTGCTATCACGGGCGCTACTGCTGTCTCGCGTTTTTGCTGTTATTATTGCGGTTGTAATTCGCGCTGCTGCTGCTGCTGTTGTTGTTTTGTACTAATATATAATTCTGTCATGAATTCCTAAATGCTTCGGGCGGCATCGCGTCGTTACACCTCCGCTACCTACCTAACTACAGCTAATGCTGCCAATACAATGCTTTCGACGCGTGTGCCGACATCTTACAACATGGTTGTGACCTCAACCAACAGCCACATGCATTGCCTATGAACTGGGATAATAGATGAAAGTAGCACGCCGAAGATATCAAGTTTTTACAAGCAAAGACAAGCGCATTGTTGTTGTTGTTGTTGTTGTTGTTGTAGTTGTGCTTGTTCTGCCTGTTGTTGTCGCGTTAATCGTTGTTGTTGTTGTCGTCAGACGTGCTGATTCTCTTCTGTAAGTTAAGACTCGGTCGGCCTGCGTTTTTGCGGCGAATCAGACCAGTGCTTACACGATTGCATTCAAGAAGCATTATTGTTATTACTCTCTTATCAATTTCCTAGGCTGTCTTTGGTTCCGTCGAGGATGTCTTTTGTGGCGCGAATAGTTGTTGAGCGTGAAGTTATGACTATGATAACCAAACAATAACCGGCAACCCACATTTATGTATGTGTCTGCTAACCAACCAACTAAAGCAGCAGAACAAAGCAAAAGACGCGACACAGCTTGGTACTTTCGTAGGGTGTCGGTCGGTTACGAATACCGACGACACCCTGTCCGGATTTGGTTTGTGCTGCCACTAATACGACGGATAGGCCAGATTGCGCGATTGCGTTCAGCGGGCGGTATTTCAGTATCAGAAGATGTGCCATTATGTTTGGCGGTAGGCGGCGAAAATTGAGGAGAAAACGAAATCGAACCGGGTTGTCTCATCGACAGGACATCATACAATGGAGCACATAATCAAGCCAACCAAAACATGATTTCTGTTCTTGTCTGGTAAATTGCCAGCAATTAAGAGCTAAGTAAGATCACACTCAAAAGAATACCAACACGCTGGCCAACAACCCCTTGGCACATTAGTCCAGCCAGGTCTTAAAGAAGTTACGCCTCCAGAGTTTGGATTGAGTAAAATAAGTCTCGCATTATCACAACCATTACATGCAATGGCAACTAGAAGCAAACATGTAAACATTGTAGTGCGTGATATATATATATATATACAAAAACGTATTCTGAAGCTGAAGATCATTTACTAAAATTCGGCCATAGCTGGGGCCAACTCATTGTGTGTAGGAGGACGAGGAAGAGAAGAAGCTTCAGGAGCATGAATGAAAGATTTTGGCTTTACGTTTGTCGAACAAGACGTATGCCGCAGCCGGTTGCAGCAGCGGCAGCAACAGCAGCAGCATCATCATCAATATAATTATCATCAAAACGCAATCTCATCCACCATGATTTCCCGTACCCGACAATAATGGTGACGACTATGATGCTGATGATGATGATGGTCTGCTCATGATGACGCCGATGTCGTATTTGGCGCGTTATTTCTTGACATGTCATTTTCTACTTTTTGATGTCATTGATGACGATGACGACGACGACAGCTATGACAATCACAACAACAATAGCAAAAACGACGGCGACAACAGCAACTACGAAGAAGATGAAAAAGAACAACAGCAACAACGACAACAACAACAACAACAACAGCAACAGCAACAACAACAACAACCACAACAACAATAGTCAGTCAACCCCACAACAACACCAGCAACAACAACAACAACAACACCACAACAACACAACAACAACAATAGTCAGTCAACCCGCCGACGAAAGACGGTTGGGGCCGGCGTGACGATGGCGATTGTGGTGGCGGCGGCGCTTAGCGTTAGACGGACGTCCTTGTGCAGCGCGAATCGTTTTCATCCCAAAACGGAGATTTGGGTCATACCTTTCCCCACGCAGTCCCCAATCCGGTGTCCACTCGACGTCTGTCGTCCAGCCAGCCAGCCAGCCAACCAGTGAGTCGGCGGCCAATAAAGCAATACTAAAACGGCTCGAGAAGACACACATGTCTGTCTGCCCGGGAGGCCAGTTGAGACCGAGAGCGGTCAGAGACAAAACGCAACGACGAGAAGAGAGATCGCACGTCGGAGAAGCAAGCGGAGCACGGCCAACACATGTAACGTGATTGTAGGCGTTGTTGTAACCAATCTGGCCAAAATACTGCCGAGCACACGTCAAGCGGCAGCAAGCAAGACGAAACTCAAGGCCCCTCAATAGCCGAGTTTACCATTCCCGCCCCGACACGTCGCTCCTACGTGGAAGCACAGGACCACGAAGTTGAAGCTGAAGCTAAAGCTGAGAAACAAGAAAACGCTAAAAATAACTCGTTGAAAAACGTTTAAGAAAACACCGGTGGCTCGAAGACTGGGCCAGGTCCTCCCCGGCCTGGTGAAGAACGGATTCAGCATAGAGCATGAACGGTATCGTACGTAGGAGACTACCCGATAACGATTACCGTTAAGCTTGCAAAATATCTGCACAAGAAAGACAAGGCTCCAGACCCCAAGTGTGTCGTCATTCCGTGGGCTGAGCGACAGGCAAAGCGGAGGACGCAACCTAGGCAAACTTTCTCTGGCCAACAGCACTTGACGACGTACCACAGAATTCATCTAGGCAAAATAGCGTGAAGTCCTGACATGACGGTCTGGCAGACCTGGTCGCCGACTATGCTTGAAGACGAATGGCAGCAAGGTATCCAGCGCCGGTTCAATCATGATATGATTAGAGCAAGACATAAAATAGTGGGAGCAAGCTATCAGGCTAGTGAAAAACGAACAACAAAAAATGCAACAAGTTGGATGGCCAGCCAGCCCGGCCGACAACCAACTAGGACGCGGCGACCGAAGCCGGCCAACATTAGCCAGGAACGAAACAAAAACGGAGTTCAAGGAATAACCTTAATTGTCAATAATATGCAGGAGTTGTACTAGAGCTAGATGTATTCATCATCGCGCTCCAATAACGTCGTAGAGGTGCTACAATCGTCGTGCGTGCGGGAGCATTGCAGCAGTTTTCGTAGTCGAATCTTCCTGTGTAGTTGCCGTAGAGTATGTGGCAGGCGTCATAATGGGCGTCATCATCGTCATCGACATCATTAATATCAATGTCAGCATCGTGTCGTGAGCGTAATCGCACAGATCGACCAAGCGCACCGACAAACTTCTTCCTCCAGCTAGCTACGACCCACCCGGACACAGCAGCAGACGTCGTGGTATTGTTGTTGTTGTTGTTGCTGCCAGGATGCTCTTGATGATCGTGTATCTAACGCCGACACGTTGTCACCACCACTGCGCTGGTGGTGACAACGTGTCTGGTGGTCCTAGCGCTAATTATTACTTAGATCTGTTTTTGTTGTTGTTTCTTCTTCTTCTTCTGCTGCTGTTGTTTCTGTAGAAGTAGTAGTTGTTGTTTCTGCTACTTTATATTGTTGTATACTGTATATTGTTGTTATATTGTTGTTGTTATGTTGTTGTTGTTGTTGTTGCTGTTTTTGTTGTTACTTCTGCTGCTCTTGTTTGTGTTATCGTTGTTGTTTCTTCTTCTGCTGCTGCTGATGTTGTTGTTCTTATTGCTGCTGCTGCTGATGTTGTTGTTTTTATTGCTGCTGCTACTGTATAGTCCAACCGTCTGTTCATTCTCCGCGGACAGCACGTCGCCATCACTCGTCTGCGACGATATTTCGCTTTCGCCGTCGTCTATCCCACACAAAGCGCACGCTGACGGCGAACGGCAAACACTCGGCCATTAGAATTCGCATCCATCCTCACACGAAACACAACAGGAAGAGGAGATCATCAACGTTGTCTATCTACTACTACTACTCTGCATCTCACATTTGTAGAGGCGTGGACACTTAGTGGATCTTCGTACTATTTATATATATATATATATATATATATATGTGGCGGCGTGGTCTAGGGGACCAATGCTTTAGGGCGTCATTTACCGGGGTGTCGCCAATTCAATCCCTGTTGTTCATGGGATTTTCTTTAAGCGACGCTCACTCAGAATAGATGATAAACCATACCGCTGAAAGTCAGCGACCATGTCACAACGACTGTTAAAGAAACCCTAGATATCTAAACATGTCCGCTTATGCTGCCGCTCTAAGCGCCCCTAATATTAAAACGGTAACATGTGTATTTCGTTATACATATCAAGCGAATAAGAAATCATATATATGTATATATATATATATGTTTATATATATATATATATATATATATATATATATATATATATATATATATATATATATTAGTGTCTAAACCCAACCTAGCCAGCTTAAAGCCAGCATAAAGATAAGCATTTCTTTTCAATTGAGGGTGCAGGAAATGTCCCATTTCGGCGTGACAGTGAAATTACTCATTTTCGTTATAACGATGTGGTTGGTCAAACATTACTTCGCCGGCGAACTATACCAGCGTGCTTGAACATAATGTTATGCTAATTCGTTTTACATTCCATGTTAGTACATTACAGCTTTGCTATTATGCTCAGAAAACAAACACACGCAGAAAAATGTATGTGTTAAGTGTGAAAGATAAACAGTGAGACATCACCGGATCTCGCTTTTCGCAAACTGTACTAAGTACTATTCTTTCTTCGCTTTTTTGCTTCTCCTGCAATGGCAAATTTTGTGAAACAATGCACTAACCAGCCACATAGAAAAAAAAATATCTGTCATTCTTAAACAAGGCATTCCCGCTACATAATATTTCATTAAACAAAATGCGTATTTTAACGAAATCAACAACCTCCTATACTAATAACACGTTGCTGTTCTTGTTCTAGTAGTCGCAGCAAGAGCGGCAGTAATAACCACAACAGTACTAACAGCAACAACAATACAATAACAACATCCATCGCAATACCGCAGCCGAGACGATATCATCATCATCACTATCTACAAATATCAATTCAGAGAATCAATCAATAAACTTTGCGGCTCCTCGCAGCGGCAACAAATTGAATTTCCGAATCTCTTTTACTGTGTGTGCCATGGGTACTGCAAAATTTTTTTGTTGTTGCTGTTTCGTTGTGTCGACGATGATGAGACGATAGTTGATAATGATAGGATGCCGATTTTTGCTGCCGTAGCGGTTCTTGTTGTCGTTGTTATTGCTGCTGTTGTTGTCGTTGTCATCGTCAGTGATGTTGTTGTTGTTGTCGTCGTCGTTGATGTTGTAGCTATAGTTACTGTTGTTGCTTTTGCTATTGTATTTGGTACTGTAATTGCAGCTTTCTATGTTACTCATTGCTAAAATGCTGACGTCGTTGGTCGTTCGTCGTGCGGCTAGAGTTTTTATACCCCCGTCTCCCCCCGTGTTCAATCATTCAGCCGCTGGTGTGCGTGTCTGCGTGCGTGTCCGGGTCTGAGTATTAACGGGGGCGTCGTTGTCGTTGTCGTCGTCGTCGTGAGAAGAGAGAAAGTCTTCTCATGCTCATCTTTCGTTCATGTTCATCTCTGGGTTGGTTCATCATTTTTTTGAGGGGGGGGCGGGGGGGGGGGGTTGACGAGGAATAGGCCCTCCCTCATCCACACACTGCGCCCCCTCTCGTTGCCTATCCATCCATTCATCCATCCGCCCGCCCGCCTGCCCGCCTCTTGTTGGGGCTCTCCGCACGGAAACGAAACAAACAACGATCGGCGGCGGCGGCGTCACGAACATCGCGCAGAAGATGTACAATAATGTACGGCCTTCGTTGCGAACGCGTCACGGCTCACCCACTCTCTACTCCCCCTCGACGTAGCCAAAAACCAAATCGTCGACGCAAGACATTTCCGCGCGATACGAGCTCACTAGGAGGAGGGGACGAGCCAACGAGCCAGCCGACCACGAGAAACGTGGGCTTATATGTGTATGCCGGGCTAAACACGTATATATATATATATATATATATATATATATATATATATATATATTACAGTACAGAAGATGTTTTTCGGCGGCTTCTTGCAGCCGCCTCTGTACTGAAACAAACATAGATTTCCAGGTCAGAAGGCGGCACATACAGAAGACGTTCCATAAACAACAAACTACTGTTGTCATATTTCTGCAGACGCCGAAACTCTTATAATAATAATAGTCATATTAACAACTGAGACCGCAGCAACGTCAACAACAGCAGCAGCGGAATCCGTGGATTATGTACAGCGTACACCAAAGAAATCACGGACCATTTGTAGCGTACCAAAAAGTATAGATAAATTAATACTTTATTTAATTTCACGGTCCGACATTGTGTCAGCCACGCCCACATCCCGCATAGTAGGTCGCCAGCAGGCTGGCACCACTTCAACATCGTTCTTAGCACGGCTGCGGCATTGCCTCGTTCGAGAGTCAATCGAGAGCCTCTCTCTGAAAGAGAAACTTCACCTGTCATTTTTTTCTTGGCCGATAGAAGAGGCTATTCGTCAAGCAGCTGCACGTTATTACAGTTGTACATGGCTATCTAAAGGAAGATTCGCCTATTATGCCTGTTCATTCTTCGCCGAAGATTAGCAAGATCCTTATACGGGCGTCGGTGCACCTGTGCCCAAGCGACGGCGAGGGCAACACGCAACGCTTTTCGTCTAGCTTTCAGGGTTTTGGAAAATGCCTGATACTACACTACTGCTACTACTACTACTACTACGACCACTGCCAGCTAGCTAGCAGTGACTCGCAAACGCCAAAGTAGAGCCGTGTTGCATCCTTCCCACCGCCGCCCGCTGTCGAAATTGCTCATTGGCATTCTTCTTCGTAACGAAAATCGCATAGGATCATAAAAAAAATTATAACAACTGTACCGCACGACACATCCACATGAGCGGAGTCAATCCAGTCGGATTTGCGTCGGCTCTTTGTTTGCAGCAGCCGCTAGATTTACTACTGCTGCTGCGACGACTACTGCGATATCAGCCGTTTGCAGGCAGTTGTGAACGGCCGAACCCGATTTCGGCCGCGTCAACATCTCTGCGTCAAATGTATTATTGTACGATTGAGTAACATACTAAACGTATCGTTACGGGAACGATCGCATTGGTTCCGCTTGAACAGACGGCGAACGGCGAGAAGGCGAACCTACACGACACCTACGAGGCCCCAAAATAACTTAGTTATGTGGGAAAATGTTGTTGCCATCATACCTGTTCGCTTGTTGTTTTGTTATTGTTGCCGTTATTCTTGTCACTGTTCCTAGTTGCTGTTGTTGTTGTTGCTGCTGCTGTTGCATGTTATTATTATTATTGTTCTTATCGGTGCTATTATTATCACCACCAGCATCATCATCATATTTGAAGTTGCGCCTGTTTACGGTCTGTTACTTATATGTTTTTTTTTACTCATATCGTTGTTACAGTTGCTGGTCCAGTGCAGGTGATACTTGTGGTAATTTTTGTTGTAATTGTTGTTACTGCTGGTAGCAATGGTACTTAAGGTATTTTTGTCGCTGTTCTGGTGCGTATTGTGAAGGTTGTTATTGTTGTCAACCTTGTCGTTGTTGTTGTCGCCCCTTTCGCTATTGTAGGCATCGTTTTCATTTGAATGGCGAAGAATGATCGTGTTGTTGTGGGTGTGACTGATGTCGTTGAATTGTTGTTGTTGTTCTTGTTGTTGCGGCTGCTGCTGCTCTGGCTACTGCATCGATTTTGAATTTGCTCGAGATGTCGAAAACAAATATTCAAAGTCGTGCACTTTTTAAGCTAGGTTAGCGTTCGTTTTCCAGCACTACCACCATCACCGTTATCATGCAACGATGACCGCTGCCCCGTCACCGCCTTTGATCGTGGCGTGGTGGATTAAGTCTGCGCCTCGCAACCGGAGGAGACACTAGATAGGTGCTCGGTGGGTTCGAGCCCCACCACTTTGCACCGATTTGTATTTGTATGGGGGTAGTCCGTCTATGAAGCAATGTGAAAAACAGTTCCGTGGACGTTAAATCTTGGTTGAGGGTCCCAGCCCAAAAACTTAACTTTAGATTGATAGATTGGTGGGTAGATAAATAGAATAGTCAACTACAGAAGCATCCGGATTGGTAGGTACGCCTGGCCGGCGCCGCCCTCGTGGCCAGCCGGTTGGCCGGCCAGCCCCGGCAGCAGCATCTCATCAAAAGTAACACATGTAGATAGATAGCTATATAGATAGATAGACAGATAAATGTCATGCCGTGTCATAGGCAGCGGCTCTAGAAGCGGAGGAGATAGAAAACAAACAGTAGAGAGGTGAGAAAAAGGAAAAGAACAAAGATAGGGGAAAGGAAAAGAGGAGATTGAGACCACAAATACAGATATGCAGGTGTACGAAGATACAAGGAAAAAGCAGAAAGTAAAGAGGGAGAGAAGGAAAGACAGGGACAGGAGAAAAGGCAGGGAGAGGAGGAAAGAGAAAGAGAGAAGGAAATATGGGGAGAGAAGGAAAGAGGGAAGACAGGGAGCGAGAGAGAGAGAGAGGAAAGGGAAAAGAGCAGCAGAGCAATGTGTCGCATGCACGATGAGATGGATCACCAGGCAGACTGACTGACTGACACATCGACCGACGGACAAACGGACAGGCAGACAGACATCAATTGGACAGACAGACGCAACCCCCCAAATTGCCTCCCAGCACGAACAGCAGATGGATACGGCTTCCCTTCTCTTTCTCTCTTTGTTCTCCTCCTCTGTCTCGTTGGCTTCTCGGTTTGCATTGTCGCATCACACCTGGACCCCTCCCCCTCCGCCGCCGCCACCACCACCACCACCACCACCACCACCATCCCTAGATTTCTCTCGTGATGCCCCGCTCCTCCCGGTGCGATGGTCAAGTCCGCAATCTTCTTGTTTCGGTCGGCAGGAAGAGACGTATCATCATCATCATCGGAAATCGTCGGCCTTCTCCGACGTTGGTAACGACGAAATGAGCGGATTGAGTGGCCGCCACAACAAAATCAACTGCAGTAGCAGCAACAGCTGCAGTAGCAGCAACGGTTGCAGTAGCAGCAGCAGGTGTCGCCGCGTTCGGATCGTCGGGGGTTGCCGATTGTTGACCAGTCTAGTAGGCTAGCTAGCTCAATCTCGCCCCCGAGTGTTTAATCGGCCAATGTAATGCGCCCTTCCGCGTCTGGTTGTTTCTCTGCTGCAGCTGTTGATACTGCAGTTGCTACTGTTCTTCTTCTTATTTTTATGATTATCCTACATTACTACACGGAGGTGGACACGGAGGACAGCGAAATACAGTACCCGTCCCGCGCGGGCGACCGAGAGCAAGCAAGTGAATGAGAGGCAGAAACACAGAGAGAGAGAGAGATAGATAGATAGATAGAGAGAGAGAGAGAGAGCGTGCGCGCAGCGCGTGCTCAAGTTACGCACGTCTGCATCACGCAATTGCAAGTGTACAATAAAACAGTCTGCGTTTGATGCAACAGTCTGCACTGCTGGCGACACGCACGACGTCCAGAACAACGACCCACACAAACGACGACAACGTCAACAACAGCAAACACACTAATAATAATAATAATAATAATAATAATAAAAAATATTATAATAATAAAAATAAAAATAATAATAATAAAAAATATAATAATAATAATAATAATAATAATAATAATAATAATAATAACTGCGCCAGGATACCGACAAAAAGACAATAACGTGACAAAAACAACACCCACACCAACAGCAGCTGCAGTAACACCAATAACAACTACAACTACATATGATCAGCAGCAGCAGCAGCAGTGACAACAGCAGTAATAACGATACGACAACCGTAGAAGCAACAACAGCAAAAGCCAATAACAATGAGACAAATGCTGCACTTCAACTCACAACAACAACAGCCACTACAACAAGACTCCACAGTAATCATTGATTCTAAATGCAATTATCCTTACAACAACAATGCCACGAAACACACCACCACCACCACTAGCAACAACAACAACAACAACAACAGAAAGTAGGACACAATAATAAGAAGAATGCAATCAACAGATACAAGCACAGGTGTGAAGCACACAATCAGTCAGTCAGTCAGGCATCCCAAGTGGCACCAAAGATCATCCAGCCGCTAAACAACGACATCCATAACAACAACACCGACAGCAACAACAACAACAACAGCAACAACAACAGCAGCAACAACAAAATCATAACAATAATGACCGTAGTGGCAGCATCAGCCAGAGCAGCTGCCCGATCAGCTATGCTTAATCTGCAGCAGATTTGTTTGTTCGAACCAGCTGGTCGGTCGATGTAGCATCGGTTCAGCCAGCCACACCAACAATCGTCCTCGATGCGTTGAAGTTTTTTCATTTCGCGCGTGCTCTTGCCTGCCGACGTGAAGCTGGCTGTCAAGCCTGCCTTAACGTCTTCGTCGCCGTCGTCATCATCACCACCCCCCACATCATCATCATCATCGTCGTCGTCGTCATCGTCGTCATCGTGATGCTTGGTACTAGTGACAGTAGTAGAAATGGTAATAGTCGGAGTATAGTAATAGTAATAGCGAAAGTAACAGTAACAGTAGTAGTAGTAGTAGTAGTAGTAGTAGTAGTAGTAGTAGTAATAGTAGTAGCAGCAGCAGCAGAAGTAGGCAGGCGAGAGGTTGTTGTTGTAGCTGTTGTTGTTGTGGCTGTTGTTGTTGTTGTAAAACCACCAGCGTTGCTACGAAGTAAAACGAAAGTAATTCCGATGAAAATGACGACGACGTAAGACATTCGTAGATTCAATTTCAAGACGGATAAAAACGAACGCGAAGACGCGAAGAAAGCGCACCATTACTACTACTACTACTACACGTACACGTCAGCGTTGCGTTGCGGTACCATCGAATCAAATGTATGCGTTAGCCACACGTTCAGTGGCAACACCTATGTGTTTCGAAGCTGGGCGGAGTAGGGAAGCGTCTCGGCGCTCGCAAAGAGGGGCGAGAGAGAGAGAGAGAGAGAGAGAGAGAGAAAAAGCAGCCGTCTTCTAGCTGGCTAACAGCAGTAACGACAGACACACCTGACCATTGACAGAGAGCCGACAGCCAACGGTATCGTAACGGTACGTGCGTGTGTCAGTTTGGGCACGTTTTGCGCGCCACATTTTCGAAAACGACGACGACGACCACGACGGCAACAACAGCAAGCGCAAAAAACAGCAACAACAACAATAAGGCAAGCAACTCCAACAACAACAAGGTAAACAACAACAACAACAAGGCAAGCAACAACAACAGCAACGACAAGGCAAAAACAACGGCAACGAAGGAACCGACGCAGCCGACCACGAGGTTCTCCATTTTGCACAGCCGATAATGCGGCGTCTCAATTCTCCGGCTCGGTTTTCCATCGTCGTCGTCGTCGTCGTCAGTAGCTTCTCGATTCGCCTGGATTTGCATTTCGGCCGACGGCGAGCGACAACGATACGCGTTGACATCTTCAATATGAGGAAGCTGTATATCTGTGTGTGTGTGTGTCATTGGTGGTGTAGCAGAAGCCGCAGCAGCAGCATCATCTGCCGCCGTTGTGTTGTGTTACGTTGTGTTGTGTTGGGCTGGGTTGCCGCTGTGTTCCTGGGGCCGGCGTCGACGAAACACCCGGCGTTGTGCTCTTTCGATGTCATCTGCGTGGCCTGGCAGGATCGCCGCTGTATTGCCACGACTGCGGCATGCGACGACAATCATACGAACAACAACAACGACAATAACAACGGCGACGATGACGACCACAACAACAACGACAACAACATCATCGACAACAACAACGATGATAACAACAACAACGACGACGGCAAACACAGCCACAGCAATATGTACCTATCAACTAATAAGCATAATACCAGCAACAGCAGCAGCAGCAGCGGAAAGAACAACAGCAGAAAAAACAATAGCAGCAAGAACAACAACAAAAGTAAAAACTATGACACTGCCACCTCGAGCGACAACACAGCAACAATTTTCACGCAACAACAACAACAGCAACAACAAAAACAACAACAACGACGACACTGCCACCAACCGCAATAACCCGTCGTCTGAATCCGAACACTATTCTCAACTACGTCATGACAGGTGGATTGTACCCTTTCCCATCATTGTTGTTGTTGTTGTTGTCGTCGTCGTCCTCTTCTTGACCATCATCACAATCTTCAGCATCATCATCATCATCATCAGCATGCCGAAACAATCATTCACCACCACAACAAGGAGTAGTAACATAGGCCCCGTCATTATGATTAGTACTAGTACTGTTGGCGGATGATTATTGTTATCAGGAGCATAACAATCATGATATTACTATTGGTCCATTACCCAAAAAAAAGATAAATTACATGTGTTTGCTTGCTGTTCAGCTTGAAGCCTCCCCTAACGCCGCAACCCTACACTTAACGCCCATCCATCTAACCACCCACTCGTCCACTCGCCCGGCCTAAGCCAAAATTCCAGTTCTTGATTCTCTGACCGACCCTGATTTGCAGATAGACTCAGTCCGATGCATTGTTGATTTCAATCATCGCTATCACTATAATGGAGCGGTCGGCCATCCTTATTAGATGTGCGTACGACCACCCCCTAATCCAGTTTCTTTAACGCATGAATTGACAGAACTACTATACTGAGTGAGTAAGTAGGCCGCGCAAGTCGTCGAAACGCGTCGCCGCATGCGTGAACTTGCATCGTCTTCACGCTACATTCACAGAGCTGGTTAGAGGTACAAATCCGTACGCAGTAGTTATTATTGTGAGAATATATAAGTGCTGCAATTATACTGAGTCTTTTGGTTACTAGTACCCGTTTCGACGTGACCTACCTAATAACGATAGCAGTGCATTATAATTATTCTGACAAAAATCATGAATGGGTTGTTGACTCATTAGAACAGAGTGAGAAAGATGACTTCTGGCTGTGGCACAACGAAAGTGTCGATTCTAGCACAACACTGATAATTGTACCACAAGGGAGGTACCGATGCAGTACGCTGTTGCATTTGTATGACTTACGCAATTAACTATAGATCTAATCAAATAGCGAGGTTGGAAAATGCAAATAAAATTAATTTTAAAACAGGTGCACACAGTGCAATTTGGTCTATATATATATATATATATATATATATATATATATATATATATATATATATATATATATATAGAACCCCTTATGATAATTTCGACCCAAGGCAAAAATGTATAGGCACTTCACTATTAAGACAGACGTGGTGGTGGAGTGTTTTTGACCCTCATCCGCGGTAGCCTAATCTGTAAACACTACGACTACCATGCGTACGCAGAATTCTCAGCTGATTGTGTTGACGTGAAACCAGATTATAGAGCAACACATAGAATATATCACACTAGAAAAAGCATGTTGCGTCTAGCCAGTTTCACTGCAGTTCTAATCACTACTCTAGACGGTCAGAGCACACAAGAAAAGTTGGAATAAGAATGTAGGAAGCCCGCCAACCTATGCATCACGTAGGGGTCGATATCAGTCAACCCCGATTCAGGCTACTGATAAAAGAACTGTCCGTTAGCAAGAGATGGTTCTTGTCAACAGGATTGGCCTTGCTGTCGCCAAAAGCTTCGCGTGAAGAACTCTGCCTTTACGAAGAACGCATGCTACCAACCTGTAGCACTACTATATGCTATATGATCTAGCGAACTCTTATATAAGATTGACCCGATTAAAAAGAAACTCAACGCACATCGTATGATGATCAGTATAACTTAGACAAACTTTTCGGGCTGACCCTCAGCCAAGATTTAACGTCCACGGGACTGCCGTCTGCATTGTTTCATAGACGTACCCCCATAAATACAAATGTGCAAAGTAGTGGGGCTCGACCCCGCGCACCTATGCGTCTCCTCCGGTGGCGAGGCGCAGGCGAATGGACCAGGCCACCGGGCACAAACGATTAGACTTAAGACACATTTCGTGCGTCTGCATATTGTATTTGCAAAATTACAATATGTAAAGATGTCGCAATGGTCTTAAACATATCAATGTGCAAGTACATATATCAGGAACAGCAGTTGGTTTACCCCATTTTGATAAAACTGAAATAAACCTAGCGGTGTAATGACAGACAATGAAATTATCAGTGACGGCAGCACACAACCCAATAACAACAAAAACACCGGTAATCTGCAGGAACAACATGAATTTAACGTAGCAACAAGACCGGCCGCATAAGAAGCGTTCGGCGACTGACTTACCGAGACCATCGGATTCGAACATGATGGCTTCATTAATTCGGAGCTTCCGACACCACTTGAGGAAGTTCTCAGTATTATCTCGAGCGAAGAAACTGCCCTTCTTTGCATCTGGCCAGCACTTAAACTCAAATGGTGGGATGCGTGTCTGAAAAGTAAAAATGAATCAGTTAGTAACAATATATATATATATATATATATATATATATATATATATATATATATATATATATTTATGGACATACACTCATATGCCCAAATTAATCCCAGGAAGCAGTAACTAATTATGATACACGTAATATTAATAACGAAAAGTAAATGTATGCGTATATGTTTAATTCGCAAGATTTCAGCCTCGTGTACTAGATGATCACATGGCTTTGAATGGTACGGGTTCGCAGGTGTTAGGACAAAGCACGTCCAACGTTGGGAAAACCCGTGAGCGATTTCGGACAAGTGATCCGAGTGACACTCGCCACTTCTCCTGATGGCCCATAGTACTATTCTATGGTGAAGCTTAAGGGGGCAGGTGAGTTTAGTGGGCATGTGTCTCAGGTATGGCCATGAGCTAACATCCATCGGCTGGGGTCAAGTTCCTCACTTCTAGAGGTCGGAAGTGGGACCCTTCTCATTCCCTACTCGCACCAATAATACGAAACAGCATTTAACCCTCCTCCATAAAGGAAAGGCCGGATAACTAGGCAGTCATAGTCTACGTTTACCGGACAGTTTTACAGGATCAAACACTTCCCGTCCCGGTGGGCCCAAAGGACCCATAACCGGTGCTATGCGGTAGATCTGCTGCAGTGCTATGCAACTTGTGATCCATCCGTTTACAGTGGAACAAATAGGATCATTAGGTTAAACGCCAAAAATGTGATTACAATATTAATCTCGAAGACTGCTATCTTTTCGTGTCAATAGCTATGGAGACATTTGGTCCTCCTATCAGCGGCGGAACAGTAAGATTTATTTGGGACGTGATGTATATAGAAAAGAGGCAGTGAATGGGGGCCAGCGCGAAAGAGATTATTTGAGATATTTACTGTGCCTCGCAGCGGTAGAAAAAATGCCGCTTCAAAAGCTGACCCCATTGGATGACTAAATAAGCTTATGTTGCGGAAACTGATAAAATACGTTCGAATCTCCACAATTGAAATTTTAATATATATATATATATATATATATATATATATATATATATATATATATATATATATATATATATATATATATATATATATATATACACATATATATATATATATATAACGGCAGAGGTAAAGAGTTCTTACAGCGGTTATTATCACTCGCGGTGTGTCGAAGAAATTCCGCGTGACTGTCGGCTCGATGAATTAAGGGCTAGAGATTAACGCAAGCTTACGGAGTCCAAATAATAATAATAATAATTATTATTATTACTAGTCAAAATTAATAATAATAATACACTTCAAAACAGCGGATAAGTAACCGTATTAGGCACGACGACGACGAAAGCCGCGGGATCAGGAGAAAATATTGTAGCAGGATACGTAATTCCGTTCCGCTCGCATATAAGCTGATAGCTGTCAAGCTGCATGAGTGAATAAATGACAAGCATAAATACGAGAGTCAAACCATTACCCGTACAAGAAGCATTTTAGTAACAGAGCGACAATAGCAACAGCAACAGGAACAACAACGGCAACACCAGCGCTGACAACAACTGAGACAGAAATAACCACCTGTTACAATACGTTCGAACAGCAACACCAGTGCTCGGTTGAGCGAGCTGACTGACAGTGCAAACGGCAAAGTGACAACTAATGTAACATTTAGACTATTTCCGACTCCGCAGCAGGAGCAGTAGGATGAACCACTATGTTTGGATAGACATACTGCGGCAAATCCACGAGACAATACAATGACAGCGCCAGCAATAACAACAAGCACAACAACAGCAACAACAACAACAGTAATGACGAATAATGGAACACATTGCGATAGCGATAGTAACAATTGACAACATTGACCTAAAATTACAACGTATTAATGTGTTGAACGTTGACTCAGCACTTCTGTTCAGCCTTGGGAAAACAAAGCCTCGGCTTGATGTTCTTGGGCTGCCGTTTAGCGACTTGTGCTGCTACGCCCTTGTGTAAATAGTACTACTGAATTCGTCTTCATGTGTGACACTTGCACAGGGACGTATCATAACACAAAAACATAAATATGTATTCCCAAAAGGAGACCCTAAATGAAGACAATAATAATGGCTAGAATAATCGGCTACCGTTTAACGATGAATACGTATTTGAGGTTACAGAAATACAGTAAACATAGTCTCTCTCTGGTCTATTAAGCTCCATATACTTCAAGGACTTGCATATATATATAACATGTGCGTGTATATATATATATATATATATATATATATATATATAACATGTGCGTGTATATATATATATACGTATATATATATATGCATTTACATATGCATACACATGTAACACATATACATGCATCCTTGTGGCAGCATGGCCGCTGACTCTCAGCGGTATGGTTTATTATCCATTCTCAATAAGCATCGCTCAAAGAGAATTCGATCAACAACGGGGTTCAAACCGGCGACACCCCTATAGATGATGACCATGACTGGCGCCCTAGCGCTTCCCAGACTGCGCCGCCACACACGTCAGATAGCTGAACATTGTCCCGAATGAAAAAGTTGTTTAATGAAGAAGCTAAACATAACAGCGTGTTCGGCACCACATCCTGAAAGACGTTCAATTAGCAGACAAATATTGCTGGTATTGAGAACACTTTGTAAAGATGGAGATCTTGTGATGCTCATTTGTTTTATGTTTCACGTTCAATACATTAAAAACTTGCCGTTACGCTCATAAAACAAACACATTCAAGAAAATGCGCATTTTATGGGGACATAAATTTAGTAGCAAATAGATGGTGGTTCGATTCGTGCTACGATTATTATAAGCCGTTTTCCCCATCCCCAGATGTCGGATTTTCATAGAGGCCCGTGTTGACAGAGGCAGAGACGTACGTTTCCTGAATATGTTCATTTTGTGAGCGTAATTAATGACTAATTTGCAACCGCACACTTTTTGAAATGATATCCGGCCAACCACATCGGTATAACAAAATTTCATTCCTAAACAAGACATCCCCCACATTCCATTAGAAAAATACTAATCCTAACGATTTCTATGATACGCCCAAGTCTGGCCAAACTGAGATTGAATGAGCCATGGTGGCTGCTTGGAAAAACTGACGGCCCCCTTATGATGTATGTGCAACTCAGAAGAGACCGACGATGTAAGCACCCCGATTTTCACAATTGTCGTTGCGTCTTTTTCAATACTGAGCGAGAACTACTGTCTTAGAACCAAAAGACTGGAAAGTTTTCTAAAATGACAAGCCCTTGCAAAGGCGCTCTTCAAGCACAATGAATTCTGCTTTGTGGTAAGAAGATTCGCAGAATTTGTCTCCGAGGCGAAAATAGTTGCCGCACAAAAGTTTGTGAGCCCCACACTACGTCCGGCACCAGTTTATCTTAAATAAAAATAAAAATTACATTATATATAGCAACTGGGCGGCCGTATCAATAAATGTCTAACCTGACACGAGATGAAACCGATGTTCACGTAGTTCAAGAAAACAATCGGTTAAACAAACAAAAGCGATAGAAGCAGCAGCAGCAACAACAATAATAGCCATAGCAACAATAATAAAACAAGAACAACAACAACATTCGCGTACATTAGCGACGTATGTGAGAGCTGACTGCAAGATTGTCCGATTGCCGAATGAAATACTGCAGCCTCGTTTCATGCGAGCAGCGGCATGTAATATAGCAACAACCAGCAAAACAACAACGACAGCGACAACAACAACAACAACAACAGCAGCAGCAGTAGCAACAACAACAACGATAACAACAACAACAAGAACAATAGTAACAAATGCAGCACCGGCCGTGCTGAAGATCTAATCTACGGGATCGCACACCGTGGCGCTCGCTGTTCAACGCGCGATCGCTCAAGTTGCGCGCGCAAGCTCCGCTCGAGGGGCCTCTTTGTTGAGCCCTTTTTTGCCTCGCGGTCGTGAACTTCATCAACGTCGCCGAACCGAATGAGATCAACCCTACCCGACCGACCGACCCACCGACCACTCGTGGCGGACATCGGCAATTATAATGTGCAGCAGCAGCAGCACCACCAGCAGCACCAGTCGTGGCAGAAGCAGCCAATGAAATTGGATGAAAGCTTGCCAGGATAATACGAAAAAATAGCAACGCTACTAACACACAGCAAGCAACAACAACAACAACCGAACGCCTAACAGCTATAATAAGCACTAATAAGAAAAAGAAGAAGAACTGTAACAACAACAACAATAACAACAACAACAACAACAACAACAACAACGACAAACAACGGTTCGCCAGCCAGAGGCTACATTAAGAACTGCCAAATTTTAATGCCACCTGCTGCTTTCATCATGTTTTTCGTTCATCACGAATGCTTTTCTGGCTCGGTTTAGTCGATCTACACAAAAAAGCACATACGCGTAAAAACTGCCAGCATTCTTCTATTGCATGGAACCACGTACTCATGCTTCCGAAAAAACAAAATGTTGTAATCATTGCGGTAAAATCCATTGTACGGTCATGCTTACTAATTATTGGAACACAGCATCACTTACGGCTTCGTTTATCCATTCCTCGGAGTAATCAGTATCAGAAGAGTACGGTAAGTGCTCAATAAATTCCAATTCCAGCTCTCGTAATCTTTGCAAGATTTGAAAGAGGCTGACTTGCTTAGTCCAAGTTTTTCTCTAAGCTCTTATTTAGTACAAACGTTTGAGCTCGTAGCGTCCTCCTTCGCCAGTTAGGGCCTTCTGCCAAATTCAGTCTTTCCGAACCTTCGCAACCACAGTGGATAGGTCCTTAAGCTATTACCATTGTACCCAAGTACAATGATACAACTTGTCTGGATAGCACTTGAGCCTTTCAACGACCGTAGATAAAAACGTTTTGCATTTCTGTTATCTAGGCAACCACTATTTTGCGTTACGACTGATGAAGACTGACTACACAACAAAACGAAGACCACCGGCAGATTTAGCGCAGTCATATTTACAACAAACAACTACCCTCTCTTAAAATAAGCTCCCTCTGGCTAGCTCCAAGGTAGTTACACCAAATTAAAAATAAACCGCAAATACCTTTTAAATTCAGGCTTCGAACCCATTGTTGATAACAGCTTGTAATACAGAAGAATTTATATATATATATATATATATATATATATATATATATATATATATATATATATATATATATATATATATATAGGTAGTTCAATAAGTTCTTAGAATGAGCTTTTTAGAATTCGAATTTTGGCGCGCTTCCACCGCTATTAGGAACTGCAACTTTTCGACTGCCAGCAGTCAAAATATTATGGTGATTGGCCGTTGCGATTTCGTTTGATCGCTTTTCCCGTGCAACGTATCGGCGTGATTTTGAAAAATGGAGAAAAAGAGTTTCGAGTGGTTATCAAGCATTTTATTTCAAAGGTTGGAATGCGACCCAAGTGAAAACTGAGTTAGACGAGGTGTACGGTGACTCTGCGCCATGTTTTGCCACTGTTTCCAACTGGATTAATGAGTTAAAAAGAGGTCGCAGGAGCACCGGGATGAACTACGTTCAAAACGCCCAAAAACGGCAACTGATTAGGAAAACGTGGAAAAGGTGCGGAAAATCGTTGCCGCAGATAAGCGAGTGAACATTAGGGAGATAGCGGAGGCCTTGGGGATCAGTTTGGGTAGTGTGCATTTCATCCTGCACGAAAACTTGAAGATGAAAGAGCTCAGAGAAAAATGGCTGCCGCATTTGCTCACCCAAGGCCAAAAAAAACGCGCCTGTTTTCGCTTCACAGCGAAATTTGGCCAAGATGTCGAACAATCCGTCGGATTTTTGGCGCAGATTCATGACCGTCGATGAAAGCTGGGTCCATCACTACACTGCCGAGACCCAAGAAGCATCCTGCCAATGGTGTGCACCTGATGAAGGACCTCCGAAGAGGGTGCGGACAACGGCATTGACCGGAAAGGTGATGGCTACAGTTTTTTAAAACCAACGTAGAATAATGCTGGTCGACTACCTTGAGAGCGGTAAAACGATCACAGGAGAATATTAGGCAAGACTGTTAGACTGCCTTTAGCAAGAACTCATCGTGAAACGGCCCGCTTTGCAGAAGAAGGTTGTCCTGTTTCACCAGGACAATGCTCCTGCACACAAGTCCCGGCAAGCATCGGCAAAACTGGCCCAACTGAGGTTCGAACTTATTGAACAACCTTCCTATTCTCCAGACCTGGCCCCCTCTGATTATTTCCTCTTCGGACATTTGAAGAATAGTCTCGGTGGAAAGCCTTTTTCCAGCAATGAAGAGGTTAAGGCTGCTGTCAATGCCTATTTTCAGTCTAAAGACGCGGAATTCTACTTAAGAGGTATAAAAGCTCTGAAATCTTGGTGGGAAAAGTGTATTGAGCATCTCGGGGAGTATATCGAATAAGATAAATTTAAAAACATGATTTGGAAAATTCTTGGTTTTCATTCTAAAAACTTATTGAACTACCTGAATATATATATATATATATATATATACCTGAAAAAACTTCGATACACCTTGTGACGCTAGTGTTACCTTTGTGGTGGGGTTCTCCGCTTCGATCTGCTGTGCGCGCATCTGGATGAGCCTCGCGAGTCGACAAACCACGACGCCATTGTCCAGTTTATTCATAAAATTGTCAGCGGTAATATCCGAAGTGTCTGCGCAAAATAGGGAAAACAAAACACAATGGGAAGCAATATTAGTGTGAAATCAATATTGGCCAACCTCTTGTATATGCATATATATATATATATATATATATATATAAGGTCTCGTTTCAGATACACTCCTGTAGCGCGTCCCAAAAACAAGAAAACACGGCTAAGGTTAGAGAAGCGTAACAACGTCAAGCCACCAAACATGACGCGTCATGTGGTTGTAAACTTATCACGTAAGTGCAAGCCAATAAACAATCTTAATTACACTTAAAAGTTGCACGGTAGCGAATAACTACGAGACTCATCACAACATGCGCAACCGAGCAAATATATACCCGGATAAATATCTAAGCTAGCATATCCAAAACATTGCTTTAAATTGTATATTAGAGCCTCGACTATTCCTGAAGTTACTGAGGCGTTATTGGTATTCCAGACTAAAGTAATCTTCACAAGCCAGTTCGCAGACCATCCGTCAACAAATAACGGCAGTAACAGTGATGCTATCATACAGCAATGAAACACGATTTAAGTATTAAACTTTAAATATTGATTAACTTATTACTGCGTGCGCAATTTCAAATTGGAGATGGCAGGCGTTTGATATATATATATATATATATATATATATATATATATATATGGGTACACATACATGATAATCTGATCGCTCTCGGTAGGCCGGATGTGGACAAACTGCCAAGCGATTTTCATATCTTTATTCCTAGTTACGCTTGTTTTTACTTATACAACACACCCGTTCTTAAGAAAACCAATACATGTTTTCGCCTTAGTTTCTCCTGTGGCCTAGCGAGTTGCTCAGAGCAACAGATCATGTTCACAATTTGATTCGGGTCTACAGTTCCTTATTGAAACTTCGACTTATCCTACACTTTATGTAGACTTTTAGCTCTCTTAACTTAACCACACATATGCTACCGTTTTTAGGTAGAGTTAAGTTTGGATGGTAACCATTTACTTAGTCCATTCGCATCACTTTAAGCAAATCAGTAAGGCTCTAAAAGGAGATAATTAGAATGACTGCTTAGTTTCGTGCAATAATTTTCAACTACCAAAAAGGTACACTTCTAGGTTATTCTTTAAAATAAACATAATATCTTTTAATTTTAAAGATCATCCGTGTTAACGGCGTTCGTTGCAACAGTCCCCCCTCCGAATTTGTTGCACAGTTTTAGTTTGCACAACGTGAAGCGTTTGCCCTTGCCCCATTTTAAACTCATAAAGTAGAGCTTAGCAAATCTGTTGTTATTCCAGTTTATGGCTTCTCTAATAATTTCCACTAGACTTAACACAGCCTGCAGCCAGTATCAGATTTTCTGCTCCTTGCCGGCTGCGTATGCAATTATTAACTAAATGACGGTGCCTGAAGTCGGGTGGTGAGCATTTGAACTCCATATATATATATATATATATATATATATATAAATATATATAACAGACTGCACTTACCGAGAATAGTGTTGAGCCAATCGGCGAGATCCTCTTTAAGTGGCCACAAATGCATCTCTTCGCGCTGCTTGACGCGGATGTACACCTCGTCAACACCCACCTCACCGGACAGCCCCGACATGACGGCGGCGCCTATCCACGATTCGTCCGAACACAGACTGATTGAGTCATCCGATGTCAGCCGGCCGTCCTCGTCACTCGGACTACGCAATACCCTGCAACGATGAACAGGTAGGTGTCAGTGAAATTAACAACGACAACCACGACAACAACAACAACCACAACAACAACAACGACGAAAACGACGACATCAACAACAACGACGACGACGACGCTATTGCGTGAACCGAACTCGGTAAAAACACCAGCAAATTAAGAACTCCAGCCTACCACCACACTAGCGGCCACGACAGGTGCGACAGATCAACAGAACGCAGTCTTCTGTCGCACACAAACACACAAAACAGAGAAACAGGACAATTTAGCTGCAATGCTCACAATCGCGTGCGCGCCTCCTCGCTTGCTTCACTCTGCACTGAGTTGAGCCAAGAATTCATCGTCAGCACCTCAATCCCACTCGCTCCACAGTCGTAGTCCTGCCAGCGACTCTGCCACCCGTCACTCGTCTGCCAAACTTCTAGACTTCTAGACTGACAGTCCAGTAACCACGCGCCAACCAAACAACTGAGAGACTGAGAGATGATGTTGCTGCTGCTGCTCGTCTTCGGCCGAGCTGATGCCAAATGCCCACCTGCTGAACAACCTCGATCGAGTCGAAGAATCGAATGCACCTAACTGCGAAACTTAATCGGCAGCTCGTCAAGTCCGTAGTAGATCGTCGTCGAACTCACGACCTTCTCCTGCCTCACCAGTTGAACCCGCCCTCTCCGCCTCCCCGTACTTTATCCTCTCGGAATCTCTCTGCTATGACTCGCAATTTCGTCAGCTGCTCGAGATGTTGAGGAAGATGCGGACATCAGAGGGCTGAGTGAACCGAAACCTTCATCATCAGCAGCAGCAGCAGTATATAAGCCGCAGCAACAGCAGAATATCAGCCGCAGCAGCGGCATATCAGCTGAAGCACCGGCGGTAGGTCAATGGCCATAGGAAATCGGCACTCTTGCAGCAGGATGGCTGCTGCTGCTGCGAGCTAATGGCTCACCGCATAACAGTACTAATCAACCAATTACATGATAAACAAGACTTCAGCAGCGAGCGACCCGAGTGACACGTTTATCAGGTACTGAGAGCAAACAGATTGATAATACATGATATATATATATAGAGAGAGAGACGAGAGGGGGAGAGAGAGGAGGAATACCAGACTACGAAAACGAAACAGAAGGCAGCCCTATTTAGCCGGAAAAGATGAATTTGCATTACCTATCGGCAATAAAGTTCGGTTACACACAACAAAGTTAAATCCGAATCGTGTCGCCTTTGCGTTAAACGCGCCAGGGGTCTACATACAGTATTTTCAGTTCATATTTCGCAACGTCAAAGTCCGTTGGATAGCATGCTCCCGTCAGACTGATGTAGTAAATACGTCGAAAAGAAGGCGCGCCCCCCGACCGACCGACCATACGGGGTTGTCCGCGAACGCGGAAGTCAGAATAAGCAGATCCCGTAGTGTCCCCACAGTGTTATCGGTATCGGACCGTTTGTCCGGGACCCGGGTTCCAGTGGTGCCGGCTGCGACCGTATAGTGCTGCTGTTCTCCGGAGGTTGTGTGTACGTGCTCGCGCTTCGAATGAAATCCGTCAGTACAGCGGTCCGATTGAGCGTGATGAAATAGCGAGGCCACGTGGCACGCATGGCGGCATCGGAACCACAGGTGGCGGGGTGGCGGCGAGGCGAGGGGTGGGGGGTTACACTGCTCTCGTACGCGATACGTTCTCCCCACTATTTGGTCGGCACACGAAACGACGTAATAACGCGTCTTGCATTTGATGCATTTTCCATCTCGATTCCAACAGGCAGCTGCTGCTGCTGCCGCCGGCGGGTAGTGGAGCACGACAGTCCAGCTACGCTCATTTGCCACCGCAAAAACTGTCGATACTGTCGAAGGTATTTATCTGTGTTTGTCTGTTCGTCCCACAGCAAATACAAATTGATAGATACAGTAGAAGCAGAAGCTTTTCGTACACAACGAGCACCAACTGCTGTGTCCACTGGGTCTGCCGATGCCTCTTCTCTCTCTCTCTCTCTCTCTACCCGGGAAGGCCCGGAAAGATTACGACTACAGACGATCGATCAATCGATATTAAATAGATATGGTTGGTAGGTTGGTCAGAAAGTAACTGGAATTTTTTGCTGTGTTTTTGAAGTGTTCGCCACTTCTCTAAGAAGTCTGCTTCGTTTACAAAACACGTACATCTACGTAAGCGTAATAGACTGTGGAATCTTCGAAAGCTTCGTAAAGTGATTTCATTGGCTGTTTTTGAGTTTTGGCTATATGAATTCAGTGAATGAACTTAACAGCGAAAAGTTTCAGGTACGGGCGGCAATTTTGCATGAGTTCAAAAAATGCCTTATTGCTGCGACAGCTGTCCGAAATATTTGGAACGTATTCAGCGGGGACAGCATTTCAAATATACATTTTCGTGCTACGATTGGTTCGCCAAGTTCCGTTTCGGCAGCTCAGGCCTTCTTGATGATGAACCCCGTACTAGAGGAGGAAGGCCTCTTACGTGAAACTGTGGAACAGAATCCCCGACTGACTTGGCGTGAATTATCCATGGACTTAGAGGTGTGTCCAACAGCTATCGTCAGTCGCCTTTGCGCCCACAATTTCGTGTCAAAGTGGAACCAATGGGTACTCCATGATTTGAGCGAGCGCAACAAAATTGAGCATCTAGCAAAATGCTCTTCTTGGCTTGCCAGACATAAATAGTGTCCGTTATTGGAACGAATTGTTACCTGCGGCGAAACACATTCGTTTAGATACAGAAACTACAATTTGTTATCTTGGGAATCTATCGATCTGGTCCAGAGCTGGGCGAGGGTTCTGGCAAACAATGGAGAGCACTTTTTGAATAAATAAAGTCGGTTACTCTTTCAATGCTGTTCTTAGATTCATTGTAAAATTGAAAAATTGCAGTTACTTTCTGTCCAACCCCCCAAACCTTTATATATATATATATATATATATATATATATATATATATATATATATATATATATATATATATATATATATATATATATATATTTATATATATGTGTGTGTGTGTGATTAAACAACATTTGAACAGCAAGCCGTCTGAAAGGTCGCTTCGAGGTCGTGGCGAGCAATGCGCTCTTGTCCCTCTTATCGGTCGCTATATGATTTCTGCTGTTGTGATGTTCTTGTTGTTGTTGATATGTTTGTTGTTGTTGCTGCTGCTGCTGTTGTTGCATTTATTGTTGCAGCGCTGAAACTTCATCGAAGTGGCTGTGTCTCTTCCGCAGTTCGTGCGATGCCGCCGGTGGATAAACAACAACGACGATGATGATGATGACGACGTTGATGATGCCCCAGTGGCTGGCGACAATCTTGTGGTCTTAGCGATCGCCGCGGTAGAAACAACAGCAGCAGCAGCAGTAGTGGCAACAACAATAGCAACAACGACAACAACAACAACAACAACGAAAGCATACGTTGATATGAAGACAAACAAGACAAGAAACCGAAACACCACAGATGATAAGAAAGCCGATAGACGATACAGCGGCGTCGAGGACGGCTGCTGCTTCTGCCGCTGCCGCCGCCGCCACCACCACCATGACCACGATGATGATGATGATGATGACGACGACGACATGGACCCCCGCCAGCGACACGAGGCACACGAAAAGCACAAGGAAGGGAGGAGCTAAGGCATTAAGAAGCATAGATACGCACACACACACACACCGACACACGCACACCAAGTACGATATAGATCACCACCGTCGGCAAAAGCGTACCACGGCAAAGGGGCCGTTGCCGCTGCTACCTCTGTTACTGCCGCTGTCATCTGTACCCCCCCCCCTCTCTCCCTCTCTCTCTCTCTGCATGTATATATATATATATGTAAGTCGCTCGTTCGTTGATTGTTTCGCATTTTCCCCGCGGTTCCTGCCCCGGGCGGGCCCGTTCAGACAGAAGCGGTCGGTGGTTCCTCACGGCGTTTTGCGACGAGGTTCAGTTTTCTGCGTCGGTTTGCCACGGATCGCCGACATTCACCGTTAACCCCCCCCCCCCCCCCCCCCCGCCAACCCGCCTACCACAGGCCCCACCTTCCCCGGTGCGTGCGCGCACTTCGCGAAAATTCTTACGCTTCCTTACTTGTTAATTCACAATCTAAAAATAAACAGACCACCAGTTTCGCCTATATATATATATATATATATATCGCATCGTGTGCTTCTGGAGCTTGCTGATGTTATTAGCAAGATGAAACAACATTGATTAAAAAATGTACAATAGCAATAATAACAGTAGATAGTATGGCCAGAAAGAAATCTTTATCGATATAGGAGGTAAACGAATAAGAGCCAGGGTGGTAGAAGTGCATAGATATGTAGACGAGTTAACACGCTGGATAATAATAACAATAAATAGTTTAATTATATATGTATGTATATATATATATATACATTATTTTTCTGTTCATTTTTAACTAACAATACTATTATGGATAGTTGTTATTACATGACTAATACATTGCGCATATTTTTGCCGTACTTTTTGCATAATCATCGCGTAGAAGCATTATTACGCACTCACCGATGATTATTGTTGTTGATGAACGAGAACTTCGTGTTGTGGACGGTGAAGTCTTCCGACTGGGTCCGAATGTGTGTCCGCTGTTGACCTCGGCCGGTGGCCGGCGCCACCTCGCTCGTGGGAGCTGCCATTGCTCTGAAGGGGAGCGCTAGCGACTGTGAACACCCCCAAGTGCGCGATAAAGGAACGCCGTCGCTGTTGAAGTGCTGCACCTGCACCTCCGAGTCCGTGCGAGTGTGCCTCGGTATCTGTACGCGTCTTCGGGCGTCGGCCCTCGGGGGGGCGGAACTTCGCCCAGAGAACTGTTGCTCGGTTGCTCCTCTATTTACACGACGCCTTCCACGGCAGCTGACGTGGCTCACCCGAGACGCTCACAGGCGCCAATCGGTGGCTTTTCGGCATGACGAATTGACGACGATCTGCAGGCGACAAACCAACGGCACCGCAACGACAGCAACATCTGTTAAATGGCGTATCTTTTGAAACCCAGTACGCAAAGGCCATCAGTTCAACTCATATATATATATATATATATATATATATACATGAATAAACCGTACACGAGCAATTGCCTTACGGAAAAATCTTTTTAAAAAAAATTATATATATATTAGGTAAGTCAAAAAGTTCGTCGGCTTTCTGGGACCACATTTTTGAAATTCCCGCGCTCTGCAGCAGGGCCGCCTGAGAGTGCGGCTGGGTGTTTACATTCAGGAGCAGACCCGTGGCGGCGCGACGGTATACCGGTTCCAACTTTACCGTTTCGTTTGCGGAATTGGCAGCTGTTTGCAATGGAGGACAAAAATACGCATTTTCGACACATTATGTTGTTCTCCTACCGTGAAGGCATAAGTGCAGCGCAAACAACCCGGAGGATATGTGCAGTCTACGGCGAAAACGCAGGACACAAATCCACAGTCGAAAAGCGATTCGCCCGTTTCAAAGCTGGAAACTTCAATCTCGAAGATGAACCGAGGTCAGGACGACCCAATGTTGTGGAGACCGACGAAGTCATAAGCCTGGTTACTTCGAACCCAGGTTTGACCATAAAAGAAATTGAAGATGTAACGGGAGTCTCCCACGGAACCGTTTGGAATCGCCTCCATGATGCAGGTTTCTCGTGCAAGCGGAATATCTGGCTACCACACGACCTCAATGATAGGCAGCTTGAAGGGCGAGTCGATACCTGTCACGAACTCCTCCGGAAGAACTCGAATGAGCCATTTCTGAGGAGATTGATAACCGGCGATGAAAAACGGATACTCTACAGAAACGTAACACAGAAAAGAAGTTGGGTCCCCAGAGGTTCTCAGGCCGCAGCTATCCCTAAACCCGAAATTCATCAGAAGAAGGTTATGCTGTGCTGCTCGTGGGACTGTAAGGGCGTCGTGTATTTTGAGCTGCTTCCAATGGGTCAGACGATCAACTCCGTCGTCTACTGCAGACAACTCGAAGATTTGAAGGCTGCAGTAGCAACGAAGCGCCCGGAATTGTCAAACAGGTGGGGCGTCACTTTTCAACATGATAAGGCGACACCACACAAAAGTTTGGCCACCCGGCAAAAATTGGCGGAGTTTGACTGGGATGTGCTGCCGCATCCAGCTTATAGTCCCGACCTCGCACCATCTGATAATCACTTGTTCAGGTCTCTCCAGAACTCCCTTGATGGCACAACATTTGAATCTTTGGAGGCTATAAAAAATCACCTCACTCAGTATTTCGACGAGAAGGACAAGACGTTCTGGGAGAAAGGAATCATGGATCTACCGAGGCGATAGGCGAAGGTTATCGAACAAAACGGTCAATATATCATTGAATAAAAATACCGTTGTCTGCATAAATAAGGCTCTTTAAAATCGGGTAGAAAAGCCGACGAACTTTTTGACTTACCTAATATATATATAGAGAGAGAGTCCCAACAGTAGTCGAAATACAAGGAGATTCACTTATGAAGTCATGAAGCTCCATACCATAGCATGCTCCAGCGTACGAGATCAATGATTTGCTGTCATCCGCTGCTTGACAGCTAGGCAATGTCAAGGCACTACCAAGCATCACGCTTTCTTTATACAATATATTCTAAAATCAAGCCGAACAAGATGGCTTTGTGGCAAAGCATTTGCCTTACATTCGGGAGGCTTGGATTCGAGACCCAGACCGGCCACTCTTTAATTGGCTTTCATGGTTCCCAATTTAAACAAGGTGAATACCGGAGTGGACTAAAAATCGACTATGACACGTAAAACCGTACACGGGCATTAGCCATTCGGAACAACTAATACAAATATCGGCCTCTTTCTTTACTTACGTAATGAAGGCGAATATATATATATATATATATATATATATATATATATACCAGCCTGCCAGAAGCATGTGCGGCATTACAAAGTCTGCTTATTGATAAAAGTTGGTCGCGCAATGTGTGCACGCCATGAAGAGAATTTACGGTTTTCATAGACCGAAACAATGGTAGCACCATCTATCTAAATGTTCAACATAACAGCATCGATACTCCTAACATGAGTATAATCGGCAATACCACGATATTAACGTTTGCGTAATGTCGAATCCCTCAGTTGCGCCACTGATGATGCGCACCCCATCTGCAAGCAAGAGTACTTTCGTGTGTCTAGAAAACCTCGAGTGGACATAATACAATTGCCTAACAAAAAGGACCACATGAACAGCAATCATTAAGTACTGTCTACAAAGCGGTTCACAAAAACGGACATCCTAGATCTGCTGACCACTTCGCTATTTATTTTCGTTCGTTTAGCTCCTAATGTGGCCCTGTCTTTAATCTCAGATCCAAGACCTTCCAGCAAGATCCAAGTAGCTTCTATTGTTATCAACGGTTTCGCCTTCGATCGCTAGATCTTTTTCTACTGCCGATCAGCCAAGCATCTGCTATTGCGAAGTGGTGTCCATAATGTGGCAACTCAGCTGCAGCGATTTGGTACCACAGTCCTAGCAGTACGTACTACCATTACAATTGCTACAACTAATTGACTATAAACATAAAGCCAACCCAACGCTCGTTCACAACAGTATGCATTGTCCATAAAAGAACAGTAATCACAACAACAACAAATTGAATAAACCTATTATTACAATAATAATAACAATAATAGCAGGTTGATGACCGGTAGGCGAATGGTTGACCTCTATTAAACGGTCTGTGTGTCCGTCCCCCTTTGCGTCTGTGACTACAACTTCGACTAAACAAATTCTAGCTTGTCGCTTTACGTTACCCATGTTTTGTTAGGTACCAGCAATATACAGGCATAATACCCTGCTCAAGCCCGAATGCCTCACAGGTAGAACTAACAGGGGAGTAGGGAGATACAGGACGATAAACAGCCAAGCACACACATATATATAAATATATATGCGCCAAGCTTGCCAGCACAGCAGAAACGATCCAATCACCTTGTTGCTTTCCTTTCGTCGCAGTCGGGGCAGCCTATTTACACCAGGTTCAAGTGTCAGCTCATAGTAGAGGTAGCCCGCGCGTTACAAAACTTTCGTTATTCGTCATTCGGGCCCCGAACCACTTCTGCGCACGCTAACTCGTCATGTCAGAGCTTCGCTACAGGCCCACAATCTTTCTATTCACCGCTGCGAATTATGGTCGAAACTCTGCTGAACTGTCATGAAGTCAGCGGCACAAATACACGAATAGTGTGTTTTCTAACTTAAATGTAAACAATGTTCAAACAATGTAAACCACTACTGTATTAATAGTAAAAAAAAACGCGTAATCAGTAATAAAAGCAAGGAACAGCCACGCCTTATGGTTACCAGGTAAGAGTTAATAAAAAAACAAACGTCACCTCACCCGCCCTCTCAACGTAATCAATCCCTTTTCTCGATGCGTTTTTGTTTGCTATGGCGGCAATACGTACAGACAATAGATGCGTACACACGAAAAATACATAGGGTAGGAACATTTCTTTAAGCTCATGTACACTGTCGGAGTGTCAAGTTTGGTAGAGTGGGTAGGCTAACAAGCAGTAACTGTTTAGTAAAAATTCCCACTTCATTTATTTAAACCAAATTTTAAAAATAAACAATAACTATTTGGGGCAAATTTTGCTATGTTGCTAACTAAGTCGTTTATGTCACGTGAAGTATAGGTATGTATGCATGGACATATAACATGTGTCACTTTTAGCACAGGTACGTATGCATAGACAGGCTCTGCGCCGAGGACGCTTAGTATCGATGCCGCAAAAACGAGGAAAGAAGACAAATAAAAAGGAAGAAAAAAGAAACTGTTATTATTATTATTATTATTATTATTATTATTATTATTATTATTATTATTATTATTATTATTATTATTATTATTATTATTATTATTATTATTATTATATAGGTTTTATTTATTATTTATCATTATTTAGTTAATACAATTGTGAGGTATGAACGTTTAAATCATGTTTGTCCTGCTCTGTTCGCTTTCTGTCAGTTCATGGCGCCTATAATGGAAGCCACGTTCCTAATTATTATTATTATTATTATTATTATTATTATTATTATTATTATTATTATTATTATTATTATTATTATTATTATTATTATGGTGCAAGTGCCGCCATGTTGTCAGTAGCACCCACCACCAGGATTCTGATTAGAGCAAAAGTTTTGTAAGGATTGTGTTCCCTGGATAATTTGGCTTTTAACAGTAAACTACCATCATTTTGCCTTTCGATTTTTATGGAGCCCAACTGACAGCACTAAAAAAGAAAGACGGCACCATTAGGCCCATAGCATGCGGCCTCACCTTGCGGAGACTGGCTGAAAAAGTTGCAATCATGGTAAATCGAAGAGCGATTATTAGCGCCGTTACGCCAAAGCAAGTTGGTGTTTCAGTAAAAGGCGGGGCCGAGGCTGCAGCACACGCGGTTCGAGGATTTATAGAGGCGAACGGTCCCCCACGGGTGGTGATAAAGCTCGATTTTCGAAATGCCTTTAACACCATCCGACGCGACGTAATTCTCAATGAAGTGAAATCGAAAGTGTCTCAGGTTTTCCCATTTACATTGCAGAGCTGCAGCAAGCCATCGCTACTATCGTGGGCCGATAACGAACCTCTCCTTTCATCCAGCGGTGTACAACAGGGCGATCCGCTCGGCCCCGCTCTGTTCAGTATTGGAATATCTGAGTTAGTGACCCGTATGGACAGTCCATTAAACGTCTGGTATCTGGACGACGCCACCTTGGGAGGCCCAGTAAACTCAGTTGTCAGTGACATTCTCAACGTTTTAAGGAGGACTGGAACTTAATCCATCTAAGTGCGAAATCATCGTCGTAGGCGGAGATTCCCACGAGCAGGGCGAAATGTTCAGAACCATCGAAAACATCTTGCCCGAATCGAAGAGAGTTAATCTGGCGGACCTGGAAATTCTAGGTGCACCGATTGGAGCTTGAAGAATTCTTGAGACGATTACAGTTAAACGCAACGCGCTTTTGCGGATCAAACCCCGCCTCATCGCAATGCACCCGCAGGCAACTCTTTGTTTCTGGAGATATAGCTTAGGCTCGCCAAGACTGAATTACATCCTGCGGACCTTCCCAGCGAGCAACGTGCGGGCCGGCCTGCAGGACTTTGACGACACCGCAAGGGAAATTCTAGGCGAAGTTCTGAACGTCACTCTGACTGACCATACCTGGCAAAGGGCAACCCTTCCCCTTAGGGAAGGGGGGCTTGGCATCAGGTCCGTGACGGAGCTTGCGCCCATATGTTATGCAGCTTCGCTACTAGAATTTGCACAACTCGCTGGGACCCTCGTCGAGCCTAATATTCGTCATGTAATACAAGTGACGAAAGACAAGGCCGAGCTAGCTGCAAGGTTCGTCACTGGCCCTGGTCCCTGGGAGGAGCGCCCTACACAGCATACGCTTGACGGTTACAGGTGCAACATTGTGGGTCGAAATATTCTCGATAGCATGCAATTCCCCACGGAGAGAGCGGTTTTTATAGCCGCCCGAGACATCTTTAGTAGCGGATACCTAAGGGCTCTACCCTCGCCGCAGCTGGGCACCATACTGGACAATACCTCCTTCTGCATGGTGACAGCGCTCCGAATTGGAGCTCCCATATGCGAGCCATACACCTGCTCAGCCTGTGGGACGCCTGTAGAGAGTAACGGCCTTCACCCCCTGAGCTGCATCAAAAGCCAAGGAAGAGCCGCTAGGCACGCGGAACTTAACTCGATCATAAGGAGAGCCCTGCGTCGTGCAGGCATACCGAGTATGCTGGAGCCCAGACTCGATACAAGCAGTGACAGGAGACCCGACGGAGTCACTATTCCATTGTGGTCCTGCGGTAAGTGTCTGGCATGGGATACAACAGTATCCTGCACTGTTGCCCCGTCCTACCTGCGACACAGTGCCCTTGAGGCCGGCTGGGTCGCCGAACATGCAGATCGAGAAAAAATACGAAAGTACAGGGACTTAGAGCCTAGATACCACGTCGTGCCTATCGCTATGGAAACACTAGGTCCCGCTAGTAAAGGCACAAGGATATTCATTAAAGAGCTTGGCGAGCGGATACAGGAGAACACAGGCGACCGACGAGAGAGCGAGTTCCTGCGGCAGTTGCTCTCGCTGGCGGTATGCAGAGGTATCGCTGCCTGTATAATCGGGTCAATGGTTTGAGAGGAAGAGACTGCTACCGAGATATTTAATTATATATTAATACATGTTCAGACCTCACAATTGTATGATCAGCAATAAACAATAATAAAATAATTAAAAAAAATAATAATAATCTAAACAAATAAACTTTTTTTGATGTAGAGATTTAGAGCCTTTGCATTCGATTGGTTAAAATGATAATAATCGTTAACGACGTTTAACTACGAGTAATTACACATTTAATCAAATTTCATGATTATTGGCATTGCACTCGTAGCGGTAGTAATATGACGTGTGCTAAGAACGTGCTTATGATCGTAAATAGAGCTCCAGCATGTCCGTTTCGAGCGAAGAATAAACGTAACTATATGTCTGTGTTGGCGTGTATTTCCACTGCCCATCAATCAGTCGGGATGGGGTGGAAGAGAAGCCACATCTTCGCCGCCTTTATCCGTACCAGTCGTTTTTGCTATTGTTGTTGTTGTTGTTGTTGCTGCTGCTGTTGTGGTAGCTGGTATTGTTATTGCTTTAGCGGTAATCGTACTGCGACTACTATTATCCATATCGTTGTCCTATTGCTATTGTTGTTGTTGTTTTTGGTGGTAGTGGTGTCTTTGTAGCTGTGGCCGCTAGTGATGTTGATATTGTTGAGCACCTCGATGGGGTTGATGTTGTTGATTCAGTTGGTCGCGGTATTATGGATCGCATTGCCCTGTTACACCGATGGTTACATTTGTTATTTTTACTCTTTCTGCTATTATTTAGCTCAGTTAGCAGTATCAACATAGATCACGATCATCGTCATCATCAGTGTTGTGGTTATCACTACACTAAATACTAACGTTGACCTTCGGGCCGGGTCGGGCCGGGCCAGTCCAGCCCTTCATCTAAGGCGGGCAAAGAATAACAACAAAAAGTTAAACCAAACAACCAACCACCAACAACAAGAAACAAAGAAACAAACAAATCAAAGGTCGTCAGACAACAAATGCAAGGTGAGCTATCGGTCGGTCGGTCGGCCGGTGGTGGTGGTGGTCAGAGTGGAGCAACAGGTGCGTGCTCATCTGTTCCTCCCCCCCGCGTGTTCCCGCCACTACTAACCCATCGACGCCGCCCACCTCCCATTATCGCCTTCGTATCATCATACGCGCAAAAAAAAACACTCTTTGCTACCCAACCGCTGCAAGCTTGTGGTCAGCGATGAGGGACGCGTTCGTTGCATCGGCAATAACAGCGTTGACTGCTGCTGATGCTGCTGCCTCTTCCTTCTCCTCCTCATCGTTCTTCTCTGCAAGCTTTCGCAAAGAACCCATAATCATCTGCGTTGCTTGCACTGGTACCCCCCTCCCCCCCCCCCCCCCCCCCCCGGCGGTCGACGTCACCACCTTCTTCTCCAGCTCCCCCCACCTATCCAGTACCCCCACATCACGATGGTGATGATGGAAGAGCTCCATCATCACGATGGTGGTGGTAGAGCGGTGGCGAAGTTGGTAATGGTCAGGCAGACAGGCGATGATCATGAGCCGTCATCATCATCACCATCGTTATCATCATTGATCCATCACAAACCAAACGGCGGACCGACTGGCCAACTGGCTGACTAACCAATGATGGGATGGAATGCATGGATGGATGTAAGATGCAACTTGCCATACTCCATCGGTTTATGAGATGAAGGCGGGGGTGGTGGCGTTGACGGCGGCGACAACAACAACAACAACCATGGTCTAGGCGATAACTGCAAAGGCAGCGTTGACTATGATAACAGCGGCAAACGCAACAACGACAACAACAATAATAACAACAACGCCCGTCCCGTGCCGGGACTATGCGGAACGCTAGGTCAATGCGTTGGTACCTTATTCGCTCTCCTGTTGTGTCCTCTACTTCTCTTTCTTTGACTTGCTTTGTGTCTCTGTTGCTCTGTTTCGCGCCCTTTCGACGTTCGTATCTCGTATCGCAGAACATAGCCTTCATATAACGCGGGCAGCATTCCAGCAGTAAACATTCAGTATTAACGACTACGCCGCTTAAGAATATCACCAATTGCCAGGGCTCTTCTCGAAAAATTTGTGCCTGTCAAATCTCATAGACGTCACAAATCTGTATTAAAAGGACAGGTGCTAATTACGTGGCTATATATGGGTGTATATACAGTAAAATAATTTTGTCAGATACATGTCTAGATTAGTTAGCAGCGTACGTGGTTTTCTCTATGCCTTTCTCGTATAGAGGAGGACCAGGTAAAATTATATATATATATATATATATATATATATATATATATATATATATATACCTTAAACGTACATTTATGTTTGAACTTTCATAAGTGTGTCAAAACTAGGACAATTATTGTTTCAAGTTATTATTATTATTGTACTTATTAAAAAAAGTTTTTTAACTGTCCCGAAGATGTATATATATACATATATGTGTGCGTTTGTATGTTTTCTATATATACTCAAAGTTATGAAGCCATGCAGAATAAGCCACAAAAAAAAGGCTGCTGAAATGTGGTCGCTACGCTGCCCTGCAGCAGCTGCCGTTTTTAATGACCAGATTTTCACGCAGTTTGCCATAAAAAAAGAATGTGCATTTTTCAGACCACGACCGTCATGGACAGCCGGCGCGAGCCTTGCGCTGTCCGCGGCGCCGGTTAGTTTATCGTTGTTCTCAATGTTGCTGCTGTTTGTTATGTTCACTCTTATTGTTGTTGTTGTTGGTACTGTTGTGGTTGACAGCTTACAGCCATTAGTTTTTGCTTGCTGTTTGTCTCGAACAGATTATTATTATTATTATTATTATTATTATTATTATTATTATTATTATTATTTATTTAATATGTCTTAGAGCAATACAGTTGTGAGGTGTGAATGTGTATCCTCATTATTTTATAGTTTCTTTCTTGCTGTCGTCAGCCCATCGCACCTAATATCGACGCGGCGTTTCCTCTGCAAACTGCCAATGAAAGCAGCTGCCTCAGAAAGTCGCCTTCGCGTGCATCTCCGGTGTTTGCTTGTATTCGATCACTTAAGTCTTTAATAAATGTCCTTGTTCTTCTGCTGACTGGGCCCATTGTCTCCATTGCAATCGGCTTTGTATCTAGACTCTAACTCTGTGTATTTATGCCACTTTTCTTTCTTTGCGTGTTCGGCAGCCCATCCCGCCTCGGTAGCGTTGTGGCACACATAAGACGGTGCGGCTGTGCAGGAGACTGTCGCATCCCAAGCCAGACATTTGCCTTTTTTCCACGGCGGAATAGTAACACCGTTATTATTATTATTATTATTATTATTATTATTATTATTATTATTATTATTATTATTATTATTATTATTATATGAATAGACATTTGTAGAAGATAGTAATTGATATACTGCTACCACCTATAGAATTACTAGTGGCTTTTCTGTAACAAAAAAACTTATATTATGCTGCCCGATGACACCAAGTATGGCAATACCGATCGAACAGTTCATTTGGACAACGGTTGTTCTGCAACGCCAACAATGATCACACCATCGATAGTAGTTATGCCATATTAATATTAGTATTTTTATTATTATTATTATTATTATTGTATTAATTAAAAAAGAACCCCAACAGAGCGGCTATCTATGGTAATTCTGACCAGTTATGCGAAGTGGCCGCAAACCAATCATGGCGCTTATGGGCACGGTTTCACATAACGCGCATATATACAAAGCAAACTGACTTGGGTAACAGAACTTTTGCCCTGCATTTGGTAAGTTATGGTTTTAAGTTCAAGGGTTTTTACGGGTTGCATTTTGGATTAGTTAAGTTATGCTAGAGTGGACTATATACGGCCACGACCACAAAATAGATGATACAAACTAGAAAGAACGAATGCCACAATAAAGAGAAGGCGCATTACCATCCGCCATTGTCTTTACTCATATATATATACGCATGTACATTTATTCATTGTAATTAATCACCAACGGTGGGAACGCGACAATTGGATATATATATATATATATATATATATATATATATATATATATATATATATATGCAAATACATTTTCGTCAGCCGCTAAGCCCGGTAAAAACCAATCGGTCAACGAAACAAGTACGAAACACTCAGCCAAGTCGCGAAAAGACTTATTGTACTTGGACTTGTCGGTCAAACAAATCAGCTGCCGATCAGTCAAGTCAACAGCCATACAACCAACGTGGCGGCCACCAACGCTCTGTCGCGGTGCCTAAAGGCCTGCTAAAGTTGGTGATTTGTTTGTTTGTTTGCATTAATCATTGATTCATTCTTCTGTCGGCCGAAGAATCGGATCGTCGGTGACACCAAAGATAATAGCAACAGCAACAGCAACAACAATGGCCGCCACAGCGACTACAACGACGACAACGCCAACACACACAAACACACACAGCCGAACGACCGATAACGAATATTCCTGCTCTACGTTTCCTGTACAAGAGAGAGAGAACGAGAACCACTTGACCTGCTTCTATCGTTACGAAACGGTTCTACACCGGCGGCTCAAACCAACTATGCTCTCCGTTGCTCTGCTTCCTGCCCTTTCAATTTGATTGTTTTTTGTTTTGAATCTCGTATCCCAGAAAATAGCCTATATGTATGTATATACAAGTGAAGGACGCGGGCAGTATGAAATCCAACAGTAAAAAAAGTACTAATCATGACTATACCGCCTTGACACAACATACAGCGGTCGTCGGCATTCTAGAGTTTATCGGAGGGTGCGGCGGAGGGCGTTTTCGGACTCTAAACTAAGGACTCACTTGTCCTTAGTTTTCGGCTGGTTAGATATAGATAGACAGATAGATAGATTGCCAGCGGTATGTCATAACGTACTACCTTATCTCAACGTTTGGTCACATCCGCACGTTTTCTCACACTTGTGGTTTTTTGTACCGACTTTCTCTAGCAGGTGACGACCCACAGCAATAAAAGAACACCAAACTCACTCCGAGCAGGATTTGATTTCACGCCAGTCCGTTGTTCTATGGGTCGCCATGGGAGAGCTCCGGTTGTTTTTTACAAACGAAAGGTGTGTTAGCGCTTAAGCCATCGCTACTGCGCCCACTATGGGCTAAAACTGCCATTGGTAGGCCGTCATCCTTGACAAGATTTACGTGGTTTACCACTCAAACAGAACTACTGTTAGAACGTGTAATTCCTGTTTTGAGACAGGTTTTGATACTATGGTTGCTGTGGCTTTGAGTCCCATTATTACTATTCTTAATCAAGCTAAACGCTGACGCCAATATATATATATATATAGAATATTTTAGGTAGACTATGTGGCTAATATTGCGGTCGTGAACATGTTATCGTTACTATGCATCTATTTTTTACAGACAATTTCCATTCTTTTCCATCAACATAGTCCCAGGTCAGTAAAGAATATGCAGAAGAGCAACCTGTTTGTCAGACGGAAAAAAACAAGGTTTTTGCTGTTACCGGTAGCAGCGGACGGCGTGTGATGTAACAAGTAGACGGTTGCACTGTGAAATTCTACATAAAGATTCCGCAGTGAAGCAAAAGTCGACAGTTCACAGGTATAGGATGGCATCATCTGTTTGTGCATGTAGGCGCATGTAATAGTCAGGTATGTGTATTTGTTACTCGTGCATGGAATAGCTTTGCTCTTTAGGTACAGGTTGCCAGGATAGACATTCACCTGAGTGTACTTCAGGTGTATATATATATATATATAACACGGACTATATTTATCCCTGAAAATTGTGCAATAGAATGACTAAATCTAGAAAACTGTCGTCTTGATACCGGCGGTAAAAATACCCTCCAATAAAGTTATATACCCCCGACATGCACACATACATCCATAAAGCTACGTTTGATGGAAGAAGTATATACAGCCGACCCTTACCCGACCCAACAAATGATCGACTCACGTGTAAACTTCAAGCAAAGCGCAACAAGAACTCAACGAATGAGTCAGGTGCTTAATGGAGCATATTGGGTCCCTGCCAGTGCAAAGGCAACGCCCTAAACTTCCCTCTAGACTAGCTGGAATCAACAACTAACCAGCCCTCTTCTTTTCAGATAAACTATAGCCGAATGAACACGAAAAGACCCAGGCGATATTTACATAAGGGTAATTCTCATCTAAACGCAATATATATATATATATATATATATATATATATATATATATGACACGTCACATAGTCGTAACTAGGTAGCAAAAGAAATTATATTTACTGACTAAAACGGTTTCGTGGCAAAGGCGTCAACCTGTGTTTATGGAGGTCACAGGTTCAAATCCAGACTTGAAATTGTTTTCATGAAGTCGAATGGTCTACAAAAGAAGTGATGCGGGACAACACACTCTCAAATCATTATTCTTAATAGAAAACGAAACAAATCAACCATCACGTATATATATATATATATATATATATATATATATATATAAATAAAGTGCACTGAATCTTAGACAAATAGAGACTATGACAGCATAAAAAGAGGTGGTAACATATAGACAACCCTGTTGTCAGCAAAACTACACGCTATTCGCCGTAGTCACTACGAATAGTTGGCTAGTTATAGCCTAAAAAGAAAAGTGTAAAAAAAATAGTTTTTGAAACAGAAGCAAGCAACGGACTTACCCACGATACCAATTTATTACATTCATGGTATCACCACGCTTTGCTAAATAAATAATTCGCCATGTTAGCATCGTTAAGCATAATAGTACTAACACGACAATAGGAGCATGTCAAACAACAACAGCAACAACAACAGCAACAGCAGCAACACCAACAACAGCAACAGCAGCAACAGCAGCAACAACAACAACAACAATAACAACAGCAGCAACAACAACAGCAGCAGCAACAACAGCAGCAACAACAACAACAGCAGCAGCAACAACAACAAAAGCAACAGCAGCAACAACAACAACAGCAACAGCAGCAACAACAACAGCAGCAGCAACAACAGCAGCAGCAGTAACAACAACAAGCAACCACAACAATAATAATAATAACAAGAAACAATAGTAATCATCAACAACAACGGGCTTCACTACTTTTGCGGGACTTCTTGCACAAGATACCTATTGCATCCGCAGACACCACAGTTAGAACGGAATTGAGCGCGGCGACTTCCCCCGGCGCTTTGCGGCGTTTGGTCGCGTGTTGGCCCGGCCAGCCACCGTTTAAGACGCTTGACATGCTCCAATGCTCGTACGGGTCGGCTGCGATTGGTGTTGCTTTAGGGTTGCCGGTCTTCTTGCCAAGAAACTAAGATGCGCTCTTCGGATCTCTGAATACGCGCTGAGTTGGCGTAGGCGCGTGAGAGAGGAGAGTATATATATATATATATATTTATAAATATATATATATATATATATATATATATATATATATATATATGTATATATCTATATATTTATATATATATATATATATTTGTTTGACATGTCTACCTAAATACATATGTCATCCTTTGGCATCAGAGGCGCGTAGAGCAACAGTGTAGGCGGACATGTTGAGATACCTAGGGTTTACCCAACTGGCAGCGTATGGCCGCTGTATGCCGTTATATATATATATATATATATATATATATATATATATATATATATATATATATATGTTTATATATATAGTGTGTGATCGAGAGTGAAGGTGATGCTTGGGAGTTGCCTGTCGAACAAGGGCACACGGGCGCTGCGGCGGATTAATTTGACTAAGCATTCTGGTCGCTGTAGCAGCAGCAGCAGCAGCCACAGAAGCAGGTAGAGGCCGTTCAACCGCTTGGATTCACAGGCGCTACCATGGTGCACATGACGTTGATGATGGTGGTGATGGTTATGTTGTTGTTGGTGATAATGATAATAATGGTGGTGGTGGTGCTGCTGCTGTTGATGATGAAAATAATGACGATTTGGTAGATGATGACTATGGAAGTGGTATTGATGATCATGATTATGATGGTAAATATGATGATGATTATGATGGTAAATATGATGATGATTATGGTAGTAAATATGATGGTGATGAGGATGGTAGTACAGGATTTGTCCACTAACCGACAGAAGCAGCAACAGTAGTCGTAGTAGTAGTGGTGGTGGTGTTTGGCTGGCATAGACACATCATTACGTGTGTGTGTGTGTGTGTGTGTTATGCGGCATAAGAAATCACTGCCCTGGCACAAATCATAGTAAAATATACGTGTGCCACTTATAACAGTAGTAGTAATAGTAGTGCTAGTAGCCTCGTAATCGTAGGAATAATCGAAGAGTAAGAATAGTATCAGATTATATGTATGTATGTATATATATATATATATATATATATATATATATATAAATTATATATATATATATATATATATATATATATATATATATATATTCGTAGTAATAATAGTGGTGGAGCAGCGTCAGCGGCTGCGACGGTTAATCTCCTCAAGCTTTGATAGCGTTGAATCTACATATCTCTCTCTTTCTCTTTCCCGCTCGTTCTTCCCCTTAATCTGCTTTTGTTTTGTTCCGGGATATTTCGGGAATGCGTGATGCACATGCGTAGCATAGCAGGTTGTGTGATTAGTGTAAGACTTACATACAAGCCCAGTAGACCTGGAGTCCTCCCCCCCCCCCCCAGGCTCGGTGTTACTTTGGCATTATTTCAAAGTCTCTCAATCTGCCTGTCCATGGTCTCTTTCTCTCGCTCTATCTCTCTCTCTCACACACACACACAAAACCACCTTGAAAAAGTAACCTCACACACAAACACAGACACCTTGAAAAAAATAAAGTCTAAAAAGAAAAACAACAACAACCCGCGTCCGAACAGAAGTGACAACAACCACAATAATTACAACAACAGCAGCAGCAAGGATAGCGGCGGCCCAAACAAGAACATAAACAGTTATATATTAAAAATATATATCTTGGTTGAAAAAGAGAACACGAATAGCAACAACAACAGGAATTTTATAAACTGCAATAACTACGCCGATGACAACAACAACAACAACAACAATAATGACGGTAGCATCAGCAACTGCGACAACAATGAAAACTTCAACAACAACAATAAGCACCGTAATAACAACAAATCCGACTAATCCAGATAACTCTACTATCTAAGCAGGCTGGGCGATAAGCACAGCATTATATACATACGATACGTTAACGATATCAACGTTCATACGATAAGCTCACAAGGTTCAACAAAAGCAGCAACAAAACAATCACAAAACAAAATAACAGCAACAACAACGACAACAATAACAACAAGCCAGCAGGCAGCGATAAATGCGTAAGAAATCGAATTCAACTAATATCGCCAACAGCGACAAGCCAACAAGCCAGCGGGCTATTATAGGACACAGACAGCAGTTAAAGCAGCCGACAGGGACCGGTTGAGCAATTGACGACTAGAAAACCCGTTGTTCGGCGTGTAGCCTTTTCGAACACTATCGGGTCTAGCAGCACAAACAAAAGAAACAGGGTCCCGGACGGCGAGAGCCCGTCATGGACTGCAACCGCCACGACCCCACTTCCCCCCCCACTACCCCCAGGCTGCGGGGGTTGACGTCCTTGACCCTGGCCGTCACGGCCAACAACAAACCCTCCGTCTGTCTGTCCGTTTGCCATTCAGTCAGACAGGAAGGCAGCCAGTCAGTTAGTTAGTCGATAGCAGTTCTATACGTGGGACTGTATGAGTACAAACGTCGCCATTTTTCTTTTTGCTGGCCTCGTTCAAGAACCAATCAACCCGTTCTGCTCTCTGATCTCTCTCTATGCATAGCCGCCGCTATCGGCGGTCGCGCGTTCATTGTCGTCCGACACCAAGGTTTCGGCGGCGAACTGAACGACAATTGGGGGGGGGGGGGGGGGGAAACTGGACGTTGTGTGAATTTATATACACTGCGAGTAGACATATGTATGTCCGAGCAGCAGGCCGTCCTTTTCGTGTGTGTGGTTCTTTGTGTTTGTGTCTGTGTCTGTTTGTCTGTCTGTCTGCCTGCTCTGAACTGAACTGAACTAACGAACGGGCGATTGCCACATCAGGCTACGTACAACTCGACTAAGCAATGTGACCAGCGTGCAGTAAGCCGTGTATCACACGAAACTACACAACATACTTTGTACGACTACAGTACACCTACACATGTTAGGCGACCGGCAGGCAGCAATCGGGTTGATCGTACGGAGAAGAAGTTGACGGTGACGATGACGACGACGACGACGTCAACAACAACGTCGTATTTCGTGTATTTCCTAGCCAGGGGGGGGTCGTCTGGACGTTGGCCACCTATTCTCCGACGAACCAGCGAACTACACTACAAAAAACAAAAAAAAAACACTATACTACTTCTACTACTGTACTGCTTCGAATACACATTCGTATACGTAGTCGTGCCAGTAGTACAAATCATACGAACAACAACAACGACAACAACGTGTACGAATAAATGCTAAACGATCGAATCGTGTCACGGTTACAAATAGCTCGCAAAGTGCGAGCGGTCGCCGCACCGGTCAGACGCGTCGAAGACCGTCGCACTTCGCGCGAGCCGTCTCCAAAGTGCCTGATCGCCGGCACCAGATAGATAGGTGCCGAATGTTGTTGCAACGACAATTGCCGCTGCTGTTGCTGCTGCCAATGGGGGCGGAAACGGGTACAGCAAGAATCGACCCCTGAAACGGCCGGAGAACAATCGCAGCAGCACCAGCAGCAGCACAATACAACACAACAACAATAACAATAGCAACGACAGATCTTAAACGTCAACCCATTGCGTCACCCAACAATGTATGGCGATTTCTCAATGGGATGCGCTCTCCCCTTCGTCCTTTCGCCCAGCCCCCCCCCCCAGCGGCGTGTACTGATTATCTTGAAGCGTGCGAAATTCTATTCATCCTTTAGAATTGTCAGTATCGCTCTGGACTAAAGCGGCGAAGCAAAAATAAACAGCCAGCACAACCATATATACAGTCACACTAACCCATATATGCACAGTCCTCGCTCCCCCCACACACACAAACAGAGTAATCGCATATTGTTGATCTGCTAGGGCAAATAGAAGAAAAACTCATTTTATTCTGATGATGAGGAGATGATTCACTCTTCTTGATGAGATTCGACTAAATTTTTGATGGAGCGACAGGTCATGCACCATCTCTCTTTACTATACAGACACGTATATGCTGCCTGGCATATGATTGTTATTGTTGTAATTTTTGTATGATTCGATTTATAAACTTGTCGGTAAAACGTCTACTAATTCGGGATTAGTTGACTTGTAGAAAGCTGCTAATGTAATGGTGATCAACAAACGCGCAGTAATTAATAAATCGCAAAACGACAACAACTATAGGAGATGGAAAGGTGCGGCATAAATGCCTATAACGTAGTTCGCAAATTCGAGCTGATGCAAGGGCAGTAATAGTGGCACTGTTAATGGTGCCTAGACCTCTGCACCTATAAATATATATATAAGCAAAATACGGTATATTAAGACTGCGTTTAGGTATATATATATATATATATATATATATATATATAAACACTTGACGCACGCGTTAATGAAAACGGGATAAACAATGGGTGAAGGACACTTTAGCTTGATAAAGTGTGCAGGTTATTGGCCCCACGAGATACACGCGTCATACGCTGCTGCTTACACAGAGAACCGTGAAAGCTCATAGATAGCGTTGATTGCGTCAAGCAGGTCTGAGGTGCAGATAGAAGAAAAATAGCAGATGTAATCACAGATAGAAAAACACTGATTGGTCGGTCGGTGAAGTTAAGATGTTTTGCGACTCTGGTGCTCCGATGAGGTATCAATTCGATCCTGACACAGCGCCTATTGAGTAGAGGTCAGGAACATGTTCCTCGTGCTTAAGACCCAAAGATTCTTAACTAAAAAAAAAAGTAAACAGCACCAGGATTATCTATAAGGACCGTGTGTTTTTCGCTATTTGTTTTAGGTAGCACGTGAACATTCGGCGGAAAGATCTGTAGATGTAGAGAACTAAATAGATAGATAGATATAATGTCGGCTAAAGAAAAAGTGCCCTAGACGGGTAATCTCGCGTAACGGAAACATTCACTGATCTGGCCAGCGGAGATAACGACCAAAACAGAAGGTGGAACCACAGAGCTACACTCATTGTCTAAGTAAACAATGTATACGAGTTATTAATTTTTAAATTATTTTATCCACTTTGTACAGGATGTACGTATACCGTAGCGACATAGCCGGTACAGCGTTCGTAAAGATCACAAAAGGATGACACGCTGCGCATTCTAAATAACAACCCTTAAACTTGGTAAATGTGCCATGCGTACTAGACAGTCAGTTCTTGTAGACAAGCAACGAATCCAATTTTAAAGTTAAGTGCCCATTATAACTAATCTTAACGCTATTACTCGACAGTGGTTAGCTGTTTAAATGAACAGACTATATATATATATATATATATATATATATATATTGACAAGCGTGGTCTGTGTTAAGTCGTATATTTACATACATGATAAAAATACATATAATGGCTAGCGCTTCACGATTGTTACGGTTGTGTATAGTCATGTAATTCGCGAAATAGGCAAGCAGTAGTTACTGTTAGTCAACAGTCCCATTTGAGGCTCCAGGCAGCACATTCATAGAACACGTTACCATTATTGTAATGGCTTAGCTAGACGATTGGCCTGCGGCTTCAGTAGTCATGAAGAAGCTATTTACAACTGTATATTTTCGTTTGCCACGCGAAGGACATACACTAAAGCCAAACGACACGCAGATACACACACATGCATACATATGCAAAGGCACACGAACAAATGAATAAGCGGGACTGTATAACTGGTATACAGACAAAAGATACCACTGTTACTTGACCACGGCCATCGCCCCGACGTCCAGCATGAACACTGAACCCGCTCAAATTATATATATATATATATATATATACGCTCAAATGCTCCCTCTTTTTATATATATACTACCATCCGCCCATTACATTATTACAACTATACATTATTTTTGTTTTGTTTTGTTTTTGCCGCTTACAATTGTGAGGTTTAAGTGTGAACTTTATTAAATTCTCTCAGAAGTCTTCATCAACTCATAACTCCACTGATAGAGGCAGCGTTGCCCCTAGAGACGGCAGATGATAGCAATTGACTTAAAAATTATTGCTCGAGGCGGTGCCCTGTTACAACTTCTACTCTTCTTGCCAGATCACGAACAAATATAGCTCTGTCACAGCTGATAGACTAGATAATTTACGTTTACTTTTTAGTCTCTTTGAGCATATTCTGCTGCTGCTGCGTAGATATGAGGGCGTTGCGGCGGAGGACACTATGGCGCCGTAGGCTAAACATTTACCATGTGAGAAGAATGGTATTGTAACCAAATCAGGTCAATTATCGTTTTCGAGCTCAAGTCCTCCTAGTTCCAAGGTAAGATAACAACAGGCAGCTTCGCTTGCCTAAACCTTTGTTGAATGATGTCATTTAGTTTTCGCATAGCTCGAATATCGGCCAGGGCTTCTTGGGCAACTTGGCGGGCGAAGGGCACCCGCCTCAACTCAACTCAACCCGCTCAGCTCTTTACATCGCACAAGAAATACTTCGCAGATGAAGCCTCCTATCCTTAGAGTGGCAGCCATGCAGAAAATGATGGGGTACAGCGTGGTGCATGGTAACTGTGGAGATGGCAGGGTTTTAAGCCAGCCCCCACTAAAGACACCTTGTGCGGTTAGGAATATCTCGCATTTCCGAGAGGAAAGGCTCTCCGAAATCGCTATCTTATCTAATAATCGCTATTTTTGTGGTCTTGTTGTGGTCCAGCCTGTGTCGTCCGAGATGTTTGTCGAATAAATCAGGGTCGAAAGTTACCCTGACTGCTCCCTTTGCCCTGTTTCCCATTCTTAAAATATCAGGCCCTGTAATTATTACTGTATCTACACGTCTTTGTTTTTGACTCGTTTCTATTTCGTTGCCGCTAGTTTTTGGGTGTCTGCAGTTAGTTAGCTTCCATGGCCGCGAAGTTACTTTCGTACAGCCTCGGTTGAGAAGGCTTCAACCGAAGAATGGATGTGGCAATATTTATCTAAGTAAATAAACCTATAATTAGAAGAGATCTATAGTATCTATCTATTTTTATTTATTGTTAGTCGTTTGTGTCCCTTTCGACACGACGACGATGATAATAATGATGATGATGATCATGATGATGATGACGATGATGATGATTATTATTATTATTATTGTCGCGGTCCTTCGCCGAGGAGGTCTAAAGACGGAAGTCTTGCCACCGACCAACCGACCGACTGACCAGCTCACCGGTTCGTTGGTTGGTTTGTCTCGGGTGGTCTCAGCATTTCCAACCGCAGCTGTTGCGGTGCTGCGCACTAGGGTTACTGCTGCTGCAGGAACAGCAGCCGCCGCCCGCGCTACTGCGGTCGGCCATGGCGGCGACTGCCGGCGGCGGCGGCGGCGGCAGCAGCAGCAGCGTTTCGACAGACATTGATCGGCTCGAGTGATGATCGATCGGTGACTGAACGACTGAACCGCGGACACTACTACGTTTGCATCGCAACCAACCGCCAGGCCAACGTCGCCAAAAATTCCTACGCTACCCATAATGGCAAGGCTGACGAGCACTAACGAGGAAGTTAAGTGCTGACACGGCCGGTAACATACATCTATATATATATATATATATATATATATACAGGGTGGGCAGAAAATGCAGCTTTGTCTAAAAGACATCCGACGTGGCTAGCTAGCGAAAGAAGAGCAGAATTAAAAACTGCACAGTTTGCAGAAATCGGGATCCTGTGATGCCTGAGTGTTTGTCATTCACCTTCATTGCATTCACGTTTTGCGAATTATGCTCATAAGCCCAAAACACATTCAGCACAATGCGCCTCCAATGTGTGATTTCCATAGAGTCCCACTGTTAACAGAGGGGCGGACGTTAGAGGCTGGCATGCGATCTGTATCTGGCGGTTGCTAACGCGCAAAATGCGCATTTGCCTGTAAGCTGTTTTCAGTACGACTGTTCTGTCTTCGCCAGCCACGTTAGATGTCTTGCAGACAAATCAGACGTTTTCCTAAGATCTTCAGAATGCGCCGAAATACGTATTCCAGTTAGTCCATCGAACGAATCGATCGCAACGTGCAATTGCACATCGTCTGATGTAATTCCTATCCGGTCAGTCACAAACGTAACAAGAATGCATTATTTCACTCTTGTCACTCCTAAGCAAGACATCCTTCTCCTCCATTCCTCATTGGAAAGAGTGCTTATTTGAACGAGTTTGACGCCCCCCTCAAGTCTGGCCATATATATATATATACATAATATCAATATATATATATATATATACATAGTATCAATATATATATAAATATATATATATATATACATATATATTTATATATATATATATATATATATATATATATATATATCTAAACAGAGAAAGGAGGAGGCGGAGAGGCAAACGGAAGGAAAAACTCAGCTAATTTTCCAGCTCAGCGCGGGCTGCCGCGTGAACGCCTGCCATCCTGCAAGTATCGTTAGGAAAATTACAGAATTTCCTCGTTTGAAGCAAAACGACGACGACTACGACGACCACGGCGGTCGCCCTAATGATGATGGTTGGTTGTTGTTGTTGCTGTTGTTTTTCCTACTGCTACTGCTGTTGCTGTTGATGCTTTTCCTGCTGCTGCTGCTGCTGCGCTGGCTGTTACTGGCCGTGCCTATAGAGGAGTGATCGTGATGCTGCAACTGCTGCTGCTGCTGTTGATGCTGATGACGACACGATAGCTCATCCTGAAGACAATGAGTCACCGGGGCAGCAAGTAACGAAAACGATTCGCTTAATTGGTTGCTGACGACGAAGGGCTCGTGGAGCATCGTTCCCGGCCACCGTTCCTCATGCCGAAGGCGGTGGTGGTGGTGGCAGCAACAACAACAACAGCAACATCAACAGCAACCACTCGAAGAAACATAGCAGCAACGGCACTGGCAGAAACAGCCACACACAACACCAGTAGCATGAACAACAACAAAAACAACCACAACGCCTGGGGCAGCAACAGCAGCAGCAGCAACAATAAAGGTAAAAACAACAAAACGACAGCGACAACATCAGCAGCAAAAACAACAACAACAACAACAGCGACGACGACAACAACAACAACAACAGCGACGACAACAACAGCAACAGCGGTAGCAACAAGAACATCAACAGCAGCGGCAGCAACAGAACCTGCAGTGAAAGCAATGACAAAAGCTGCCGTAGCGTCTACAACATACAAGCAACACCACAACGGTAAGCAACTATTTTCATCGTTCACAACAGCTGCTTCGTAGCAACAGTAGCGGCGGCAGCAGCAGCAGCAGCAGCAACAACAACAACAACTATTGCAACAACAACAACTATTGCAACAACAACAACAACAACAACAACTATTGCAACAATAACAACAACAACAGAAATAACAACAAACAATTAGCTGTAGTACAGTAGACTGTCCGTAATTAGTCTTTGCAGCTGCAAACCCAACCTCAGTGTGGTGGCATGGAGACTATGAGTTGGCCTACTTTCGCCCAGTTGTCTTGGCCAGCATAGCTAGGTTGAAACTAGTAGGAAAGACGTCAAATAGCACATTTATCAACCACGTACGTACTTACTTATTAACACGTATACTTCTTGTTCAGGAATGACTGCTCAATCAACAGCAGAAGCAGCGTTGACAGTACCACATATATATATATATATATATACACGCAACTCATTTGATTGCTGCCATTATGTGCGTTAGAAAGAGCTACTGCTGTTACCACAATCGCCGTCATAATATTGTATATATATATATATATATATATATATATATATATATATATATATATAGTGCTGCTGAAGGTAATTAGAAATAAGTTTATCCAACACTTTGCTATTTTAACAGGCCGGCGGCTTGATCGACGCTTTGTCGCTCGTGCTTCGTTTGGTGTTGTTTACCCGCAATGCGACACACACGTAAACACTAAATGAGTCATGACACGCATCATTTCATGAAGGCAAACGTACACATGTGTACGCGTATATATGTGTATATATATATATATATATATAGAGAGAGAGAGAGAGAGAGTAGTAGGGGAGAAAGAAAGAATAATGAAGAACATAAAAATGTCGACGTATATATATATCTAAACGCGGCATCTCGCGGCAACCCGCGATTTACTGTTACCTTTACGAAAATAGTTTCCATGCAACAAGTATACTTGACGGGAAGAAGAAACGAGAAAAAATCGTTATTTTCACATATATATATATATATATATATATATATATATATATATATGTACACTTACGCGCTAACGTTCAAGATGCACAGTGTACTTAGTTTTTGTTTCCGCCACTCGTTTCGAACACGAAGAAGGCTTGAAAGAGCGAACGCAGAGTTGGCTGCTACTAAGAAGAGCTAGAGCACGAAAGACACGTCGTCAAGGGGGGGGGCTTTCGAAGAAGATGAAAGAATAACAAAAACGTTTGATGGTTTGGCGGTCTTCGTAGCAAACCGCAGAGATTGCACGAGCAACAGACAGCAGTGAATGATCGTGTCGAACGATTTTTTTTTTGCCACTTCGAAACGCGTCCCAGTTGTCGTCTTCTACGCACGGCACCCGGAAACAAGCTTGCGCGTGTTCGTGTATTAGATCATCAATATTATCAGTCACACATGGGGACAACGGTACTAGAAACAACCGCAACAACAACAACAAACTCCTTCGCCGACTGTTAATACTGCATCCGCCTTAACCGGTAGCTGGGTATTTTTTTCACCGGCAACCCTACTCTCATTACAACGACGACAACCACTATCACAGCAGCAACAACAACAACAACAACAACAACAACAGCACTAAGAACAACCGCAACAACAATAAGACCAAACCGCCACAGCAACAACAATAAGACCAAACCGCCACAGCAACAACAAAAACAACAACAGCAGTATTTCCTCGGGTTCCCTCAGGCCCGTAAGCGGGCACATCTCCAGTAGTCACCCTTAACGCCGTTGGTCGAAGTAGGACTCTTCGTTGTAGTCTAGAGGAAATGATTGCAACGCTGTTAGCTAGTTAGCGGCACGCACACACTGTTGTCTACCCGCTAGTTTACTGTTGTCAAACTACACAAGACCCAACGAAGGCAACGTGATCGTCATCCATCGCGATCCATCAATAGCGTATGTGAACGAACGTTCGCTACCGCTGGGAAACAATCTACGGAATGTGCCATCACCACCTATACCACCATCACCACCTATACCACCACCATCACCCCTAGTATAGGCTCCATAGTCGATCTGCTGCATGAGTTTTCGTTCTAGGCCGATTCTCATCGTTGTTTGTTACCGTAACGATCACCTGGCACAGTGGATTGCTGCAGTCGTACAGCCAAACCCGATATTAGACAGATGCTCTAGCTGATTGATTGACTGACTGATTGACCACGAGCAGATTAAGTTCACCTTCGCAGTGGTTTGTCTATCAGTAATATCTAAGCCACTTCCGTATGAAGATTTTATTTAAAATAAGATAATATAAATTCACGAGCGTCATTAACCGAGCGACAGGGAGACAGCAAGAGAGAGAGAGAGAGCGAGAGTTACAAGTAAAGCATGTGCGCGATTGGCCGTATATAAACCTTGCGTGCAATGCCAGTATGGTCCAGAAGGATCTCATTAGTGTCTCTGCGGTGCGTTTCTGCCATGCCTCCCTACTGAGCGTATATTGTGGATAGTACTTTGTCTTTTCATGATTCTTCGCCACATGTTTATTTATATATATATATATATATATATATATATATATATATATATATATATATATATATATATATATATATATATATATATTTATCTATACGAACGCGGGAAAGTGTTATGTGCATGAACATTGCATATATATATATATATCAAATGTGGATAGGTGAGAGTTTATAATATGGTGTTCGTTAGGGGTTCTCCTTCTCTCTCGACGTTTCCGTATGCTTTGTAGTTGCACCTAGCCCCCTTAATAGGCATTTCTTATTTTAGTTGTTTATTTCAACCTTTCCTTATAATTGTTTTGTCCTATTCTCTCTCTCTCTATCTCGGTGTCTCTGTCTTTCTTTCTTCATTATGCAAGTAAAACCAGTTAAGACACTGGCTCATCCACAAGACAACGCTCCTCGACAAGAACAACAATAGCAACAACCACAACAATAGTCGAGGAACCACAAACCCTCATCTAATTATTACCATACTCGTGAATCGCATGGTACAGCGGCTGTAGGAGGCGGCTGTAGCGTAACGACTCGGGCTACCGGGCCAAGCAGGCCGTCCGAGCGTAAACTCCGCTGCCTGCTGACAACGTGTTCGGCTATAAAAATTGACTGTTTGGCGTTAGCTTTTAAGCTGAGAAGAATAAAAATTAACGTAAACTGTCTGAAAGTGAAAGTATGGTTAGGCAGGTTGTTACGGACGAGGAACTAACGGCGAACCTCCGAGGGCTCCTCAACTAGGCCGAGAGACACCAAGACAGATGTATAAGTTGTACACGATCAGACGACGGCACGCTGTACGACGACGACGACGACGACAACAACAACAACAGCAACAACAACGCCACCGTGGCGGCGCTGGAACAGTAAGGCGAGCCGCGGCGACAGACATGTGAGAAAGAAGCCGACACGAGGGGTATACCTAGCGTTCTACCTTCCCAGTCTCGCTTATACATCGTCGAAGACGCGACGACGACTACGACCACATCAACAACAACAATGATGTTGTGACGATGTTGTCATTGTTGGCAATAATGACGACGACAACAACAACAACAACAACAAACGAAAATAACAACGACGACGACGACAAAACAACAACAACAACAACAACAACAACAACAATAAGAACTCATTAGGACGAAGAGTTCACACATCCACTGCTGCTGCTTTTGATATTGTTGTTACTAAGGCTACCGTCTTTTTTTCAGGCTGTTAACCCTTAATATTTTCGGATAACAAGAAACACAGCAGCAACAACAACAACAACAACAATGACACCAAATACGTATCGGCTCGCTTTGCAGTCGAGCCCTTCTGTGGACATAGATGAAACCCACTGTCATCGAGACGCAAGCTCATGTGCAGGCCAAATAGAGCAATTACGGCTGTAACGGCGGCAACAATTAGCTTAATTGACAACAACAAAACAACACCACCACCAAAGACAGCGGCGACAACGACACTACACTAACAAAAATACCACTTTTTGGTCTTTTCCTAATGCGGCGTTAATGGATCGTTGCAACTACATTAACAAGAGCAGCAGACACAACAGCGGCCATATTGGCAACACTAACAGCAATGATAACGACAGAAGCATCAACAATGACAACAACAACAACAACAATAGTGAGGCAGAAACAATGGCACAAACAAGAACAAAAAAAAATAACCACAACATCAACAACAATGAGAACGATTATAGCAACAAAGATGCAACACCAACAAAAGCAATAATTAAGCCAGTAAAATTATCATTTTTAATATATTTACTAGGCATAAACAGCGACAGCAGCAGCAGCAACAATAGCTCTGACAAAAACGAGAACAAGCACAGGAACAGCTGCAGCGATAAAATAACTTCATAGTTTTTTCTTAATTCTAGCAATTCGTTAACAGCAATAACAACAACAAGAATAGAAGCACCGACGCCAGTAACAATGATGGCCACGACACTAGCAATCAAGACAAGAGTCGGATAAGAGTCAATCTATGTCTACAGTTAACCGTCGGAATGGCATGGCTGCGATACGAGGGGCTTCCTCAATTGGTGGACGCTTATAGCTACATACTCAGGATAAAACCTTGTCCATTTATCAGAAGAAATACAAGTGTACGTATATATATATATATATATATATATATATATATATCCAGCATCCTAAACGACAGCATCTTGCTGAAGTACTAGACAGAACAGAAACTTCAGGAGAAATATGAATAGGCAAGGCTAAGTACAAAATGTCTGATAGAGACGTCATTTCGAATGAGTAGCTAATACAAAAAGGATGATTGTAACGCGCGTTATTTAGTTTTACCTGGACATTCGACAACACACCGAAGTCTGAACGACAAAGATGATCCAACGCATATGTATCTGTATGTATATAAATATGTTTGCGTGTATAACAATCTTCCACTGAACGTGAGTCTGTTTGCGCAACAGAAAGTAAGGCCCCGCTGCTAAGCCGACATAAAAACGGCCCAATAAGTTATTGGCTCTTCCGGGTTAGCAAATGGTTGCACTCTTTTCTATTCATGACAACGAGGGCTTTTGTTTTACACATTCGGATCACTGTTATTTCTACACGCGAACAAGTAACTGGTGACGATTTATGTATCAGTTCTACGAAATGTCGAATTTTGCAAACGAAATATATATATATATATATATATATATATATATATATATCCTGGCGATTAGATGTAGCCACGTTCACCTACAGCTACTAAACTTTGTTTGGTTTGTTTAGAAAAGCCGACACATTAACTTTTTGTATGATCTCTCAGTATTGCGGTGTCGTAGGCAACCAGTGCAAATTTACTTTTCGTCCTTGACGTCGAACTAAGCTAGCATAACAAGCTGTGTATGAAAGAATAGCTCGTCGCATAACAGATAGAAGAGGAAAACAGGTGCAGCACAATTTGATACACATTTAATAACAAACCGCATGTCGCCTCTTTCTTTCTACACACCGATATGCAGCACGAGGATCTATGATGCCGCCTCCACCTCCATGTTTCTGTGCGTATAGCCGTATTGTACGTGCACACGTGTGTAGTCCAACGTGCTCCACCTGGCTGCGCCGGCTACGAGGCCAGATACCATCAGATCGATGTATCATAAATTAATGAGAATAACAGGGCGTGACACAAAGTAGGCTGCATGCCTTCCTGTCTGTCTGTCTGTCTGTCTGTTGGAGACGATCAGAGAGACAGTCGTGTATCCCCAGCCGTCACCGACCTAACGGCGCCAACACCAAAGTTCTACAAACACCACCATCATCATTCAGTTGCAGCAGCAGCAGCAGAGCATCACGCGACAACAGCTACATTATCTTTCCTCAAAGCAGACAACGAAGAACGTCCGGCAGCCAGACTAAGAGAAGATGGGCCGCCCCGAGACTAGCCGGAATAGCTTTGCTGGCGGGATTTGTGTATTTCAGACGCCATTATCCATCTTCTCCCTTGCCTCGTTCGCCGCTTTCGCGCGCCCAGGCCAGGCCCAGGCCGCTCTCCAGGCCACCACCATAGAGAGCTTTCGTCAAGGTCACCTTCAATGCATAAGTTCTCTGTGATCGCTGGCGTGCAGATCACGCAAACTTTTGTTGTGTTTGGAGTGACGGGAAGCATGCGTAAGCGGTTAGTGAGCCAGACGGAACGGTTAACGTCGGCGCCATTACCCCCTATACGGACATCTCCACTCTCGATTTATCGAGACGATATAATAAAGTGTACGTACAATGAAGGCCTGCCTGATCAAGCAGGTCGACAACCGATTGCACGGATATCGTCGTTAGATACCGATATCGCAGGGCCGATAGACACGCCTCTCGTTCGAGGTGCATAAAGTATTGCGCAATGCTGCGCTAATTAATAACGAGCATAATTATGATCATCATCAGCACTACTACTACTACTACTACTACTATAATGACATGTACCACTACAACCACCATCACAATAAACAGTTGTCATCAATAATCTCTGATTCTAACTAGCCTAAGCAAGCATTTGGACGTCGAGGGGTGGCCCATCAAACAAGGCAAAGCCCTAGTGACTAATTGGTTGATCGACAGCAGTTTACAGTAATGGCGTCGTGACGTTTGCCTCATTTTCAAATTTGTGCGACAAACAACAACAACAGCAGCAGCAGCAACAACATGACGAAGGAAAACAAGTACATAAGCAAACAACAAACCACCTAGTGAGCAAACCGGCAGCGAACCCATAGGCAGAAGGACAACAAGCGGTCCTACGCTCCATTGCCGTTGTCGTTGTTGGACAACAACAAAAACAACAACAACAGCAGCAGCCGCTGCCCGCTGCATCGCCGCAGCTTGGCAACAACTGCGCCTCCGTTTTGCCAAACAGGCAGGCAGCTGACCGACCACCACCATCAGCAGACAATACAGCGGCAATGGCGTCGCCAGATGTTGATGATGAGAGGCAGACGCCCGCAAAACCGCCTGCCCGGCCGCCCCCCAGACAGACAAACACACAGACAGACCATGGACCACGGTGCGGCCAAACAGATGAACGCAGAGCTGCTAGACTCCGTGCAGTGGTGGTGATGATGATGATGATGGTGGTGGTGGTAGTGGTGGTGATGATGATGATGATGGTAGTGGTGGTGATGATGATGATGATGATGATGATGATGATGGTGGTGGTGGTGGTGGTGGTGGTGGTGGTAGTAGTAGTAGTTGTAGTAGTAGTAGTAGTAGTAGTAGTAGTAGTTGTTGTTGTTATTGTTGTTGTTGTTGTTGTTGTTGTTGTTGTTGTTGTTGCTGCTGTTGCTGTTGTTGTTGTTGTTGTTGTTGTTTGTGGCGCCGTAAGCACAACAACATAGAGAAGCTAACAACAAACAACAGCGCCGAAGCTAAGCCGGCATTCTTAGTCGTTCGGCAGCACTTCGAACAACACTCGAGCCATTTACCATTCAGCAGCCCATAGCGGCAACAGCAGCCTCAGCAGCAGCAGCGGCAGCTACAGAAGGTAGCAACCAGATCTGATACCTCGGCGAGGACGGCGACTTGTTCAAACGAAAGCTGCTTTTGTCGTCGTCGTCGTCGTCGCCTGCCAGCTACTGTTATTAGCGGCGACGACTTTAGATGGACCGACCGTTCATTTGATTGCGTCTTGGAGTGTCCGTGTGTGCTTGTGGACCTCACCACCACGGTTCTCTAACACTGCCACTGCAAAATCACCGTTACCGTCATCATGACCGCTGCCACCGCCACCACCACCAGCATCAGCACTATCACCATAGTCTGCAGTAATAACAGCAACAATAACAACAATAATAATAATAATTATTATTATTATTATTAGAATAAAAATGATAATAGCAACACGTTTGCATAAATTGTGCCAATTTAAGCCACAAGCCAACTGAATCACTAACTAAACGAACAGACGCTGAACGCGACAGAACGACAAAAGGCGTATGAACGTGACGTGTATGTTCCATCGGTTCCTTGCCACTGGTCGCTTGTGCCGCTTGCCGATCAATGAATGCCGCTGTAAATGGTGAATGCATAAGCAATACGGGAGCGTACACGGAGCAAGCCGCACACACTAACTACTCTCCTGTTTTAGCAGGTGAATTCGATAATCACCTCTACGTAAATGATTATGTGATCATAATGACTAGAGCCATACCAACGACCTGTGTGTGTTCATTTGCCAAAAAGCTAATGATTAATAATGTTTTTAACACGATTGAACTACAACTTGTACGGTTGAGCGGTGACTAAACCTGTTGAGGTGAGACCTGTACAGGTCTGCTGCTAAGATGTCGCAAGACTGGGCAATGAATGCCTTTCAGCTATGTTTTAAAAAGATTCCACTGTTCTTCGTTGGCTTTTTAAAGTTCTTGATTAAATTGATCACATTTTCCTTCCTAGCTGAATGACGCGATTTACATCTAACCTCGCGCGCTTCCATTTCTTGAGGCTGGGCCTTCAGGGACTGTGTACTTCAAGTACCTTCCAAGTGTCCCCTAAAAGAGATCTTTTTGTGTCAAATAACTTTGCGGTAATCTGAAGAAGTAAACGAGAACTTCCTTTCTATCCACGAAATAGCGGCGCATTTAAGTAACGTTTCCTCAATTGATGTCGTTGCAGGCAGTAGGGTCCGTAGTACTCGTCGCAGTGCTACGGATTGCAGTATCCTAACTTCGTAGTGTCACATGATTTATTTCCACACCACATTGGGTAACATTGCGTACAATAGTGTGATCAATATCTCTACAGCCTCGTCATGATATTAAAATTAAAAAAACGCCCAGTACCAGCCTTATTAGCGAGAAGACCGCATTGCACTCACTGCCATGATATCTTGCACATAGACCATAACGATATTTACAAACACATGTATTACAGGGTTTATTTACAGGGCACAGAAGGTGGTGAAAATCGTACGCAGCAAAACGGGCGGTTATGTGCCTATTTGTCCTACCCGTGCCCTGCCAATATGACCTAACTATTGCATCTGTCGTATAAAAATATGGGTCGATCTGCCATCTTATGTTCATATTGCCCTATGAACTTGCGTATGCGGGGGCGTCTGGAACAGCTCAAACTGTTTTTTGACCTGTTCCTCGAATAATGGAGTATCGCAGAGCAACTGCGCAAGGTGGTTGCATGCTGGCGTATGTAAATTCAGCACCCGTTTAAAAATAGTGACAGGGACATTTACTACCAAGCAAAGAAGTTCGAACGCGTAAGGCCGGAGATGATACCTCTCTTCGCCGCGACGAGATCCATCTACCGACGAACTCTGCGGAGCAACACGAGCAACAACATCTGGAAGCCCAACTGCTCCAGAAGATCGAACGCAACCCATATCTGTGGCTCCGTGACACTTCGCAGGAGATATCTGCAAGTCCAATTGAAAGTGATCGACTCTATGGCCACTCTATTAAATCGATTCTCAGCACACATGACACAGTTCCAAGGATAGTGCCCACTCTCATGTTCGTCTGGTCAGAAGAGGATCTGCAATGGAGGACGACCCAACTGGACGAATACTTCACCGTTCAAGAAGTGGCGGAGACACTGCGTCAACTTCCTAGAACAAAGCACCCGGGCAGCATCTGTAATGAGCATTTGCAGAAGGCAGCCATAATGACCGCCCACTGGAACGCGCTCTTCAATGGGTGCACTTAAAACGGACGACTACCCGCAGCGTGAAGACCGTGCGTTGAGGCACTTATTCCAAAGGACAAGCGTCCGCGGACCGAACCCTCTTATTGACGGGGCATCGCCAAGAAAAGCTGCGCTTACAAACTGCTTGCAAGCCTCTTAGCCAGACGTCTAACGTTGTTCGTCGAGTACAAAAAGGCTTCCGTGCACAGAGATCAACACTAACTGCATGTACAATCCTAACTTCGTAAAAAACGATATTTCTTATATCCCACCAACATTGCCGTGGGTTACTCGTTTCAACTGAATCCGGGTAAAGCTTGAAGCATCAGAAGAATAGCATCTTCTGCTTATATTTTCGTAAAATGATCGTTTTTGATCACTAGTTGCCAAATTATGTAAAAATGGGCCTTTGTCGAAGCACACAGTAGAAGAAGTGCACACGCCAAGGGCGTCATTTATAAAGCTTGGAGAGTATTTTAAGTTATTATTTTCCAGGTCCTCAAGTAGTCACCGTGGGTTTTTTTAAAAATAATTGTTTGAGTGCAGCGTCTCCTTCCAAGATTGACGGCCCTCATGACTTTGGTTTATCGTAAGTCGATACCATTTCGGAACTTTCGAAACCTTGACCGATTTTTAAAGGAATAGATAACGCACCAAAAACGGCGCTGCGTGTGGATTATGATATTACAATATAACGCGGATACAACGAATTCGCAGGATAACTAACAAACCCCACTAGCGACTTCCTTTGGCGGGCCCTGCGCAATCAAGACAGGAACTCAATAATGCGCACAGATACTTTCCTGACAATCAGCGTATTCCTCTGTTCACATCCTTACTCTTAAGCTGTTCTTAGTTTGCCGTTAATGGTGCTGTCGTATAGTAGAACACAAATAGGATGATAGCATCGCTTTGAAAGCAACGCAAAAGCATCGCTTTGAAATATGGAGCACTGGTATATGACTACATTGTAACCGAAGCTATATGGTACCATCCGCAACGGTTATGCGCGACTTGGGTGTTCAACTAACTAATTATCTTAATTTTAGTTATCATAGCAGTGTGCCTTAGTTAATTTCTCAAGTCAACTTGTAGTCTTATAGTTTATCTCAAGCTTATAGTCGATTACGCCTAAAGCTGCAGCTGGTTCGAAGTTCAGCAATGTAATTCCGCGTAACAAATGGTTAAATTGGCACACACTAACGAAGTAATTGTAGTGGTCTAAGTAATAATCGTTTCTGTTTGGTTAATAACTGCAGCTTATATCGTGTTTGTTTGACTGTTTTAGACTGGCGCGTAGACGGTGCTCCCCCTCACCCCAATGTGATAAGTAAAGACAATTGTTATTTTGTGCTCAACACAATAGCCAACAAATAATAGCATAGTTGTGTTGATGACTGGTTATTCAACTATTTTACAAGTGTGTCGTACTACTTGAATTAAGTGCTTATATGGATCGAGTGCACACCCTGGAACACGACTGTCCTCGATTTGTATCCACACTTTCCAATGTAGACTGATTAAAAATTGCCACATGCTCAAGTTTCTTGTACATCCAGCTGATCTATGCCGACGATTGTATATATTTATATATATATATATATATATATAGTTTGTAGATACTTGGACGTGAAGATTGTCTGTTAGCTAGCCACCATGCTTTTAAATAGATCGGCATGTGGATAAAGTCTCCTTAGGCAGCCAGTGGGACTGAGGAGCACATTAAGCATTTGGGCTTTTGCCGTTTAAATCATGTTAAGGGGACAGGTCGCATCAGTTAAGTCATGGCTTTGATATTACGCGCACACAGTGTTAATATGTATGTATATATTAAAAATAAGAATAATAAGCAGTATACCAACAATACTATTAATATCCTCCTACCTAGAGCTAATCGTACTAAGTTAAGCAGACAGACAAAGTAGTAGCACAGGGAGCAAATTAACAACAACTCCAATGTCATCGGCGACTAAACGAGCGAACGATGAGGTAGGTGGCTTAGTGATGACGCAATAGCGTTGCAATCAGAAGGTCGTAGGTTCAAATTCAATCTGGCTACCGAAAGGAGGACATGACTAGTTTTTAGTGGGTTGGAGCCCCACACTACCGGCCCACACTTGCAGTTGAGTACAATCCTGCAGTGGTGACCGTGTGTGCGCTCCGCATTTTCCAGTTAGTTCTCTCAAAAAAAATAATCTGCACAAAATAATGTAGCTGAGGCAAACTACAATATAGTCGGCAATGACCGAAACAAGGAACACACAGGAAAAAACGAGCAGCACAACAGATCTGCCGATGATGATGATGATGATGATGCCGGTCATGGTTGTTGTCCACTATTATTTCTAATTCTAAACAGCATGGCGTCTAAGAAATGCATGACGCCGTGCATTGCCCGTTGTCCACTATTAGAGATAAATCGAAAGAAACACACAAACACGAACGACCAGAATAATTAACAAGGACAACAACAGCAACATGTCAGACCGGGACGGGTACAACGACTACAACGGCCGACGAATACTGTTACTACCACCTGCTACAACTAGTCAAAGCCATTTCTATTGGAACTACTTTCGGTTTACCTCGTTACGACGGCTAGTAGGGAGGTGGGCGGTGCCTCCCCGGGGACGGCGCAGCGTGTATGATCGACGCGAACAGTGATCATCTGTTCCCCACCGGAAAAGACAATCATAGGCGGGAACCAGTGGCGTGACCCCTCGCAGTAGTAGTAGTAGTAGTAGAACAGCTATACAACAGGAGCGGGCAACAAATAATAATAATACATTTATAATCACTATCGTCGTCGTTATTATCATTATTATTATCACGACAAGCACAATAACTGTAGTTGAACATGAGCCGCGTTCAAAATACTTGAACGGACAACGCACCGCGTTCCCCTTTGGGTCCATCTTTGGCCGTTTGCTTACCACGTCGATCGCAGGAAGTAGGCGAGCCAACCAATCAAGCAGCACAATTGATGCAGCCACATCCACCGATACTGACACAGCGCCTGTAAACGAACAAAACATTATTTGTTAGTATTTTTTATTATTATTATTGTTGTGCAGTACCAGTAGCCGTGAAACAGACTAAACATATGTTGTCTCACGCAAAACCCTCGTAATGGTAATCTATTTTGCTCATATTTGTAGTTTTCAAAGTGTCATAAAGTTATTAAACTTTTTTTGTCATGCGAAACATTAGGGCATTTCTTTATTACTCATCTATATATATATATATATATATATATATATATATATATATATATATATATATATATATATATATATATATATATATATATATATATGGCAGAAAATGCGTGTACCTCTTCCCAAAGGTGGCCAATGATGATTATTAGTATAGAGCCTCGCTATGCATGACCCGGAAGAAAGGGATTGCACTTCTTCATTCGCAATGCACTGTTAATTAGGTATTTCGATCAGTGGCGATTAACCACCCGACGAAGCACAAATAATAAAAGCGACAGTTGCGTTACAGTAATCTGCGAGAAAACCTAGAAAGGGCTAAGTCTCGAAAGCAGCTAACGCGAACTAAAAGCAAAAATAAAGGCAGTAGCAGCGGCAAGAGCGGCAGCAGCAGATGTAACAACGTCAACAATTACAGAACAACAGCGGGAGGCGACAACAAAATCACAACAACAACATCGTCTTCTGCGTTACGCGTTCAAACGTTGGAACTGGTAAAGACTGCTAGCAATAGCGAGCCAGCCGGACAGTCAATAAACAGCTGAGAACCAACCATTCCGCACTGCTCAGTCGAAAGAACAAAATAGTTTCCTGCAATAAATCGGAATTTCACTGATACCAACAAAGTCAGCCTGACCAACAACAGCAATACCAAGAATAACAGCAATAAGTTCTACTACTACTACTACGGGGACGATGACGACACCAACAGTAAAAGGACAAAAACAACAAGAGAAAGATAACAACTGCGATAAAAATAACAACAACAACACAAATCGTAAAAATAACACCAGCTACAGTAATAGTAGCAACAATGAAAACGGTAAACGACGTTAAGCAAACATTGTAGTAATAGTAATAGTAACGACAGCTGCAACGATTGTCACAATAACGTCAACAACCACAACAACGACAACAACAACAGCAACAACAACAGTTGCATCGGAAGCAGCAGTGTCATCAGCACATCGTACTAACGCCAATTACGACGACGAGAACAACAACAATAACTTTAAAACGATATTGCCGGTACCGTACCAGCAGCAACAACGACAACAGTGACAATAGCAACAGTGGCCGTCTTCGGGTAGTCGCTGTGCCGATAGAGGCAGGGATGCATGGATCATCATTTATTCATTGATTAATCAATCAACCGCGATGAGCTGACTGATTCATTGACTGACTGACTGCTTCTGTGGACTGCAACTAATGGTGATTGGTATAGCAGCGCGGTTGTTGTTGTTGTTGTTGTTGATGGTAGTGGTGGTGTTGTTGTTGTTTGCTGTTGTTGTTGTTGCGTGTAACTTTCGAAGCTGTCACTGTCCCCTTCACAACAGACGGGAGACGATGAACGAAGATGAACATAGAAAAGGTTAACAAGGGGCAAGCAGAAAAATAAAAAGACGGAGAAGAAGGAGACGCTGATATAGCGATGTGCAGCGGGCGCTAAATGAGCGTACTTGCGAAGTGACTTGCTGGCTGATTGACGGAGCCACCGATTTTCTGGCGACCGACTTTGCTCTACTTCATTCACCACACAGAGAGAGGGACAGACGGACAGGCAAACACAGACAGACAGACGGAGACACTCATAGACCTCCCTTCCGAGATAGTTCACGTCTACTAGAATGGTCCGTATTGGAAGTTATTGATGGAGAAACGGAGACACTGGCGGACAAATCTCCCACTTGACGGGCCAACAAACAACGGCAACCCATAGTACTGTTGGATGGAGATCTAAGACATCAAAGGGTGAAATTTAAACGGGGGAGGTGCTTGGTTTACTTGGTATGGGTCTCCGCGGGCAAAAAAATCACTTACGGGAGTCGAGTACCACGACACTGCTCGAGATGGGAAGTGAGATCCTTCTTGTTCCCTACTCGCAGCGGTAGTACTCCAGAAAAACTCCACAAATACGCCTGTCAGAAAGAGAGATAAAAGTAGACAGAGATTTTGACTAACTGACAGATAAAGATACAGCAGACAGACAGATAGACAGACAGACCGACTGACGGAAGGATGACCGACAAAGGTCAACGGGCTGACGGTTTTCGACGGGATTCCTAGACGTGAAAAAAGATAATATTCCTAGCCGTGGCAATATTAGTATTACAAACGACCGGTAGAAGGAATAGAGGTTAAAACAGCAGAAGCACCAACTACCAAGAGTACACGGTAAGAGTATCTCCGGCAGAATACGAGCTTGTAAGGGATACAGTAGAGAGAGAGTCTTGGTCTATGCCTTCTTCTACAAAGCCTACTGGGTGTTGACCCGCTGCGCGTTCGTTGCATGCTGTCATCGCCGCTTCACCAGAGGAGCGCCCGTATGCATGTGGATGGTCTGCCACTATTATCAGACAACTGCTATTTTCCTGCCATGTCCGGCCGATGCCGCCACCATGCCTTCCCCCTGTTTTGTCTATCGACTTCAGTTCGGCTGTCACGCTGCTACGAACCTCTATCGATCTGACTAGACAGAAGTTCGTAGCTTGAGAAGGCGGCAACCGCAAAAGTGGACCCGCAACGTAACCTCTAGAAACAGGAATGGCGGATAATACCCGCTGTTGGTTTTCGCGTTTTAACCAGCGTACTTCGATGCAGCGCGAGATGCATAAACAAAGATTCTGCATCTCATCTCATCGTTCTGCGTCTCATCATCCGAGGTTCCCGAGCTCAGTTCGAAATATTCAGAACGCAGAAAAGTGTCTTTAAAGTAAATCGCTCGCGAAAATCGCTGACATCTTAACGAGGTCAATAGTCATGGTTATCCAACTGCAGCATAAATATTGTTCGCTGCGCTCGGAAACAAAAACCGGGCTACAGTTACAGCCGCTTGATCATACTTGAGAAAGTGGGTAGCATACGGAGCTTAACCATCACAATATATCGAAACAGTCTTTAGATTCTAACTGAATCAGAACAGAGTTGCCGTTGCTAGTGCAGCTGTACGAAGTTCACTATTAAATGTTCGTTATGGCTGTAATATGTTGCTGTTGTAAACTGCTATAGTGACAATAGTTTGCTAGTTAGTTTGCTAATGTTACAATGGTCAGGACAAGCGTTATCGTTAGTCGTTGTGATTTTACTACTTTCGCTGTTGTCGGCGGCTTTCTATCTAGTTTTTTTTCCAGTGGACCGGCGTCAATTCGTAGCGTTTGAATGGGTGACCGAATACGACATAACAGTAATAATCATAAAACGATAAGAAAAACCCTCGTTGTTCTTGTTTTTGTTGCTGTTGTTGTTGTCGTTGTTGTTGTTGTTGTTGCTGCTGCTGTTGTTGTTAATGTTGTTGTTGTCGCCGCAGGCTGCCATCGTTGACGGTGGTGTTCTTGTTCTTGTCGTTACTGTTCATTGATAAACCTCCTATAGTTATGTCTAGTGAGCATCATTTAAGGCGCCCAACAGCAACCACAATAACCACAAAAACAACAACAGCAGCAGCAGCAGCAGCAGCAACAACAACAACAACAATAACAGCAACAACAACAACAACAACAACCACAACAGAGAGGGCTAAGGCAACTGGAGCGACGGCGGCAGCGTCTGCTGCTTCAGTTTTAGTCAAACTGGACCGTTTCGAACGACTGGTTGGTCATCTGCTGGTTCGCTCCGTTAGCTGGCTGGCTGGCGGAGGCGTGGATGCGTGGCCGAACAGCCGGCTGGCCGGGTGGATCCGGGGCCGAAGTCACCGGACTGAAGTCGCCGAGATGGACCGGCTGATGATGATGATTTGAGCAGCAGGCAGCGAACGGGTGAGGACGAGGCCGTTAGCCAAAAACAAGATATAGGAAAGACCACCCAGACGTCCGTTCGTTCAGCAGCGGTGTTTCGAGTCGAGCGTAGGCGATATCGAGCAGCGAGCGGCCAGCTTCAATTTCTGCTCGGACACTGCCAGCGTCGCCATGGACAGCCGCTGCTGCTGCCGCTACTGCTGCTGCAGCGGCAGCGGCAGCGTCAAAGCAGCGCGTTGCCACCATTACTACTGGGAATACTGATGTTACCACCGCAATACTATAGTAGTAGTAGTCATAGTAGTAGTAATAGTACTACGACTACTAAAACAACCACGA
>QVRM01001853.1:0-27962 GCA_003439945.1 Dermanyssus gallinae | reverse complement strand
GCAAGCGAGAGGAGAGCTTGTACATGACCGACACATACGGTTCACGTTGCATCATGGCATGATGGAGAATTACGTGGAACGTGCGATGTAGGATATAAGTAGAAAGGTATAAGCGAGGCGGTGAGAAAAAGCCAGTTTGCCGAATTGATCCACGAGTCGGCAATTCCTACCACCCAGGAATCCGGCGCGGCATAACTTATTTCTTAACTTAAGAGTTGGGGGGGGGAGATTGAATGGCAATGCACCATCTCTTTTTATTGAGGCACTTGTACTCGCCGTTTTTTTTTCCGATCTTGGTCGAAAATTCGTGCACTCCGGCATTCACCTTGGTCAACCGCTCTAGGTCTCGAACCAGGCCTCCCGAATGCAAGGCAAAGGCTTTTGCCACTAAGCCACATGCGCGAACCAGTCAATCAGTGGCATGGGGGGGGGGTGTAATAAAGTAAAGTTTTCGGGCTGACCCTCAGCCAAGATTTAACGTCCCGGAACTGTTTTTCACATTGCTTCATAGACGGACGGCCCCCATAAATACAAATGTAGTGCAACAATGGGGTTCGAACCCCGCACCTATGTGTCTCCTCCGGTGGGGGGGGGGGGGGGGGGGTGTATATAATGTAAACTGCCCTAACGGGGTGAATCCTTTGGACCGACTTTTCCTTGTCTTCAAGTTTCGTCTTCGTTCGTGCTGCAAGAAGCTGAGCAACTGAGCAACTAAGCTAAGCTAAGACGCAATGACGAGACAATAAGCGAGGCCAGCGAGGACGACAATGACGGTGACGGGACCGACCGGAACTTGGAACAATAACGTAGATTTTCAATCACGACGGACGGCAGACAGACCTGTTCTTCTCCGTCGTTTTCTACCTGTCTATCTACCGACCTGCTTACCTCCGCCGCTCCCCTTTTTCTCTCCGCCCTCGAAAGATGGAATGGGCCTCTACGCAAGGCGTAAATTGAACACACAGTGCTCCAGCAAAGAAATGAAACGAAAGAGGGGAAAAGAAGAAGACGATTCTAATCTTCCCCGCTTCATTGTTGTCATCGTTGCCGTCGTTCGTTGGGGAGCTAGCTCCCTGTTCATTTTCGAATTCCCTCCATTTGCAGAGCGGTAGCGTAGGCAGGGACCGACCCCGGACGGATAAGCGTCGCGTCGGCGGTGGCAGTGGTGCAGGGCGGTGAGTGTTTCTTTCTCAGGCCGGCCACGATAAGAACGAATTGTTGCCTGCATTGTTGTTGTGAACGGCTATTCTTTGCGTTGTGTCTGTTTGGCGACACACTTTAGTCCGTTGGGTCGGTCGTAGTCGCCGTAGTTTTCGTTGTCCTCGGACTCCTTGTTGTTGTTTGTTGCTGTCGTCGTCGTCGTCGTCGTCGTCGTCGTTGTTGTTGTTGCTGTTGTTTGTTGTTGGTTGTTGTTGTTGTTGTTGTTGTGTTGCTGTCGTCGTCGTCGTCGTTGTTGTTGTTGTTGTTGTTGTTGTTGTTGTGTGTTGTTGTTGTTTGTTGTTTTATTGTTGTTGTTGTTGGTGTCGTCGTCGTCGATCGGACGAGTTGGCGTTACAACAGCAACAACACAGCAACAGAGTTTCCCGTTCTATATTTCCTTCATTCTTTGTGTCCTCTTTTTCTTTTCTGCTTCCTTATTCCTTCTACTACCTATACCGCGTCCGTCGTCGTCGTCGTCACAATGGCGGCAAACCGCCGTGGTCGCACCGACAAACAACCACCCACCAACCCGCTGTTGGCTCTCGACTCGACGGAATATTGTTCCTCGTCTCGATCTGTGATCTTCATTTCTTTTCCTTCGTTACCGTGACCGCCCCGGCAGGCGATGGCCTACATCACGACTGCGACCATGATGATGATGAATCGGGTCGCTCGTTATTGTTGTTGCTGTCGTTTTGTTATCGTTGTTGTGTTTATTTGCGTTATCGTTACCTTATTGTTCTTATTCGTGTCGTTGTTGTTTTCTTTTGCGTTGTGCTTGCTGTGTTTGTTGTCGTTGTCGTCGTCGTCATTGTGCGCGGACTGCGTTAAATGACGCGTTGAATTAGTTCTCAAATCAATTGATTTGTTATGGCTTTCGCGTTGAGTTCCGTCGTCCGTCTGCTACCGCAGTTTAGCGGCGCTTCCTTTTCTACGTTCCGCTGGTCGGCCTGGACGATCGGGGGGCGTCGAGCCCCCTGACAGAACCACAGGCGACCACCAGACCGACACCGACGATGATGACTGACACATGATGAGCGACAACAATGGCGGCCATCGCGCCTACGACGTCAACGCGACGTCCTGCTGTGGGCTGACGAAACTGAAAAGGAAAGAAAAAAGACAAATAAACACGATGAACTTCTCTTTCATTCCCCTCCCCGCCTGCCTGTATCATTTTGATCATCATCTTGTTTTCTTCTGCTTTGTGCTGTTAGCTGCGCACGGCAAACTATCCGATGGCGATAACCTGAGAAGATGGATAGGTTTTCAATATTATATATATATATATATATATATATATATATAACTGCGACTAAACTCGTTACTTTATAATTAAATTGGCTGTTTTAAAGCGTTTAGATAGAGAGCAAGAGAGCGGCAGAGATCGTGTTCGTTCACTTTTCAGAAGTGAGTTTGCTCTATTCATGATTGGTTTGCTCAGGGAAAGCGCTTTTTAAGAGACTTTTGGTCGTAGTCGAGTTTATTTTCATATTTTGCTCCAATGGCACCTTATTTTCTTCAATAGTTTATATCCTTCACTTCCCATTATTGCTTGTCAATATTTACATGATGGCTTTAGTTAGATGAGACAAATGACAAACATTGAGAAACGTGTAGCACCACACACACACATATATATATATATATATATATATATATATATATATATATATATATATATATATATATATATATAGTGTATATTAACATGCGCGTCTTAATGCAAAAAGGATTTTGCTCTAATCCATTAACACACAGGTGGTAAGTGTAAGAAATTCAGTCGGCATTAATGTGAGGCGTTAGCTGCAACAACAACAACAACAACCCGAACAACAACAACAACAACACAACACAACACAACAACAACCAGCGACAACCGTGATGAACATTCGGTGCCGGCTGTGGCGCTGACTACAAATTTGTCTGTGGTTTGGTGATGATCAAAATAATAATAATAATAATAATAATGGTATAGTAACAGTGACGCCCACAGCATTGAGGTAACAAACAACAACAAAATCTCTATTATTAGCAACACAACAACAACGGTCATGTCAAAGTCATGACGGCATCTTTTTTCATCTTCTTCTTCTCCTTCCTCCAACTCGCTCTCGCAGCAGCAGCAACAGCAACGAAACTGCTTGCCGAGACCGGCACGAGCAAATCAAAAAGGGCCTGTGAGTTCGTCACGACGGCCAACGCCATTGGATCGACCGCTACGTCCATTCGGTGGACAGAGGCCGTGCGGAGGGGAGGCGGAGGGCTGAGGTTTCTAAACCGATGAATGGAGCCAACGTGCAGTGAAGCGACGAAGACGATGAATGGACACATGAATGGAGGAAATATTGAGATTGGGGGCGACAAATGGGTAAACGAACGCACAGATAGACAAACGCATAAAAAGAAAAAAAGAACCCGGACAGACAGGCAAGCAGCCAGCAAGGAAGAAAAGAAGGAATCAAGCGCCGCTTTAGCCGGCGTCAGCCTCGTGGAGACTAAACAGGATTAGTGTTGTTGTTGTTGTTGTTGTCGCCGTCGTTGTTGTTGCTGTTGTTGTTATCGTTGTCGTCGTTGTAATAACTATACACAGACAGACACCTTATGGACTACACATACACTCTAAATATTAGAAACCTTATATTATGTATTTAGAAAAAAACTGCTGCAGTTATTATTGTTGTCGTTGTTGTCATTGTTATTCTTGTTGTGTCTTTGCTGTTGTTGTCGGACACACACGCAAATTTAGCAACAGATAAAGCAGAAAATGGCAATGGTGATTACGGCAGCAGCAACAGTAACTGCGACAACAGCAACAACAATCAGAACAACGACAACCGCGGCACCAGCGGCAGCAACATCAACAAAAATTATAACAACTTACAAGAATAACGTCAACAATGACCACAACGCTACTCTCGCCTGGTCGTCATATTCATATATATATATATATATATATAGACCCGACTAAATAGCTAGAGACCTTCGTAGCTTTATCATAGACGGATGAATCGATGATGAGAACGATATGACCATAAATACTAGGGGTAAGGCGAATGTGGGGAAGGACAGAAAAAGAAAACATAGGGAAAAATCGAGCAAAAATGAAATTAAAACAGGGGAAACAAAGACAGAGAAGAGAAGGAGATTCAGAGAGAGGCTTCGTAGCTCTGCAAATTGTAGACAGATGGTCAGACAGATCGTCATAGAGAGAGAGAGAGAGAGAGAGAGAGAGGGAGAGACATGGGCAGCTTGAGGACAGCGAGCGACCCCGCGCACAAATTAAACACGGCCAAGGAGAGCAGTATCCGTTGCCTGGAGCGAGATAGTTACGGCGGAAAATGAAATGACACTCGTCACGGCGATGAAAACGCGAAACAGACAGCGGAAACGATTCTTCGGCGCGATAGCAGACGTAGAAGCTGGCTCTGAAGTCGGCGAACGGACGGACCAACGGCACAACCGGCCGGCAGCAACAACAACCGAAAAGCAGGACGAAGCAGGAGTTCAAGGAGGACGAACCACAAACGGCGAACAGGAGGAACGAAAAGAAAAGTGTTGTAGTCCTGAAAAAAAGGTTACAGCTGCTGCTATTGCTGTTGCCGCCGCCGGCGACGCTGTCCTCTGTCCACTCGTTTTCGTTGTCGTGATCGTCGTATATTTATTCATTATCGTCTTTTCCGTCGTCTTTGCTAGCACAGTTCGTCGTCGCCTTGCCTCCTCGTCGTCGTCAGCACCGTCTTCAGTTGTTGGAGGTCTGTTGTACTCCAGTTCCTTCATTATTTGATCGGGCGTTTTCTTAGTTCGTGCTTTCCTTCTCCCTCTATATATCGCTCTATCTCTCTCTCGTGCCCTGTCTCTATTCTCTATGCCGCCGCCGTCGTCGTGGTTGTTACGACGCGTCTCGACGATAGTCTTTCTGTTCGGAGAGAGCCGGCCGTTGTCTGTCAGATGCATGTTGCATGCCGTATGCCTGCATGTATGTCTTTATGCCTGCATGTATGACCTTATGTCTGCATGTTTGTCTCTATGCCTGCATGTACATATGTCTCTATGCCTGCATGTATGACCTTATGTCTGCATGTATGTCTTTATGTCTGCATGTATGTCTTTATGCCTGCATGTATGACCTTATGTCTGCATGTTTGTCTCTATGCCTGCATGTACATATGTCTCTATGTCTGCATGTATGTCTTTATGTCCTGCATGTATGTCTTTATGTCTGCATGTATGTCTTTATGCCTGCTGGTGTGTCTTTATGCCTGCATGTACGTCTTTATGCCTTCATGTACGTCTTTATGTCTGTATGTGTCTCTTTATGACTGTGACTCTTTCATATGTTTGGCATTCTGTATGTCTCTCTGCCTGTCTCTGTGTCGATGGACTGTGTGTCAGCTAGCCTATCCGCTGGTCAACACCCACAGGTTGATCCGGCGATTGCCGGCCGACGTCGGCTTGACGCCGACTCCGACGCTGTTTAGTTTTGTTCGGCAGCTCACGCAGCTCGTGCCGCTCGCTAGCTCCCTGGCCCGCCTGCTTTCCTGTCTGCCCCTGTTGTCGATCTGTCTGTCTGTCTGTCTATGTCGATGTCTACCTGTCAATAGAACGAAGCAAATACGAGTACGCTGCGTCGGCGACAGCTGCGCCGACGAAACCAACGGCTAGCTATTGCCGCCATTCCTGCCAGCCGAGGTTTCTGCTGTCCCAGAACCCACGATGATCCGCCGTGATGATTCGCCGTGACACGGCGCCACGCCGACAACGGAAACGTTCAAACAAATGTCAGCCGCAGCAGCAGCAGCAGCATGAAGGAGAGAGAGAGAGAGAGAGAGAGAGCGAGAGCGCGACAGTTAGGGAGAGAAAGGAAGCGAGAGAGACGGTTAGGGAATAGAGAGAGAGAGAGAGCGAGCGCGAGAGCGCGACAGTTAGGGAGAGAAGGAAGCGAGAGAGACGGTTAGGGAATAGAGAGAGAGAGAGAGAGCGGGAAGTGGAGAAGAAAAGTGAGTGAAGCAGACAGTCTTCGTCGTATTCTGCTGGTTCGGTTCGGCGTTTAAGCGGCGGCGGCGGCGTTCTTCTTCTTATTCTTCGGATCGTTAGGCGGAAGCCTGTCGCCGCGTGACCGGTCGCCGTTTGTGACCTGACGCCGGCCGTAACGCTCAGCTTTGTCGACGCTCGATCGCTCATTGCGTCCGTCTGAAAAATGTGACGGAGAAAACGTCCGACCTGTCCGAAACCAGCGGTGAGTGGGCGGACGGACGGGAGAGGAGGGAAGAGGGGGGCAGAAAGGTGGAGGTTGTGTTGGTGGCGTGCGTGTCTACTCAAAATGCATGACTGTGCGCGTTTGCAAAGTCTGCTTGTGGCTGCAATTAAAAGTGCTATTGTTATTGCTACTGCTGTTGTTGTTGTTGTTGTTGTTGTTGTTGTTTCTCTTTTCTTCCTCTTCCTAACTTTGCGCTCGCTTCGTTTTGACAATAATTATTAGTTTAGCTTTAACAATATGCATCGTTTAAACGGAGTTTTGAGGTTATTTCAAAACAAATCACGATTCTACTCCAATTCACTATATTGCTGCAGTTGCTGCAGATGACTGTCTCAAACAATACTAACAACAAACATAGCATCACTGATAGCATTGTGGTTGTGATGTTTGTTGTGATTGTCGCCAACAATGAGACGTACCTCGTCACAAATGAAGCTCATTTCAACGCCGCGAGCTCTTTCTCCTCTACCTTATAACCTCTCCCTGTAGCCTTTCTCTCACACTCGCTCTCTATCTCTCGTCTTAAACTTTTTCGGACTGACTCTCAGCAAACATTCAAAGTCCACAGAATTGCTTTCGCATTGCTTCGTAAGATTAAATATAAATGCGCAACGGCGGGGATGAAGCCGTTGCACCTGTGTGTCTCCTCCAATCGCAAGACACACGCGAATGGGCCACGCCACCACCAAGCTCGACCCAAATTTTGTTACGAGTACGTTTCAGACACGAGCGATGATAATTCGGCATAGTAAAATGATTATCGATGCTTTATCGATGAAAGGTTGTCGAACAGAAAGGGGCACCGAACAAGCCATAAAGTATCAACACCAGCAACAACAGTAACCACAACAACTGCAGCTACAAGGAATTTTGCGTTGCGAGTTGGAACGGTTTGATGATTTGTTTACTGGCTTGCTCATGTGGCTGGTTCTAACGGCCGTTTACAGACCTTGCTCATGCCATTGCCGTCGTGGATAATGGTGACATCGATCATATGCTATCATATCACAGCTATAAGAAAAATAGCAACAACAACAACAGCAGCAGCTACAACAACAGCTGATGCATCGGTTCTTGCCACTGCTGATTATTTTACTTATACTGAGGGCGTCCTTTCATCATGGTCATCAGACCACCATGAACTGAGCGACCAACCCATATAGGAAGAACGCAGGCACGGCGGCAACGGACGGCCCCGATGCGGTCGGTGAGGCACAAACAAACAAATCTCCTGCCTTCCTTACCGCTTGCTTTCGATCTGCACCTCTTGTTTCTTGATCACTCTTGTCTTTCCTCCCTTACTACTTACTACCTTCCCATGTTTCCCTCATCCCGTTGAACCTGGCATTATTTTCCTGCTTCTGTTTTCCCACCGTACTTCCTCTTATCCGCGTTCTCTCCACTTCTGCCTTTTGCATATCAATTTCCCTTTTTCCATGCTTACATATATTTTTTCACGACCTTTGTACTTCTACTTTCGGTTTTCTTTTTACGACCCTTTTCCACTCATCACCTCTTTGACGCTTTTTACTTCCTCTGTTCACGTCAATTTTCCCTCTCTTCAATCTGTCCGCTGTCTCCTTGGTCTAACCTTCTCTCTGCGTTTCCGCTTTCCAACCTTCTCTCTCCATCATCCCCATGATCTCTTCACACAGCTACCAATTCCCTTGCATTCACATATGCCCTTTATTCCCCCTTTTCATCGCCTTCTCTCTGTCCTTTTCCCTATTGTCTTCTCCTTGTACTAGCGCTATCTATAATACGGCTGTTGGTGCGGGCGCGATCTCATCGATCATAGCATCGACAGTGATATGTAAAGCGCGCTAGAAACAGCAGCAAAGTTGCAGCGAGAAAATTAAACGTATAAGCGCCAAAGGCTGAGTGAGCTCAGGGAGTGACTAGAGAGCAAACGAGCGAGAGACAGCAAGGAGAGAGATAAGGTATAAATGACGAGTCTCCTCACACAAGTGCGAGTAAAACCGAGAAAATCTGTCTCGGAAAAAGATTCGGGGGGTTCAGTCGCCGATGTCATGTAATTATCTTTGCCGACGATGCCGTTTTATTTCAATTACAAGGACATGATCAAAATGTAGTGAATAGAAAAAAAGCGGGAGAAGTGAAGAGCATACGGCTAGCTATGGGTAGTAAGCATATATGTATTTAACTTAAATTGGAGTAAATACAAGCCTACACGACAGTAACAGAGGTAGAGAGACAGAAAGAGAAAGACGAAGAGCCGCCAAACTTTAAGTAGAGCAGGCCGTACCCCCCGAAAACAGTGATTTTAAATTAATCGAGCAGCTTGTTTTAGATCAACTCAGAAAAAAAAACTAATAAAGGCATAATAATTACTCTAGAAAAATTAAACTTACGCATTTATAACAGCTAGTACGTAAAAATAAGCTGCATTTAATGTAACTTAAATGCCTGGGAATTGTGCTTAGTGACGAATAAAATGAACGCTATTATATCTGCGCTGAGACGAATGACATTTATTGAGGTTTCCGTTAAAGGCCTAGTTTTCGTATATACAGCCTTACTCCTACCCGTATATTGCTATGGTCATATTAGCTTGGATTGCTCAAATAAGTCAGAATGATACAAAATTATGTCCTCCGGATCTTGTTTTCAAGACGCCGCGGATTCAGCTAGTGAGACCGATTTGTTTTTTTATTTATTTTCTTATTTATCAGTAATGACCTGTACATAACGAATGACTTTCTCACTATTGGTAAGTTATGTATGCGAGGGATAGCCCCCCTAGCCCGAGAAAGCTTAAGAGGTCATTCCTATAGATTAAAAAGCGGAACAATATTTTTTGAGATGTCTTTAGATGCAAAAAATCTGGCGGCCAAGCTCTAGCGTGCCGGATTTTCTCTATCTGAGGTACTGTTCCCACATAAAGTCGAACCCTTACATTAGTGTCAAGCTAGTGTAAGGGTCTAAATGCTTGGGCGCAATTCATGATGCACACTGAGTGTCATAGTTAAATATACGGTAGTATGAGACTCACAAATCTATTAACGTTCAGTCGTTCTTTTTGCCCCTCTCAAGAGGTGGGCCGCACTTAGCTTTGTCGTTAAGGCAAATTCTGAAGGCTGTTCTCTGTCGAGCCTGGTGGCGGTGGCGTGGTGCATTCGCGTGCGCCTTGCGACCAGAGGAGACACATAGGTGCTGGACGGGTTCGAGCCCCACCGTTGCACATATGTTATTTATGGGGGTTCGTCTTACGAAGCAATGCGAAAGCAGTTCCGTGGACGTTAAATGTTGACTGAGGGTCAGCCCAAAAAATGGGTATCTGTTCTGCTGATTAGTAGTTAGTCCCTCCCTCCGTCCGGGGGTGACTAAGAGGCATCTTGGAACTAGTTCATTTTGCCCTTAGGTCCCAGGGAATCGGTTATAGAAAGGACTTGTATGGCGGCTGCGAACGCTGAGCAACTTGCCCGTGCTCCGATGTTATGCGAGCGTCATAGATCTTTGAGTCTTGTTTAGGAGGCGGCGTACGTAACCCTGGTAGTCGCGCGTTCCTATAAGGGTGCGGCATATATTATGATGCTATCCACTACTGATGCTAAACAACGGTTGCCGAGAGTCGATTGCTCCTCTAATCCGTTTTTTCCGGATTTTTCGCAGCTCTGCCGAGGCTTTGGCAGTTTTCTTTGCTGTCCTATTTATTAAGACCTTATTATTTCATTAGACGTGTTCCCTTATTTACGACGCCAGGGTACGTCGTAAATAGGGGAGCACGGCTTTGTCTACAAGTGCTCTGTTTATAGCTACCCACGAAAGCGTGTTAAACGCGTTTCTGACATACAAGAGGTCGCCCAGACAATGCGACCGGCTTGCTCTCTGTGCATTTATCTGTGCTTCAACTATGTTGAGCACATTGCTGATGGCTAAATATGTGCGATGTCGAGCTCAAAAATCGTGTTGGTTTTCCGACAGCGCATCCTTGTGTTCTAGCTATGTTACTAGCCGTTCGTTGATAATATGCTCAGCTGTTTTGGTTACGCACGAGATAAGTGTCTATTGCTAAAGAATAAATACAATTTATTAATGTGTATTTGTATGTAACTAAAAAAAATATGTATATATATATATATAATATATATATATATATATATAAGTAATTGATACTTGATGTATACATAGAATCTTATTAATAGCAACTTTTATTCAAGAGGAGTCACGTAGTCGTCGTCGGTATTGACGTCACTGACGTAGTTAAAGCGTCATTCTCCAAATTTCCAATACCTTGAATAATTGGGCAAGTGGGGTTGTGAAGTGTTTTGTCAATGGTTCGTCTTTGTATTGCTTCGGCAGTGGCTGATGAACTGACGACGGCGACCAGAGAGTCGAAGAGACAGAAAGAAGTCCTTTTTTTGTCCCGATGTGTTCGACAGGTCGTCCCAAGCCTCGTTCGGTATTGAGAGGATGTGAGAATACGGTGGCACGTTAGTTCCGGTCTGGACGTCCTAGCTTTTGCCCAGTCCGTGTAAGTATGTGTAACGCCGATATTACCCACAATAGAGAAACAGAGACAAAAAGAACATTTACGCCATACGTCATCATTGAATTTTGGATGTGTCAGCTTCTATTCGTTTTACCGAAGCATCGCACATAGATCTCCTAACCAGCAAAAATAAGAACTAAACACATGACTCTTCATGATTCCCCACAGCGAGTGCGACAATAACCAGACAATAATGCCAGCTGAATAACATGCAATAAAATTATGTATGTGTAAATATTTCGCAAAACCCCCAACAATCGCTTATGACGTATGTAGCATCATATCGCAATATGTAAGAGCTCTGACAGCAACAGCAGTAATTGCAGCGAGGAGCGTTGTACTTACCCGACACCGAAGCGAAATTCCTCGCTGTGTGTCAGTAAGAGTAAGACGACAATGAATATCTTACTTGTCGGCGTGTGAACGATGAGTTTATTGAGTGCGACTCGCGGTGGAATTTTCTGCGAGGCGCCGAAGTCGTGCTCAGCCTCACATTCATCGTTCACAGTCCGCAGTCTTCTAATTCAAAGGCGCTCTGCGTGTCTCATACTGTTCGCAGTTGTTCGCCTTCCTAAGAGCGTTTTCGAGCTTCGAGTCGCCACGTTCAGCAGCGGGTAGTAGTATTAGTGGTAGTAATCGTTTGTGTTATATTGATGGTGTCGTTATTTAATATAAACGCAGGCATTTTTGTACTCGGACGAAAAAGCGGATCTCTGCCACCAAGAACTGTTGTTCGGTAGACTACTGCAGGTACACACACAGTACACTGAAGAGGCACGGCGAAAACTCATCGTCATGTCTCATTATCAAACATATTTGTCACTTTGACATACACACCGTACTGTGATACGCACTCTTCTCTAGCTGGCAGATAAAGATATACTAGTTGTGCTGCATGGCACAAGGTATGCGCAAACATCTTTAGTAACTCCATGGAGGTTGATTGAAGCGTCAGCTTCCAGTGCTTGCTTGGTAACCAGGCTAATGCTAGGCGTTGACTAGAAGCTAGAAATTCAACTGTACTTTAACTAACGTTTCAACGGTTGACTAACAACAACATAGATACACAGATCAAATATCGATCTATATGGCTAGCTTCTTGTTAGTTAACCGTATACCCCCCTTTGACAACATAAATGAATCGATGTGTTCAGTAACACGCTTCTTGCCATCGTTGGCGGTTGATAGTTAGCCTTCGCACAAGTCGTCAAAGTTGCTGTTTATCTAACCTGCTCTATGTTTATTTGTGTTTTCGTTTTGTATCTGTTCGGTAATTTCAGGTTACGTTCCGTGTCCAACGAACGACGGTGCATCGCTACAATGTGCCATTCAGTCGGCCCCCTACGCTACCAGCACGGCCATTGCCTCATGGAACACCACGAGCGACACCACTGGCGAACGTTGTTGTTATTGTTGTCGTCGTCGTCATTGTTGTTGACTTCGTCGACCTCATTGTTATGTTGACTTTGTCATCCTCGTCGTTGTCGTTGTTGCTGCGGTTGTAGAACACGACCTCCTTCCCCCCCCCGTTACATCTGTCTGCAGCATGCAACGGGACGTAGAGGCAGCCGGGCGTCGTGGACGTCAACCAGGTCGGTTCAGGTCGCCGAGGGCGTTACCAGCCGCTCTGGCGTCGGATCGGCCGCCGACGTTACGACGGCCGCCAGCGCTCGTCACCTCGGTTGTCGGTCGAGCCACCGCCGGCGGCCGCCCCCCCCAGCCTCCGGTGCGGCCGCCACCGTTGTCGCTTTCGCTCTCGCTTGCGTTGGCCTTCTGCTGCTGCTGTTGCTGGAGTCCGGGCCCGGCGATGGCCCGGTTCTGGGGCACGCCCAACTTCTACTCGTCCCGAACCACAATCGTACATCTCGATCAGTGGCTGTATGCCGACGTCGAACGCGAGTGCGCCGGACACCTCAATCGGGCGCAGGTTGCCGCCGTGCTCGTAAGTTGCTGGGGCGGAATCCGCCGGAATCGTTGTTAATGTCATTATCGTTATCGTTATCGTTGTTGGTGTTATTGTTGCTGTTGTTGTTGTGTCGTAGATTATTGGGCTTTATGACGATGGTGATAATAATAATAATAACAAAAATATCATTATTGCGGTTATCACGATGGCCGCCTTGGCGGTGACAATGTTCATCAGCGCGGCTTCATGCCTGTTTGTCATAATCGTTGCATTTTGTCTGCGTATATCTGTAGTATATACACGATAGCAAGTTTCAGTACTTTGCGTTTTGCCGCCGGACAGAAACCAGAGCCTTCTGGTTTGATTTGCTTAGAAGACTAGGTGTCTCAAAACACTGTGTAAACGTGGTACTGTCGATTTCGTGACGGATGTGAAGAGACCGAAAATGGCCCCGTTCTGGAAGACCTTCGGCGTCACCAGCAGAAGAAAACGTTGAACAGTTTGTGAAAAACTCAACAATCGGCGAATTACTGTCGGACACTTGTCAGATAGCTGAGGAATTGGAAATATCTTAGGTATCTTATGTATCAAATATAATAGTATTGACGATATTTGATGCGTCAGAAAACTGGCAGCAAAGATTGTTCCAAAAATTGTGAGTTGCCAACAAATGAACGCTCGTCGAGACATGTCCGAGTTGAACCTTGAGGCGGTAGTAGAAGATTCTGGATTGCTTCAGAGAGTGATTACAGGAGACGGGTCATGGGTATATGGTCACGAGGTTAAGACCAAAGTCCAATACTTTCAGTGGTGCTTGCAAGGAAAGAGTCGATCAATGAGTGCGATGGGCTAAGCGGGCTAGGGCGCAACCATGGAATAACCAGCGTACATGTTCACACTTCACAATTGTATTTGTGTCATATTTAATCAATAATAACAGTGATAAAAAAGAGGCACAACTTCAACATTGCGCTCGGAGGCAGGCACTCAGCAGGCATCGACGTGTCTAACTCCGTCCGATACCTCGGAGTCGTCTTAGAAAAAAGCCTTAAGGGGCATTCACTCCTACAGCATGCATGCGGGAAAGCACTTAAGGCGGCCAACAACCTCGGTCGTCTAATGCCCAACACCTACGGCCCGCGCCAATCTACACGCCGTCTTCTTATGTCGGTGGCGGAGTCAATTGTCTTATACGGTGCCCCAGTCTGGCCAAAGGCCACGCTTGCAACGGCCTCACGAAGACGCATGCTTCGAAAAGCGCAACGGGTCCCGGCTCTGCGCATTAGCAGCGCATACCGAACGGTGAGCACGGCAGCGGCCTTGTTGCTAGCTGGCACCGCGCCATGGGATCTTAAGACCGAGGAACGACGTCGACTCTAGGAAGATCCGACAAGAAGCAAGGACGCTGAGCGACAGGCAACGCTAGATAGCTGGCAAGAAGAGTGGAACAATATTCAGAGCGGATGCCCTGGCGCAAGAACAAAAACTCTCCTCCCAGATATAAGGGCATGGATTGGCCGCCCTGGAGGGGAAGTAGACTACTACATCACGCAAGTGCTCACGGGACACGGGGAGTTTCGCTCCTACCTTTACCGAATTGGGAAGGCAGTGAACCCAACATGTCTCCACTGCAACCAATTGGTGGACGACACACCCGAGCACACGGTCCTGTTTTGCCCCGCCTGGGAGGCCCAGCGCCGATCTCTGCAGAATCTTCGCGACTACACTTCGACGACTTCATCTGGTCTTCCTGCTCTGGTCGCAAGAATGACAACTTCACAGGGTGATTGGTGCACAATCGCGACCGCCATCAGGTGTGTTTTAACCGAGAAAGAGCGGGTTAACCGCATGTCGACGCTCTCTCTGGCTACGGAGGGCCGGCGCGATCAGTAAACCGGGCTATTACACCCCCCCAGTAGTTTGTAGTAATGCGAACAGCACTTCCCTGGGAGACATGACTGGTTTTTAGTGGGTTGGAGCGCCACACTACCGGCCCACACTTGCAGTTGCAATCCTGCAGTGGTGACCGTGTGTGCGTCCTGCATTTCCCAGTTAGTCCTCCACAAAAAAAAAAAGAAGCACTCAGGCAGGGTGATCCGCTGGGTCCCGCTCCATTTAGTCTCGGTATATCAGATCTATGTCAATTACAGAGCTTTTTCAACGTATGGTGCACCTTAAAAAATATAGGAGACTAACACTATAAACTTCAAAACGTGAGATTGCTGTTGTTGGGAACTCGCTTTAGAAGAGAAAGAAGGCAATTCAGAAGGCTATACAAATACTCTTTGGTATCACGCGTGTAGGCTCAAACAACCTAAAAGTTTTGGGGGCCCCCGTGAGGCGAGACGAAATCTCACATGCACTCTCTATTAAAATGAGGCCCTCATCAAAATTCGTCCATGACTCATAAGCATGCAGGCTGCGTTTTGTACTTGGATATATAGCCTAGGATCATCAAGTGTTAACTACATATTGCGTACATGCTCTGCCTTGCTTTGCCCCAACGAACTAATGGCCTATGCTGACGTGAGCAGGAACATGCTTAGTGAAGTCCTGAACGTCTTTTTCAGAAAAGAACACCTGGCGGGCAGAGAGCAAGTCATTCGATATGTGAAGGTGGTTTGGGAATTCGAAGAGTTTTTGACCTAGGCTATGTCTGCTACGCTACTTCACTTGTCTGATTCGGTCCGGTTGCAGCAATCTGATGAAGAGAGATGATGGAAGAGGCAGTCCGACCACAAATAAGGCATGACACCAGTAAAGCACGAGACAATATCGGAACTATGCTGAATCCGGGCCCTTTAAAGGAACACCTCAGCCAGTATAATTAAGATAAACTCAAAGCGAAAAAGGATCAACGAGATTTTGTTTCCCGGAGAGACCGCGCCATGTTCTTAGCGGGACCTTACAACTTTAACATTGCTTAGCATGCAATAATAATAATAGATTGTTCTTATAAACCGACTGATCCCAGTATATATTTACACACCTATTGGCAGGGGAGCTTTATTGAGGATTATCTCTGCTGTACGGTATTAGAAACTGCTGACGATTTCCTCCACACTTTAGCTCGTTCGATGGCGGTCCGACGTTTATTACATCGTAATGTACTTAAACCACGAGATGGAACGGAGGTATTAACGTTGGAGCTTTATTTAGTCTCCAACTGTATTTTTAAGTTTTTTGCAAACAACACAATCTGTTCGCACGGTTGGCTCCAGCGAGTGTTGCTACCTTTATCAACGTCGTCCGTTAAGTCCATACTTTACGGACGTTTGTTTATTTATGAGCATAGGCTTGTTTACGTAGGCACCGCAGCCGACGTTACACGTCGGAACACATTGGCTGCAGGTGGGCTACCTTATAGTGATAATGAATAGCCTATGATGTGGTTGCAAGAAGGCAGAGGAGATTTATAATTCATTAGTTCTTCCGTTACTCCGTCTCTCTCTCTCACTCTGTTCCTTCACCGCTTCGCCAAGCCGTTTGCCTTATATCTTTCTGTCAAGTGTAAGGAAACAACTGCCGTTAAGTGCTGAGTCGACGACAACTCCGACAACATTCGCCTCCCGGGCAGCTCATGAGTTAGCTACTGGGGGGATTTGGCTTTGGGTTAAACGCCCCTCACTTCTGTGATAATGGATTAATTTGCCACCAGGTATTTTACCACTCATCAACCCGCCCTTCAGACGACCACCAGGTTTGGGAAGCAAAATGTTAAGGTAATAACGTTGTCACACTTGCATATGCGTACAGCAGGGCAGTAACTTTTTGTGGACAATATACAATGCATATATGTAAATATATATATATATATATATATATATATATATATATATATATATAGTAGACACCACAAACTCAACTGCTAATACGGGCCGGTAGTGTAGAGGCTCCAACCCACTAAAAACCAGTTATTGCCCCATCCTCACACTAAACTAGGAATTGCGCAAGCAATACTTCAAACATTCGAGGGGGCTGAATAGAAGCGTTCTTACTTTAGTCGCCCTGATATGTCCCACGGTGCTTTGTCTTGTGAAAACAATTATTTTCTTTCTTTGGCGTGCATACTGCTTTCGACTGTACGAGCTATAAGATTCCAGCCATTGCGTGAGCTCATAAGAAGGCGTATCAGCCAAATACTAAGGCTTTCGTTACTTACCTTCGGTAAGTCTGTGCGTATAACAATCCACAGCAGTTTTATGTGCTCGGTTGTGCCCTTCGCTGACCCTTTGTAGTGCTTGCAGGGTGGCATATGTGTTTTTCCTCTACGACGTGCCAGTCGGCTTAAAGCCAGCTGCCGTGCTGACCGCTTCGTGTGCCATCTGTAATCTGCGAAGTAGCAATGCGTTAGGTTTACGCAACATCGCCTCTCTTAAAGGCCGGGGTCAGTGGGGTCAGTGGCCATACCGGGGGTCGCTGTAAACTTTGTGGGTGAAGAGGGTTAGACTCAACGGCACTGCCAAACATAGGCTGTCAGGGCAAGTTATCAGCGCGCATCCGTGCATGCCCTGCACACTTCGGTCTCTATAGCGCCTATTCATGGTTAAACGGTTGATTGATATATATATATATATATATATATATCAATCAACTACAACAATATATATATATATATATATATATATATATATATATATATACGATGAATACCTTTTCTAGACAACGAAACGAATATAATAAGTCTTGAATGGATAAAACTTCGGATTCATGCCAGGCACGCAATGGCAGACCACTCGTTTTTTGACCGTTTCCTCACCTTGTAAGCCCTTTGGATAAGCGGAGGTATATTTGTTCACGGACATATACTTGTATATATATCCACAAACGCGAATACTGCAGCGGTATTGCCCTGCACGTATATGCAGGATGATCAAAATCCTGCAAATAAACATGGAAATTTTATGACATACACATGCAGAGCGTCAATGATATATATATATATATATATATATATATATATATATATATGCATGTATTGATTATTAACCAATATTTGGTTTATGCAGTATATATATATATATATATATATTCGTAAAGTTCTCATATACATTTATTAAAATTCCTTCCGTATTTACATACAAAAAACAGGGTGCATTTTAAATAAATAAAAATCCTTTTTGTAAAGTAAAGTGTTTTTGTTCGTTTCAAAATAGCTCTCGTCCGCTGCAATAAACTTGAATTCCAATCTTCTTAAAATTTTGCGGTAGAGTTCCTTATTAACCGTAATACAAGGTGGCAGACATCCGTGGAACACGATTCTTTTATAGTCGAAAAAATGTCAAAAGAACCTTGAAAGCACCACTGGGAGGACTGAGCTTTGGTCTCGATTTCGAAACGACGTTGTAGGCCCAAGGCTCATCTCCTGTAATCACTCTCTAAATAATCAAGGGTGTTCTGCTACTGCCGAACGGTTATAATTTTAATTCTCGACGGGCGTTAATTTGCTGCGAAATTCAACAGTTTTGGAACGAATTTTGTGCCCTAGCAGTGCTCTGACGCATAAAACGTCGGTCACAACTGTTACAACAGATCCATAAGGTATCTCTAATCCTTCAATTATTTCCCTGATATTAATTCGGCAATAGTTGAATGCGATATCACGAACTTTTTATTTTGTTATTGACGACGAAGGCCTTCCTGAGCGGGGTCATGTTCGGTCTCTTCATGTCCGCCGCGAAATCTACGGTACCACGTATACACAGTTTTCGAGACACTGCTTGACAACGATAAGCAGTTCGTAACATTTCGACGACGCTAGAACATATGACATGTTTTTTTAAGACATAGCTTGATGCAAATCCATTCCTTCTCCGTCTTGGCCGTTCTAAAAATGGCCGGACCTCGTGTTCTTCACTTCTTTGATCAAACTCCAACAATAAACGCCACCACTGATTTGCGACGATATTTGGTCTGTGTGTAGCTATAGCAAAAAACCGGAAGACCTTGGTGGTTCACTTTGGCAGCTAAATTTAAAGAATTGGAACTTGCCGATCCGCCATAAGAAATGAAAATGTATGGGTTAATTTTAAGATTACAGAAGAAATACGAGTATACTTATATACGAGTAATATATATATATATATATATATATATATATCTATATATATATTATATATATTATATATATATAACAGTATTATTATCGTTACAGGTATCAGCGCCCAACGACCATGCCTTTAAGACGGGTCGCGCTCTCGACGGCCGTCTTCAGTACCGCGAGTACACTGAGCGGTAAGGATTGTAGAAATCTATTTATTAAATTGTTGTTGACGTCTAGGTCGATAACAGAAGGGATATAGGTTATTTAGCTTCAGCTCCAGCTGCTTTATATAAAGTATGCTGCAAACGCTTTTGTCGTCAATCTGCTCCGCCCATACTTGAAGTTACTAGCAAATATTTGCTAGTTCGGAGATCTTTTTGATGAAGAAAAACCTAACCCTACCCAGCTTTCTAACCCCCAGCTCTTTCCATATAGGCTGTACGACGTATGTTGTAATAACATGGGTGTGCCACTGTCCATTCGGAAATAGCACATGTGGATTTTGTCGCCATTCTAATCGACCTCAGTTTTGGAATTTAACTTCCGCCGATTTGTTTGTTTTCGACTCAATGACTAACTCCAATTCAGTCTATAAAGCTTTACCATCTTTACCATTGCCTGACTAGCCCTGTTTAGACTTCCCCACAAATAACAATATCACCCGGCGACATCAAAGCTCCTGTCCATCTTCTTGGTTAGGTCTTCCAATATCCGTTTAAGCAGCTCTCCAAGCAATCTCATAATCATGGAGGTTAGTGAAATGAAATCGAGCCTTATGTCTCCTATTGCAATGTTCCGTATTTTGCCAATAATTAGCCCCCTTTGCTCGTTGGTCCCAATAACCCTTCCACAAAATTTCTCCGTATGGTGTATGGTGTCCTTCCGCGACAAAATCCCAATAAAATCCGTAGTAGCATTTCTGTCAACGCAGATCTTTCTGCCTATGCTACCAGCTGGCATTATTTTCGTATACAGTATTTTTCCGCATCCTTGTTACACGTTTTTACCAATATTTTTACCAATGCGCATCGCGAAAAAGGCATACTGTCTCGGTTTGCAACCTTCGTTGATCTGCATCGTTCGTTAAGCTAGGATTTTGTTGGCTTTTTTCTCTCACTCCTAGCTAGAAATTGCACTAGTAAGCAGCTTGACTAACCCACGCTCGTAACGACCGACGCAAAGCGTGCCCGGCACCAACAGCACTCTACCGGAGCTCTTTAAGAGGATTTCAGCATCTAACTATAGCCACTAGAATTAAACTCTGTTTTAAGAATAATGTTTTTAGGAGTCCTAGCCCTCTTGCGACCCTTGATTAACGCTTTCCCAAGAAATATCGCCGTTCCAAGTGGCATATGTGTTCTGCCTTTCCTTAACATCTGAGAATTCTGCATCATGTTCGTACATCATTACATCGTCCTTGCTCACTTCCTAGCAACTAGTTCCATTGGGATATTTATCAACACCTTCATCCTACTTGTCCTACTTATCCACTCCCTGTTGCTGGCTTTGCGTCAAAATCTCCTGCCAATACTAACTAGGTACTGCCTCCATTCCTAACGTAATGCACTTTGTCATGATTTACGCCGGTTTTACGCTAGTAGGTCTAACATAGGCCGCGACCAATATAACTCTCGGTAACACAACACCAATTAAGCCTTCCGCAACTAAATCCGTTTCTATTACGCCCACTACCAGTCTACTAAAAATAGATACACTTCTGCTGGACCTTCCCAATCTTTATTTGCTATAACCGCGAAGTGTGGTGGAAACCGTAGAAGCCTTTCAAATCGAATGGCTTTATGGCTCATCGCCACTGTCAAGATAAAAATATCCACATCCTTGAATGCCTACTCTCCAAACACTTTTAGATAAACTAGAAATTGTATAAATATATAATTACTACGGACATGGGCTGCTTCACGTATATTATATATATATATATATATATATATATATATATATAAGTCTGACGAACATCGCGTAATTGTAGGACGCCATAGCGAAGACTAAGGCTAACACAACCATGCGTGTAGGCGGTGAAGGCCGGCGGCCAGAAAACTAGCCTATCTGTTTCATGCGAGAAGCATCATTCGGGCGAGCTAATTCCTACGTCAAGATGGGACGAAAAGATATGCTGCCAATGTGGTCGACATCCTTGGGCCTGTCCATCGTCCATTGATTAACCTTTGAACTTCTTTGATGAGGCTGGTTAAAATGGGAAACTGACAAAGCTACCAAAATGCGTCTCAGCTAAGCAGTCAGGTCAATGAGTCACTTAAGCCCTTGAGCGACTAGCACCTTCGGTGCTGCCGTCAATTGTTATCGCACTATGCCGCAGACATGCAAATTGCGACTACTTTTTTTATGAGGACTAAGTGGAAAATGCAAAAAATGAAGAAACAAAAATGGAAAAACACATACACTGCAGGAGGAAAGCTCCAGCTAGCTCCGACCGCAAGCGGCGTTTAATTTTTAGTTTTTTTACAATTTAGTAAATTGTAGTCCCACACTAGTAGTGTGGGACTACAACCTACTAAAAACCAGTCATATCCCCATTTGCCGGTCTAACTAGGCATTGCTCGCGCATACCATCAAACAGCTCAGGGGCGGAGTGTACTGCTCCTGGCGGGGCGTTCCCGGGAGCCAACGGGAGGCGCGAGCAAATAAAGAGGACGACACTTATCTTCCCTTGTAGTATTTTCGTAAAAGCTTGTGACACTTCGTTTCCATGCGAAGTAGATTCCGTCATTGTCTTGATGATATCCCGTAGGTTGAAGGCTGTCTTGTGTCTTAAAAAGAGCTTCAGTAAGTGTCCGCGCTGCTCCACCCATGCTGGACACATCAACACGGTGTACTCCGGGGTGTCATCGAGTCCATCGCCGCAGTGGATGCAGGTGGGGCACGGGACCCTCCTGATCCTGAACAGGTAGAACTGGAAGTCCCCGTGACCTGAGGAGACCTGGGTTGTGTAGAATGTTAGTTCTGCTCGCGGTCGGTTGAGCCAATCTTTCATGTTTGGGATCAGGGTGTGAAGGCTGGCGCCTGGAGCACCCTGTTGTATGTCGCCATACTTCTTATGTCAGAAGGAGGGTCAAATTTGCGACAGCCTGAATAGAACTGACTGCCGGAGAGCTCTTTTGTAAGTGGCCTTTGCTGTATGTATTAGAGGTCAGGAGTTTCACGCTTATAACAGACACTGAATGAGTTCTGTCAAATGACGTCTACATCAGTGGATTAGAATGTCTTATCTACTTGCCTATCGACCACCTACTAAAGTATTTAAGAAGAGAACGTGAGAAATGATACAGAGGCGGGGGGATTTGCAAGGTTCTCGTTTTTGCGTTTTACCCATAAAGTCTAATCAAAAGAACGTACCACGTCTTTTATGTGTTAGTGCCTTATCTTCTACTAAGTTAATTTGCGCTAGGGTGACCATTGTTTTATCTACCATATATGTATAAGCAGTAAAAGTAAGAGCATGTTCACAAAGACGAGCGGCTCTCGCATGGCAATCTGAATATGAAACCATTCGCCCAGTAGGACCAATCGTTTTACTCTGTTGCCTGTCTGACAACAAACTAGATAGATAGACAGGTTTTATTATTCTCATGAGTGGAACTAAAGAGAGAGAGAGGGGAGAACGTTAAAGATAAAGAAGCGCCATGTATTCTGCTACCTCTAGTGAGGCGACTGCTAACAGAGTGTGCATCATATTTTCCAGGTACCAGCCGGTGTCATTCACGAACTGGAGAGGTGCGAGTGGCACATTCGAAGCGTTCAAGCGAATGGCTTACACCTGCAATGAGAACAATATTCGGGTCTACTACGTCGACGTCGTCCTTGGTAAGAAGAGTCTCTCTACCAGCTGCACTGTACACTTTACTTGATCTTATCCTACCTATATGCACGAAATCTGGTTGCAGAGGGGCGAGAGTACAGGGTTACTGCCGGGGTACCGGGGGCTCGATCTAGGATTAGTCTTCTGGAACTTGGCCTACGACGGGTACTGGACATCAAAAAACTACCTAGAAGGGGCCAAGCTATTGGCAGAGAACATTCGCTGCCCTTAATCGGCATCTATAACTTATAATGAGAACATTGTCTTCTTAGCATATTAGTTAAGCTAGGCAGCAGTGGTGTTGCATGTTTAGAGTGTCTGATCCGGCGTTTCTCACTCACCTCTTCTCACGGCGATAGCGACCTCATTTGGTTCTTGCCGCGGCCCTTAGGTACGCTCTGATATCTGACAGGTGGAGCGCCATGAACAAGAAGCCGCAGTGTACGGACTACGCAGTTATGGCAGTAACTATCTTCGAGGCAGCCTCTCATTGTGCCCATAATTGCTGCAGCATTGTCGCGCTGAACCGCCAGCGATAGTCGCTAAAGCAGAAAGTCAAAAGCTCTATTGTTCCCTGTTGCTTACTCGATTCGTTTGTCAATTTTCAGCACATTAAAAAAAATATAAATAAATATATATATATCAGTGAAACACTTAAAAGTTAAACAAATACCAAAGGCACGAAAATGAACACCTATTTCGATTACTCCTTTTCAAGAGGGTATTATTACATGTAGCAAACTACATAAAACGCATTGTACAAGTCCTAAAGGACGGCGAAGGCAGAACAAAACCGTACACCACCTAACCACTCTTTGCTGGCCACCATAGGCAGAGGTGGTCTGCATCGAATACACGGCTGTGGTGTAACTTTCGAACCTGTGAAGGTCACGCCTTCCTTGAATTGTTTGCTATGGGGGCTTGCTATAACCAGACTTCACTATTGTCGAAGAGCTTACCGTCATAGGAATTCTAGCCCCAATGCGGCGTCCCTTCTATGTTTTGTTGGTGTCGCCATGAGGCGCCCCAAATTGAGATTTTCCCCGACACGTGGGTGGGGCCTACGTCACAAACTCACACCAGGGCTGGAGTTGTGGCAGTGCCGTGCAGAATTATGGTACATGTTTCAGAAGGCCCTCCTTGATTACAGCCTGACCTTGCTTAGCTTCGACGCGGCCGTGCTATTCAGGCAACGATATAAGGAGAGGCGTTCGACTCTGCCTGCAAGTAGCATGCTATGCAGACAGCCGCAGCAGCATTATTGCGATGCCTATCTTCGAGAGCCTGAACGCAGCATCAGCACTGTCTGGGACACAATGCGACAGTCGCATGAAAATGCCCAATAAAAGTCGGCTAGACTGCATAGAGGTGATAGTGGAGCGGCCCCTATAAATCGGATGAGAGAGCCTAAGTAGGCTATTTGTAAGAAGGGCGCCCTTTGTGAACAACTCAGAGTCAGCCCGAATGGTCTGGGCGTCGTTCCTGGCAAAGATAGGACGCTATGACGTCCTGACGGCATGTCTGGCGAGACGGCATCGCACTGATTATGGCTTAGCACTTGCATTAGATTAGTTCATGGGTTTTTCTATGATATATATATATATATATATATATTCTGTACCAGGTATTCTCGTGCATAGTTATTTAAATCTATAATCGTTGAGGCAAACATATGAGGCAAACACGACAACTAACGATAGATTTGTAGGTTTCTACTGCAACTTAGTTTTTATACTTTTTTCCTCCTATTTTCTCTCTAGATGCGTAGAGGACATTTGAAGGCCACTGTTTGACCTTTGTGTTCTTGTTAAATGGATTTGCTTATATCGCTCGTAACATAGCCACATTATATGTGCATTCTATGCTGGTCTTAACGCCAAAATGTTGTGTGACTGGAAACTTAGAGATCTGCAGTTAGATATATGTCTGCCTTGTCTTGGTGTTTGTCAGCTTTTAATTGTTAATGATAAATTGTTGATAATAATAAAAATATACTAAAATAAAATGATACATTGGTAAATTTTTAAGCAGGATAATAATTTTTTGACATTTGGCGTCAAAGAGATTCTCATATTGCATACGACACTAGCATATCCCCGCTTAAGTGGAGACCGCCGAACCACGTGGGAAAGTTTCCACTACAATATCGGAATGAAGAACCCACGAATTGTGCTGTAGCAACCTCGCAATTTATGAAACGGTTTCTGCTCCCTTCCTGCCCTCTCTCCTTATTTAAGGAGCATGAGAGCTGCTACAAGCTCAAAGTTCTTTTTATCATGCCTGCGGCCACACTTGCGCGTTTGCATATTGCTAATTTTGAAACCACCGAGGATGAAGTGAGGGTACCACAAATTGGCTTTATTAGTACCCCGATTGAGTAAGTGAATCGTTGGCATTCACATTGTTTTAATTTGCTCAGTGACGAATTACTCTGTCTGACTAGCTAGACTAATATTCCCATACTGGCAGAATTCCTGCGGCATAGTGTCAGAGTGAAGACAAATGAAGTTAGTACCTTGTTGATCCGTTGTGTGGGCGAGTGCCCAACCTGCACACATATAGGCGTCTTGCGAATGAGGGACATGCATGAAAAGGTGCTGTAGAATCCCGAAACGATTTAATTTAAGTGGGTCCTACAGCACCCTATGGGACCGGTGCTGTGGTGCTTCTTCAAAAGGTTCTCTTTGACACACTACGCCATACGCTTTAGTATGGCTTCCATACGAAAAACAGCATACAACAGATGGCTGACTACTGTCAAAATTAGGCAAGTGTTTGCAACGCGCGTAATATGAGCACTGAAATTGAGCTACTACCTGTGATCTGAATCTCAAATTGCGTCGGGTGACGACGGAGAGAAGGGTGTCAGCGTCGGTTAGATAATCAAAGTTCCATTTATCATTGTACTACAACACGTTTCTAGGAGAGTGGCATATGATTGGACTATGCACAGAAACGCCTTGGCACGGTCAAGGCAGCAAGCACACTGTGGCTATGGCAATAGAACCCAAGGTCTGAATATCCGTAAAAAGAAGGTGCAGGTAGTGAGTGTGTTTTATGTCTACAACGTGACTAAGATATAGACGGCGACGAAGCTTTCCTGAGGCACATATATATATATATATATATATATATATATATATATATATATATATATATATATATATATATATATGCAGACATTACGACGTTTGGCATATTGGAAGATGTCCTTTGCGTCGTGTACGCATATGTTAAACTACGTGAATTTAACAAATAAGAAAGCTGCTAACGATATTGTAGTGATACAGGGATTTTAATGCTCTGGTCGCAAAGTCATAAGGCAGAGACGATTTGAGATCCAATACAGGCGTGAGCTGTTTTTGTTTTTTTTGGCGGGGCGGGGTTAAACGGTAATGCACTATCTCTTTTTATTGAGACATCTGTGCTTCCCGTTTTTTGTTCGATCATGGTCGATTTTTTGTTCACTCCGGCATTCACCTTGTTGAAATTGAGAACCATGAAAATCAATTTAGGAGTGGCCGGTCTGGGTCTCGAACCAGGTCTCCCGAATGTAAGGCAAAGGCTTTTGCCACTAAGCTATCTTGTTCGGTGAGGTCTAAACAAGGATGAACTTCAATAGGCTTCCAATAGGCTTATTACGGTGAAATTTAAACGCATATAAAGCGGAACGGTTTGACAGCCGACGCCACGAAACATAATACCGATTTTTCTATGGCAGTCTCTGCTAGGTGCAGAATAATTGTAATTGTTTACATGAAAGTTACATACACTTAGCCGCGTTGGGCTTATAGTAGACATCGCCCCAAGTCTCTGTAATACCAAAAGAGATCTGGCGCGTTAGACAGACAGAAGTATGTCTGCAATGCAGGACGTGGCTTTCTTGTTTAGCCGTGAATTAAATAAAGATAATGGTTTAGGGGACTGGTGCGCTAGTCACGGTTGTCATCTACCCTCGATCCCTGTTGTTGATCGAATTTTTGTGAGCAATGCTCATTGAGAGTAGAGTCCGCTGAAAGTTAACGGCTATGCTGTCACAAGAACCGTTGAGGAACTCATCGGCCCTTGGTGCATCGAACGTATGCCTCAACGGCGATTCCAAGCCCGAAGAGACGAATGATACTAGAACTGAAATACGCAAAGGGCGCAACGTTCTTCTGGCCTATTTATCGATCTTCTTTTGCCAACTTCACTACGGCCGCATCAAGAGTTTTTCTTAGGCAGTGTGGAACGTATGAAAGTTCAGTTTTACTCAAAACAATGTGTAGTCATTTGAATTTATTACAGTTAATTTGGACTGGGCTGCCTCACAATTGAGTGCAACGAGTTGTGTTCTTCCCAGTAAACAAGCACTGATAAGGCAGCCCGTGTCGTAGTGCGGAACAGGTTCGAAGTTTCGCACGGGAACTCTCTAAGCACTCGTTAAGCGGAACGCGAGCTCATGGAGAGACCACCCAAGCAGGCACGGGAACGATTAATGCCGGTTAAGTCGTATTACATATATATATATAATATATATATACATATTTTTTCAAGGGATCGCCACTCAGAACGCGAGTACGATAAGTTTATTTAATGTTTCGTATGTTAATAGTAAAATAATAGATGTTACTGCTACGGCATTTCTGGCAGTCCTTCCCCGGCGATGGAAGCGACCCCACTACCGCCACTGCATTACCACGTTGAAGTTCTAAGGAGATACGCTGCACCAGGTACTCCCGGCTCGCGCATCCTTTGTCACAGCAGTATATATATATATAATTATATATATATATTATATATATATATATATGCGCGTATTAGCTTTAGTGTCTAGGGAATTTTTTTTCTAGTAGCTGTCTAATATTCTATTTAGTTCTTACTTTTCTAGGACCTATTTAGAATCTGAGGCGAAACGCTGTGCCGTATATATAATATATATATATATATATATATGACCAAGAAAGAACACTATATACGTGTATATATGATACGCGTATACTTGATGTATTTGGTTAATGTTGTTGACATTTTTGTTTTGAAACTGCCGTCGCGCCAGTACTGAATCGTCGTTTGTCGCACCAGCTGCCACGTATGCCGCTCAAAGTGCGCATAAACCTGCGTCGCTGTTGTAGATTCATAAAGGAATGGGTAAGGGGTTTGGTTGGTGATCATCGAAAAAAGGAGAAGGGTAAGGGGTTTGGTTGTTCATCGAAAAAGGAG
>QVRM01001852.1:0-66266 GCA_003439945.1 Dermanyssus gallinae | reverse complement strand
TTATCGTTCCGAAAAATACAATTTAAGAGAAAGTCAATTTACCATTACGCGAGTGGCGGCGTCGAGAGGAAGTTGAAAATAAATGGGAACACGCCCATTTGAGTGGTTTAGTTTCATGCACGGATCCACCATGGCAAGAAATGCACAGCAGTTAAATACGTTATACAATAATTATGCTTCCAAAAGCAGCACAGAACACGTATCTGCGTATGATCTACTAAAGAAATTGAAAAAAACCATTTTTGCTCGGTCAGTCGGTGTGTGTACTTTGTTAGGTAGCAGTTGTTGTTAACTAGAGCATGCGCATCATGCTGAAGAGTTGCACTAACTATGCTGCAGCGTTTTAAAATCGCTCCACTTTTCGCGCGAGACTTAATAATCATTAGCTATACAGATGTGGAAATAACTGGCACTGCGCTACCGAATTTTCTAATGTAACAAACATTTAGGAAAACGTTATACATTGTGTGAAATAAATACGGTTAGGAAGTTACTTGTAACGTTTCAGAATCGACTTCAATTTCCTCGTAGACGTGTGATCATTTGAATGATCCTCCTTTGAGACGTTCGGTGTTGCATTCTTACAGCTTAAGCAAACAAGCAAGATAATTACATCTTAAATCAAGTGCACTCTGTTTCGGAATGTAACTATGGACATAGTATATGTAACACAAATTAACACAATGAATCTATGAATATTTTCGCCACTGGCAGAGCCACACAGAATCAAAACAGTCAGGTAATACAGAGGTCATATACCGCCACAACGACAGCATTCACCGAGACGATATACTAGGTTATGAAATCCGTGAAACACTGTAGCCGGTGTGTTGTGATGTCGATGCGGACGGAGAGACTTCTTCTAGACCTGGTTAGTCAAGGTGGTGACGAATAATGTGATATGGGTATTAGAGATCGGGACGTGTCGGAACGCCTTCGGGGGGGTTGTTTGCAGTAAATTGTAGCGGTTAACAAGTTCATCAATAAATGATACGCTAACCTGCGAACATGTATTTCTGCGAACATATATATGCCTGTTGCGCGAATTCGACGGAGACCAAGTACTCGCCGTCAGAGTGCCTGGGTTCTAACTAATTAACTGCCCATAAATGCGGGAAGTCACTAAATACGCCAACGGCAATCTGTGATATAAAACGGAGGCGGTGAGAATAAAAAAAACGTCAGTAGTCGGCAGTTGGCGGCGAGAAACTGGCGAATTCTTAACGGCCGCCGTCGGGTTGTGAGGGTCGCGGACATTATAGCTGGCGCGTGACAGGACGACAGGGTCAGAAAGAAAAGCCAGTGCTACCACGGCCACAGCTTTGCCACCCTCACTTACGTTTCTGCCATCCCACAGCCGACCAACAACACCGTGGACGGCAGCAACATCAAGAGGGTTTTGAGGTTTAATTAGAAGCCTATCTCGGTCAGCATAGCGAGGTTTGTCCGACGCGAAGAAGTGTGCAATACTACTACTACTACTACACTGCCTCGGGCCCGAGGGCCAAGCACAATATCGTGCCATAGCGGATCAACCAACGGAGCCGGAGAAATATGGCGAGGCGCCACTTACCGGGTACGCCAGGTTGTGACGAAGCTAACGGAAATGTTCAAGGAACGTTAGGAAGTGGCCGTCGCCCGCGACGACTCTTTTCGGCGACAACAATGCCAGCGGAGAGCAGTTGGTGGAGTAAGCTACATCGCGGCACTATTAACGACTGCTGATGGTATACGAGTTCGACGATGAGGACCGGGCATTATGGAGCCAGCTCATTCTGGGGGCAACAATGCCACAGATGAGAGAAACGAAACTTCTCCTTGAAGGGACGTTGCTGGTCGAACAGGCCCTGACGGTTGCGCTACTCGTGGAGAGCTGCATCATGAAAGCCAGATGGATTGCAGGAGGACACGAACAGGTGAACGAGGTGCGGGAAGCGAGAAGGCTTGCGGAGCGAAACGGACGAAGGGTGGCGGCAGGGCGAAAATACCGAGCGGCTAGATTCCAGGCGTGCGGCTGAGACAGTCACGAATACGGGGCAGAATTGGGCCCGACAAAACGAGTCAGATGCCGAAAGTGTGGCAAGTTTGCAAGTTTGACAGGAATCTCGGCCGAAAGTGTACGAACGCGGCAGGTCAGGCGTGGGGTCGTTCGACAGAGGCGAAATTGAGGTACGGAATAAATCGCCAGCTACTCACTATCGTTTTATTGTCCTGAATTTGCTAGTAGAGTTTGCAGTGGACGGTATTTTAGTACCGGTTATGGCCGACACGGGGGCAGCCGCGTCTATCTTGCTACATGTCCCCTCAAACTGGGTAGCCGGTAGGTTTGTTTGCGATTTTTTTTGCCGTAACTAATGCTATTGTCGGTTATACGCCTTCCAAAACTAGGTATGATAATTGATTGTCTAGCGCGATCGTGTTGGTAGCAGAAGTTGACACTTGAGTTGAGTCAAATAGAGAACGAGTTCGGCTATTGTTTTGAAAACGCTATGTCTGGTTAAAGCTATGCAACACAGAGTGCGTGCGACTCAAGAGAAATGTTGGGCCGGTTCAGCACAAGTTCAGGAGGTTACCACTCACGCTAGTGACGGCGGTGAAAGCCGAATTAGATACAAAATTGGAGAACGATGTTATTAAGTCGATTCAGGCTTCCGAGTAAGTGTTGGGCATGGTAGCAGATGGTGGAGTTTGATTGTAAGTAGATGTAAGACAGGTAAACCATGCGATAATGCCTGACGTTTTCCCCCTACCGCGTCTGGACGACTTGGTAGAAGAGCTACACGGTCCTAGGTGGTTCTCAAAGCTGGACGCGCTCTCAGCCACAGGTTGTCCGAAAGACGAACACAATGTCTAGCTAGCGATGGCCGTCACATGAAATAAAATGTCTTCACCCCCTTATAGAATTCGGACCCAGACCGGCCACTCCTAAGTTGGTTTTCATGGTTCCCAATTTAAACAAGGTGAATGCTGGAGTGGATTAAAAATCGACCATGATCGAAAAAAAAAAACCGGGAGCACAGATGTCTCAATAAAAAGAGATGGTGCATTACCATCCAACCCCCCTTCATTAAAAAAAATGAGAGATGCAGGTTTGAATGTATATATATATATATTCTTCGTTAAACCTGCTTATGTAACATGTTACAGTAGAAAGCGGCTCGCGGAAGCTAATAGAGCTGGATCGAATACGATTAGAACGCGCTTGACTACACGAGTAGTGCTAGAAACAGAATACGTTGTAGGCTGCTGGCAACCGTCTTAAGAGACAGTACTCGTACGGTATTCAACACGTTATCCTTACTTGCCGGCGATGTCGGCTGAAGCACTGAAGAGAATGGCCCCGAAGGCATACACTACTATGGCTCTCATCACCATCGTCGTGGTCAGCGACATTAGTGGGCTAAGCACTGATCAGAGCTCAATGCTTTGCTTGCGTTGTCAAGCACGAAGACTGTCACGGGGCTGCGGTCAGGCTCACAGAGGCTAAAGACTATAACTATAAGACTACTATAACTTTGTTCCAGTTTATATAAAATACGGAGTGCATTTATCATCAAGCCTTTGTAAGGCAGGGGGGGGGAGGGGATAGATTCGAACTGCCGATTGACGAGAGGTATATGGATATGTCCCGATGTGGATGTCTGCGCTTAGTAATCTCAAGGACGGTCCACATGCCGACATGGCACACTAAAGAGGCGAGTGGACATTTAGTATGACACGATAGTGACCACGACATTATGAATGGAGTCGCTGTGATGATTGCAAGTTACTGAGCTGTTTATAGTTAACTGCCTTTTAATATGCGCTGGTTTGTAGTTTGAGGCGTAAATATATCCGTTTATGATGATGAGTTGAGAGAAGGGACATCCACGATTATGTGTGCCACTGACGCAAACGTCTGATGTGACGGCCGACCAGTATTAAAACGCATATAAAGATGACTCTCGTCACAGCGTCAGAAAATATTTAAGAGTTTCTTCGAAAGAGTGCGCGAAAGAGTCTACTCTCATTGAAACAACTGGTCATACGCCAGTGTCGGAGTATGCGCCATTCATTGTTAGAGTAGAAACTAAACGAACGGAATTGCCGGTGAAGGGAGCGCGGGACAGACATATGTATATACGAAGATCACTGAGTAAGCAAATAAAGTTTAAACCAAAATGTTTTGTCTAGAGACTTTGTACGTTTTAAACGAACAAGTAAACTGAAACACCGATGCATGTTAAAATTAATGTAGCCCAAGTCGATTAAGTACAAATATTTTTCGTCGTTTCTGCGTTTTGTTACTTTGTGCGTATAAATATTTACCTAAGTAAAATGCTCATATATATATATATATATATACTCAGGGATTTACATACGCGCTAAACCCGGATTCCTCCCCATCCCTAGGCTCGGTACTACTTTGGCATTACTTCGAGCCCGTGGGAAAGGCGCCTCTGCCGTTCTCTTTTGCTCAGCTCTATACCTCCCTATCATCCCGAATGTCTACCTGCGGTTGGATAGGGGGTTACTGCCATTTTGTAAACCGTTTTGTGAGGGTGCGTCGAGACCATGAGGGTCTGACTTTATATACCATATTTTAAAAGGGTTTCGAGTAAAAGCAAAGCGGCGTTTGACTACTAGATAGATTGCCATATAAAGCCGCAGGGAGAGGAAAGGTTGAGTCGGACAGCTCGCTTTAGGAACGACGTGTTCACTCTGTTCAGTTGCCCAGGATTCTTTATTGTCCGGTTGTTCCATAACTAGCCAAGACTAGGCAGCAGTATGAATGAATGAAACACATGAAAATCGAGCAAGGTGGCTTAGTGGCAAAGCCTTTGCCTTGCATTCGGGAGGACTGGGTTCGAGACCCAGACCGGCCACTCTTAAATTGGTTTGCATGGTTTCCAATTTAGACAAGGTAAATGCCGGAGTGGAGTAAACTTAGCCATGACATGAAAAATCTGTACACGGGCAATTGCCTTACGGAAAATCTAAAAAAAAAAAAGCTTTAGTCATGAGTACTTGCAAATACACTCGAAAGCATACAGCCTCTGTACTGCGGAGGTTGCCCATGGGCTTGTGCAAAGGCATTGTGCTCGTTGCGTCGAAAGGAAAAGAAAACGTCTCGTCAGAGAGAGGTTTTAAGCATAATCAAACAGTAGGTTTGATTATGTTTAAAAACTCTCTCTGACGAACCTTCATAGAACGGCTACGGGTATGCCGAGGAACTCACAAACGCTAGAAATGGGTACTTCGACGTTATTACTTCTCCGCATTTTTCTGTCATATGCAATATAGACTGTGCAAGCGTTAAATAAGAGAAGCAGGTGCGGAAATTTGACGGCATTTTGGATCGTGCCCCACCGCACGTTTTAAATTTAAGGCTTCTGTCGTTTTCAGGCTTACCTTTAGTCCAACCTCATATATGGCCCTGTGTGCTTGTTAAACCTTGAGCTGACTCATTTTTTAGATTCAAACCGCTTACGAAAGTCTTATAATAAGGAACAAAAAAGGCGCACTCCGATTATGGCGTTGCGCTATTTCCGTAGTTTAAGAAGAAACTTCGTATATCCCACTGTCGATCTTAACTCTATTTTTCTGAAGAATGGCCTGTAGGGCAAGGATACTTTCGGGCTTGCCAGAACAGACAGAATATCGCTAGCGTCGACAAACACAGCACACATATGCTAATTATGCTGCTGAAAGTTCTCTGTTTTTTTTAAAAATGACATTCGTGCTTTTTAGAAATGCGCTTAATCTCTTCGTCATTAGGCATGATGACGCAAATGCTCTTTAAGAAGTTTAGAAGCGGGTTTTCTTTACTCGTCGTTATAACCGTGAGGGAAGCATTTATCCAGTTGTTTGGCAGGGAGCCGGTGAAGAGGCAGATTGACGGATTTCTGCAGATTCGCTTGACATGCATACCTAAATACACATGTTACTCATTTATATCAGAGCCGCTTAGAGCGACTTCATACGCAGACACATTCAAGCCGATGACACCCCACTAGATGGCAACCAGAGTAGCGTACCAACCTCCTAGGCCTCGTTGCCATATGTTGAATAGAATTGTCCAGCCAGGAATCAAGCCAAGAGTATCCTCGGGAGGCCGGTTTTTAATGGCGCCTGGCCCGCGTACTCTCGTAATCTATAGGCCTTTAACTGCAAACACGACTTCCCAAACAGGAACTTTCATTTAGCAGCTGTCTGTCAGTGGTCATTCGTCTCAAGCGGAATGTCTCTAAATGAGACCCAATTAAACTGACAGTTACTACTTTGTCATGGTTATAAGGAACTGGCTTTATAAGACGTGGATAGTTAGGCGTTTACTGTTTGATGCAAGCAAAAAATTGACGTTTTGTTGCTTTGGTTAGCAAAAGTAAGCGTGCTAAAAAATAATGAATTACGTATCACAATCCTGGCCATCGTAGGTATGTTTAGGTAGAAACATGTCAAGGACGTGTGTACGCACAATATATCTTTTATATCTCGATGATGTTTGGATGTATCAGTGCAAAACCGTACACGATCATTAGCCGTACGGCCTACTTTTTTTGTTTTTTTTTTATAGAGAAAAGAAATGCGTTACGCACGAACGGGAGCCACGTTTAGATGTGGGCCGAACAGTGTCGGACTCGCCGCAAGACTACCGTTGGCGTTAATGACTAAAACTCCGGGTTTTCGATGTTCAGAAAACCGCAGCCTCTTAAGATTTACTTCAGACCTCCCAGATCTTCGGTTAATGCACTATGAGTAGGTAGGAGCGGTTGGTGCCTACTGGAGCAATCGGCCGAGGTCACCCGCGGGGAAGGTTCCCTCTTGATTAGAGTCATTCAGTTCCGCGACTCTGTGTTTTCTTATGCCGTCATTGTCCATGACGGGGAACCTTTGCAAGCGTATTCGGGCGAGTCGCCTTTTTTCCTCGAGGACTTATTTTGCTGTCTGAGCCCCGACTTTCCAGCCGCTAGTCGTTTCGCAGATGAATTGAATGAAATCCTTCATGCTGGTTCTCGACATGTTTGGAGGAGGATTTCTCCCGGGCGATTCATCAATTTTTTTATGTCCGGGATTAGATTTAGAACCTTGGCTCCGGGCTCTTCCTTCCGCAATTCTGTTTACTTTCGTTGCCACTCGGAAAGCATACCTACGCGCTCCGCCGCTTTTGAGCGCTGTGGTCCGTTTGTCCACACTCTGCACCGTTTCTTGACTACGAGATCCTACGGAGGAGTGCCGGTCAGGACCAGGGCAGCAACCGTACCTATCGTACGGTATGCCTCGATAATCCTTAGCGCCATCATTCGCTGGGTTTGCCTAAGTAGGTTTTTAGTTCTCGCTGTTGCCGGGGTGAACCAGACTGAGCAACCAAAGATGGCTATCGATCCGGCCACTGACATCACAAATCTCCTCCGATCCGCTCGCTTGGGTCCGTGGATGTTCGGTATGATTTTCGCAATGTCGTTTGCTGCTTTCATTGCTTTTGTCGTCGCGATCTTAACGTGCTTACTTCTTCTGAGCTCTCTGTCCAGGTAGACCTCCATGTACCGAGCATGCTCGACTATATTCCTGCTTTTGTCTGCCAACGTAAGGTTCAGCGGGTCGACTGCGACTCGGCCGGTGAGCAAGACCGCCTCGCTCTTCTCCGGCGCCAATTCTAGCTGCAGGCCTTTCATCCATTCGTTAATCGCCTGCAGGATTTTGTTGGCATTTAGTTCGAGCTGGACACTCGACTTGGCTTCAACGACTACTGCCAGATCGTCCACGTATGCTAATGTCTTCATCTCTTTTGGGAGGCCTTGAATACGCCGCACATAGTCATAGGTCCATTGCTGTTACGGCGAACTTGAGTTTATCAACAAAACGCCATTAATTCAAACACTAAAAAGCTCTGATGATACTGTCCTAGGGACCGTAGGTATGCTAACACATCGGCTCAGCTAATAGGGAAAGTTAGATTTATTGATGATCTAGAAAGCAGCCCACGTGAGGGTTGTGTGTATCAGGGTCTACGAAACTTGAGCATGGATGTCGAGCGCCTGGAGAGCACTATTTGAGGCGCCATCAATCATTAAACGCTTTTCATGTGATTCACATAAAAGTAGACTGAATGTTAAAGTGTACATCCAAACTATTAGAGCAGTACTGCTGCCTATAGCACGTTTAGCGTTATCCAAATGTCGTGCCACAAATCCAGGTCAAGAAGCCAGCATATATTAATGTATCAGTTTCTGATGCTTAGTTAGTTTCCAACTGTTGGTAACGTAGGTTGAAATATGTCCCCAAACAAAAGTTTGAGATTTCACGATTCTGGCTGATTGCATTGCATCTGGTAGTAAACCCGTAAGAAAACGATATTTAGTTTAATTGATTGATTGGTTTATTCGCTTGATAAATGTTTGTACACATAACGCCTTTTTTTTAATTTTAAGGGCGTATAACGCTGCAGCTATTAAATACCTATATTGTTCTCCCCCGTTTCCTTATATGTTAAGCATCTTCCGTCGGGATAGCCTCTGCTTCGTAATCTCTACCTGTGCCTTTTCCGCATCCTTACCTAATCCTAGCGCCTCCCCTAATTCTAAATCCCTCGTTCCTCCCAAAAGTTCACACTCCCTAACCAGATGATTTACCGTTTCCTTTCTCTTACCGCATATGCAACAAACCGTTGTTTCTAATTCCTCGTAGCTGTTTCGCTGCACCCTCGTGTCTAACACACCCACTCTCGCATCCGCTTACAGCCCGTTGCCTCTTGTAAATCTTGAACCGCTCCACCCTGTTCCGATTTCATTTCATATTGCCGTAAGGCTCACCAGATTTCTCGTCCACGGCTTCCACCTGAAGATCTGTGTGCGCAAGAAGTTTCTTGAGATCTCGGCGCACTGCGTATGTAAACTGTGTGGCCGCCCGTGTGATCTATATCACCTTTACCGTTGCAAAAGAGCAATTCTGTTGTCTCAACTCTGGAAATGTGATACCGAATGTGATCCTTGGTTAATAGAACTACTACTACCACATTCAGCCACTTCCGCATGCTTTTATATAGAAGACGAGTTTTGCAAAATGCCTCTTGGCATACATCTCCTTCAGCTCTAGAGTCTGTGCATGTCCACTAGTACGTCTCATTAGACCAACTGTAAGCCATTACCACCGGTGTTACCAGGAAAAGTTATCGTAAGATAATTTTTGTTACGCACGCAGCTTTTTTTCAGTGGTATTCCTTTGCTTTTTTCCTAAATCGATTATTTAACCTAACCCATGTCCCCCCACAGATTATGGCAATACCTTATAGCGCATCTTGGGTGACTGAAAAATAGAGAATAAATATTTTTGTATCTTTGTCCTACGCGTCAATTACCGGACGCAATGTAATCAGTTATGATCGTCTCGTAAAGGTTACAGCTCAAACGTAATATTCCTTATTAGCTGAACCGATTCGTTGTGTTATATTATCCTCTTTGTCCCTATGACAGTACCATGGGGCTTTTAAGTGCGTTTTTTTTGATAATATAAGTGTCTTCATAAGATGAGCATGACTCAAGTACGCCGCAAGAGTAACGTCCGTTTACGACTTTGCGCTGACACATCTAAGAATCATCACAAATGTGGATATAGGACAAATTGTGTATTTTTGCTCGCACAAGATTGTAATATATATTGATGAAAAAAAATATATATAATTGTGTATAAACACACGTTTTCGACATGTTTCCAACTAAATATAAGGAGACCAGATGTGTGACACAAAATGAATCATTTTCAGCAGGCTTATTTTTGCCAACCAAAGCAACAACACGTTCGCTTCGAACTTACTTCAAACAGTTAGCGTCTAACTGGCTGTTTAATAAATGGACATCAACGAGAGCCGCACAATTTTTGCGCCAAAGACTTTCCATTGACGTCCAGCGGGGCAACGCGATCTCAGTTTTAGGGTCGCTTGCCGAATGGTGCACATCAGGGCTGTTATAGGCTGAAAGTTAACACGTTCACTTACACAGGATTGTGATATAAATTGATTAATAAAGTATATATATATTATTGTTTAAAAAATGGACATCATGAGTTTTAATTTCAAGTCACATTCAAATGTGGTTTATTCACGGAACTGCATTTTACAAAGCTTATGTTCTCGGTAAATAGAAATAGTTAAAACAATTAGTCAAACAAAAAAGCAGAAAATCGTTATCGACAAAATCCAGGAGTTAGTTGTATAATCATTTTACACAAACGGTAATCACAGTGGTTATTGATCGTCGCTAGGAGCACTTAGTGCGTATGTTAACTCGCCAAATAAAACATGAGCCAGCACGCTTGCAGTATAGACTATAGGCAAAAACACGTGGAAAAATAATTCTATCGAAATCAGTGTGTGTGTGTGTGTTCCCGTGTACAAAATACAGCAGTTCCAATTCTAGATATACCTGATTCCAACTGTGAAATTAAGAGCACTGTTTTAATTCACGAACGAAGACCTGTTTCGTAGTTAGGCATCTCATGTGTTTGGGAATGCAGGTCCAGGCGGCAAAAGAGGCATGAAAGTGTTCAAAGAGGCGGCATGAAAGTGTATATTGACTAAACTATGGGGATACAGAGGGCCCTGCAAGAGTTGTTGCACTTCCTAGGTGATGCTCGACAGTAGGGTATTCCAGCATCGCGCTTAGGTGCAATTTAATCCAGACTGAGGATGCTATCTTATGTCTTTCTGGAGAACGGGCCGCAGGCACCTAGCGGTCTGCGAGAGTTCAATGTTCCGTGTCTTGAATATCAGGAGTCAGATAATGCCAGTAGCCTTGGCAATAAGCGAAAACTTGTAATTTGGTTGTATTAGCATTGACAACTAGTCTGAAAAGCGACTGGTGCAAGTTTGCATCAAGATTCCGATTATTCATTCCGGACAGTAGCGTAGTGTTATCAGCCAAAGCTGTAGCTGAGCCTCTGAACTCTTAGTATAATGACATTGAGAAGAATATAAAACATGAAAGGTCCGTGAATCAAGTCCTGAAGGTCCGTAACGATATCAACCTGCTACCACGAAGACTCCATTCGGTCAGCTCGTACCACCTGTCTCCGGTCCTGAGAGATAGGATCTAGACCCGCCGCCGAGCAATTCAGCTAGGCGAGCATTTGAAACAGAAAGAAATGATCGAGGTGATTGGCAGCAGCCGACACGTCGGAGAAGACTGCGAGACAAAACTTATGTACCAAAACGTATGTAAGTTTCTCGATGATCTTTGAGGTACCATCAATGGCCGAGATCAGTCTATACCTAGCTGCGCGGTTTCGCTCACCCCTTTTCTTAAATAAAGGAAGCACCGCCGTATCCTTCAACCGTCATACGAGGCTGCCTATAAAAGGCGCGTACGCAGCCTATATGGTGGGTACGGCTATTATGACGCGCATGCGTTCGCCATTTTCCCGCTCACCGTTGCGGGAAATCAACTCGAATGTTTCACCCAAATATCAACAAACATGACGCTATCTGCCAATGTATTTAATTCTTATTTCACACTCCACTACGTGATATTAAAAAAACATCGAGTTCCCCACACACATATATATATATTATTATGTATTATTAACACCAAGATTGGGTAAATTATAAACAAGTACATCAGTCTCAATTAGTGGTTCTTCCACCTCACCGGATCTTCTCTCATCTTGCGAGTTAAGCTATTGACTGAACTGCGGGACATGCTGCGGCGTGGTATCTATCGCAACGGCCTAAGCATCTCGAGCACCTACAACACACCTGAGGATCGTGGAATTCTCGCGTGTTGCATAACACGTGATGGAACCCATGGGCCGTCAGGAATTCCATTGCCCATTCGCATTCTTCCGCGTTTCTTCGTATCCTGCGCGCGAAGTCTTGAATTTGTTCACCTTCTTCTTGTTTTAGAGCCTGGCATTCAACTCTTTTTACCCATTTTGACGCACCTCTTGTGTAGATAAAGTCCAAGGTTGCCAGGAGTTCTTCGTACGTCTTCCTCCTCTGGAAATATCTGGTCCCGCAGCTTTTGGTACACTGTGGACGAGAGGTGGTTTAGCAAACCTAAAGCACGCTTGCTCTCGGGGTACTCGTTAAGCTCGATAAATCCACGGAAGCGACACCGATATGTAGACCACGGCATCTCTTCTTCCATGAATCTCTCGAACTGTGGCAATGCTCGGTTTTCCCTGATGCTTCCGTCTCGTTCCATCGTGGAATTCTTCTGAGCGCTGTAGTTGCCAAAAGAAGTAGTAGTAGAAGTTGTAGCAATGTAGTTGCCGAAAGAAGTAGAAGTTGTAGTAGTAGCAGGCACGTTCTTCAGACGTAGCAGGTGAACTTGTTGCCGTTTGAACTATGGCACCCTGCCGATCTTGAAAGTAGAAGTAAGACTTGAAGGAAGGTCAGTCAGTTCGTTACCGCTTCGTCGTCCAGTAATATATAGTTGAACTGTGGCGTACGTATGTAGTTGTTACGAACATCCCATCTTCGTCGACACTAATATGTACGTGAACTGTACACACTCTGACCTAAGGACTTAGTCTATTAACTTAGACTAGCCGAGTACGTAAGGAATGAAAACACGATCGCCTGCTGTCACCTGTAGAGTGGCTTGCTGACTCTCTGTGTCAGCTGTATTTATTGCCTTTCAGATTGTTCTCGAATGTGGTAGAATCGATTCGGTCCGAGTAGACGTTTCTATCGAATCGTCTGTACGCGTCTCGTACCTTCTCGTGCCTACTCTTTCCACTGCACTGTCCGCCAGCACGTGGCGCCGAGCCGACAGCCGTGTGTCTACCTAAACATGCCTAGACACAACACTGACGTCGTAGTAAGATGCCTACTCTTACATCCGGCTGCTCGCCAGGCTGTACTCCTCATTGCTATCATCGTGTATATTCCTATGTCTATATCCTTTAGTTTTTCCCCCCACTTTTTAGTGGTGGCCACAAACGCCGTCGTTCTAGGTAGACCCCATCGTGTTTGTAATTCCTGTGTCATTAGAGTGCCTATATATATATATATATATATATATATAAGCAATTTAGGGTGCTTGCACATATAAAACAATTTCAAATGTTATAGTTATTATTTTCAACAATCACCTTTGAGTAAGACTTCTACGAAAAGAACATGAAGTTAACCACCTTATATAAAGCCTTCAGATTCGCTATGTAACTCCTTCTTCAGCTGGGGTCAACTGCATTGAAAGCAATACACACACTGGATAGCAATAGAGAGTATGAGTTTTGGTAACGTACTTGCTTGTAACGTGCAGGAAGTATTCGCATGTTGTAGTGCCTTTATATAGGAGTCGGGCGCACGCGGAAAGTAGTCAATGATGTAATCGATTCCTTATTACCATTGTCGTACAGCCCACGAGCCAATTTGCCTATTAAATACAATGGCCAAGCTGATGGACGAACCTGATCGTTCGGTGCCTCAACAATGAAGTGGAGGGAAAGCACGCACTCAGTACGCGTTTCGCCAGGGCCTATCTAAGTATTAGCTCTGAGTACTGCGTCATGCTGGACCATGCAAGAAGACCACACGATCCCTCAAGACGTGCGGATTCATTTTGTCTGACGCCTAGAACTGCCTTTAATACAGCCGAGTGGTTGAAACAGAGCTCATGCCGGAGATTCGACCCTGGCACAGCTGCCCGCACAAGCAACTGTCATACTACGTTAACCGAGTGCTGACGAGACGCTGAAATAGATGTACATGAAGAGGATAAATAAAGCCACAGCCAACATATGTGTTCTGTGTGATCAGAGATGTCGACGACTGACACCAAAATGTCACGCACCACGATGAGGGCTACACGGTGGGACGTACTGAGGTTTTGCTCACAAAAAGAACGACACGATAACGTCGGTCAGCACCGTAACCTCGAGAGTTTAGCGTGAGCGCGCAAAACTGCCGGCCGTTCGGAGAAGCCGTCAACTCGTGTTCTCTTCGATCTCGCCTCTGACTCTTCTCAAATCTGTCACTGTGCCGGCCCGTTGTTCACGTGCGGATTTGAAGACGCATGCAGACGCGCGCTCCCACCACCGCTCCCGGGTTGGTTCTCTCTTCTATTGATACATTTTCTCACAACAGTTACATAGTTCTGTATTGTTTATCGATCTATCCGTCACACTTATATGTATACGTAGTAATCAGTAGTAGTGTTCACTCTTATACCTTTTTTTGTGTATTACAATCATTACTTGAGTTCTCGATCTGTATTATTCGGCGTGTAGGTTCGGCCGGCTGACGGTAGGTGGCCGTCTTGAATGCATTCTAATGCACGTCTTAGCGGTTCCTGAATGTTCTCTAATACGTGTCGATAGCTTCAAGAATGTTCCGTTGCACGCGCTAGCGGTTTCTAGAATGTTTGTCTATTGCACGTGTTCTTGAATGTTCTCTCTCTCTTCACGTCTCCGAGCTCCCGAGTAGTTTACTTGGTACTAACGATACTGCCCTTGTTCCATTCGAGCCCGTACGGAGCAGGACGCCTCTGTAGAGGACAGGATATATGCTGGCCAGTACGAAATAAGTGGCTCTTTTAAATTTCTAAGGAATCGTCAAAGATAACGTAGAAAGACAATGACAATAGGAATGATATAGCTTTTAGAGACAAGTGAGCTATTTCATCCGAAGTACTTACTACTTAATTTGTCGTTCAGACTCTATAGAAACTTCAGAATATTCTCTCTAGCGATATATTGACAGCTACTCTACAATAAGCGACATCGGTCGTAGTGACTCCAAAGGTATGATTAATGCTAACGGTTAAAAATGGGTCTATAAGAGGCTAGGTTTCTTAAACGCAAGAGAAGAAGTGATACGCTTGTAAACCTAGCATAAGATGCTGTTTGTGTTACAACTTTTTACTAAGACATATTTCCTAGATTGCTTTGCCTTGAAGCCGTTCTATCCAGTTGTATTTGATTTAAATCAATTCTCCGTTCTTTCCTTACTAGGGCATCCGGTCGGACTTGAACATGTCGACTGATTGAAACAGCATACTAACCTCGGGATACGTTGCTCTCGCTCCCTCTCTCTCTCTCTTTATATATATATATATATATATATATATATGGATTGGAGTATAAGCACTGACCAGCGTTGGTTACTCATTCGCGTAAACTGCTTTACTTATTTAATAAACTACGTTTGGCACACAAATGAAGGAATATAGATTTGCCCAAGTCATGTTAGAGAAAAGTACTTGCTGGAGCCGTTAGCTTAGAGATTTAATCGACTAATGAGCTAATCCAATCAGTGAGAAGATCGCCTAATCCAATTAGAAAAAAAGAAAACGGACACTGGGCGAGTTGTCTAGTTCCCGACGGTAACGCCACATGCTACAACTTCTGATGAACAAATGACAATAATGTCAGAGCAATTTGTTTTCAATAACATAGCCATATCGACGTTCTCAATACCTGAAAATGCATATGCATAGTACCAGGTGTCTCTTATTTAATATGAACATTGTTGCTGATATAGCCCTACATCTCTTATCGATTCACAACGTGTTTGCTATAAAAAATTATATATATATATATATATATATATATATATATATATATATATAAATAATTATAAAACGACATTTGTGACGAGAAAATGTGCGCTGGGAATATTCTTTTATCTCGTATAGAGTGGGTTGGAACCATTTCAGCAGCGTTTCCCGGAAGGGCACCGCGTTTCCGCGTTGGACGTCGAAGTTGAGACTATCTATGTCCACTGTGTCAACGGCAGTGAGTCTCAAGTGGTTTGCTCCCTTGTATAGCATACCTCCGTAAGAAAAATCGAATTACCATGAAAGCTAGGACCCTCCGACAAGTACAGATAGTTAATTCCTCAGCAGACAACACAGAAGAAGTGCCCGGGTTCCTGTGGGAGCAGTTGACACACTTTCGGGGATTAGGACACTCCGCAGCCAAGTGGTCTGACTTTCCCTACTTTCTGCAAGATCTTCGCAGGGTGAACCTCTTAGCAAAATAACCCGCAATCTGGCAGTTAATGCACAGCCAGCAGTTCTGGTTCAAATATGGACGGATGGATCTTGAAACCTAGAAACACTGACGCTGGTGATTGGCAGCGAAACGCAAAAATCATTTGACTCACCTGCCTTAAGAGGTAGAGACGTCGGACGAGGGTAACTCTAACACTACCTAGCATATCGTCCTTGGTAAAGATCACGTTTACGCTTTCTTGCTTTAAAACTAGTTAAGGCGGGGCCGAAATGCCGATACGGAAACTTCCACCAAAGACTGTAAATAAACTAAGAAAATTAGTTACAATCGTTATAATTTTCATTTGTATCAAATACAGTTTTAGTTTAAAATGTAATTGGTTAACGTTGCCGCAAAACACTCATAAGTAAGACTATAATGCGAAAGTCCATCCTGTGTCCTATATCCGATAGGACAGTTGCATCATGCAATCGTAAGCCGCCCCAAAATGGCCAGGAGTAGAGCTTGCTGCCATGCGTCTGTGGATAGGTTGAGGTTCAACAACGCCTCGGCTGTAACCAGTAAGCTGTTGTGAAACCGCTCAAGAAGACCCGGAGCGGGCAAACGGTCTGCACCTCGGGACAGGTGGTCGACACGTAAGGCGGAAAATAAGGATTTCGGAAGAAAAAGGCCTTGGTGAGAACTTACCAGTGAACGCGAGACATGCTCTAGCTTGGTCAGCCATCTCTCAAATGCAAGCGGAATTCCCTGTTTTCCTGCGGAATTAGGAGAACGCCTGGTTTTAAATCTGTGCCCACGGTTTTGCACTCTGGAAGAGTCTTCAGCACTTCAGAGTTAGAAACACCTCCTACGACATGAACCTCACATTTTTCAGAATTTAGAGTCAGACCTCTCCTCTCACCAAAGTCGACGACTTTGTGGTCGCACTCAGCAGTCGGTCCCTCTAGAGACTGCTGAATGCATTCTTGAGTCAAGTTTGATCGCAAGAATAGCTTCTGAGCCTTACTCTATGACGGACCGAGTTCTTGCGAGGTCCATCTCCAAATAAAAGATACAAGCCTGGAAAGATCACATAAAATCTGTCCAGATAGACCCAAGAGTTGGATAGGGGCTTCTATAAACTGTACTAATGAGCTTCCTCAGAGTTCCCCTAACCCCAGTCCCCGCACAGGGGGTGTGCACCCCTGGTCATTTCGGCTTTTCCCTTCACACGACCTCGGAGCCTCCGCGAATATTACGTCGACCTGGACTAGATTCTTCCGGTGACCAATAAAACGACACTAAAAGGATCCGAGCGTCTGGTCCTCAACTCGGCGCTAGAGGAGCGAAATAGTCTCTTCGACACCAAATATGGGTTTTGGCAAGGCTGCTCCATCCTCAACGCGATCGAGTACATCCTCCAACATGCGGGCTTAAGAGGCAACCGCGTCGCGCGGAACACGCAATTATGTTCTGTTTATTTTGTTGGATGCTAAGAAGAACGCGTAAACTGATTAATACAGTAAACTGGGGAAAATGATGAGGTCTCTCAAAGATTCCGCCCTACCGCATTTCAATCGTGTCGTCTCCCTTAAACAAGCGCACGCTGGTCTAAGGGAAAAGGCACACTCATAAGTTTACGGCGGACTCCCACAGGGCTCCGTCCTTGGTCCGGTTTCTTGGAACATCGCCTACGACGGAGTCCTGCAAATCCCCGACCTGCCGGACGGCGCTCAAACGATCGCATGCGCGGACGATCTGGCGATGCTGATGACTGCACGGCGGGAAACCTCGCTTGAGACAACGGATGGTGTCAAACCACCTTAAACTCGCTCCTTAAAAGACGCAGGCGCTTTATCTGACGGATCGTAAGAAGACTTGCGGAATCTAGTTAGAGGTGGCAGGCCGCCTTATTACTCTGAGGAGACAGGCCAAATACCTAGGCGTGCAACTGTATACCGTCCCTATAGGAAAAGCGCTCATTGAGTATGTCGCTAAGAATGTAGCCTAGATCTAGGGCAACCTTTCAAGGATTCTGCAGAGAAAAGGAAGGTCTGGAGATGCGCGCCGCCAAATGCTGGCGGCCGTAGCGAACTCCACGGCCTTGCACGCGGCTCCGTTCTAGGTCGACTTAGCCCTGCGGACCCACCGTAACCGTTGGGCCCTCCGTGCCACCCAGCGCGCTACAATACCCTTAAATGAAAATGAGTGTCTTTAGGACCAAATGATCATACATATGTATCATTTATTGAATCAGACATGTATCAGGGCAATATCCGTATGCGCACATCTATGTAAATAACTAAACACTTGGCAAACATTCATGGCAAGCGCAGAGGTGAACCCCCATTTGGCTTTTACGCTGCGGTTGCATCCATCTTTAGACAATATCTTCTGTCTTAGGGAAGACACAGACGGTGTCGAGTGTTGCCAGGATTTCGTTCGTCTTGTTCGGCCTCGTTGAGGCGCACATGTTGACGAAGACGTACAGGAAGCCCAGCGCGTACGTATTGCGGCTCAGTTGGAAGCACACTTTGTCGAAGTGGTCCACGACGTGACGGTAGCACTCACGGTCTTGACTGCTGGGTATCGTCTTTTCGAATACACTCTTTTCGTACTTTAGATGCTCGACAATCCGGGTCATCTGAAGTATCCAACGCACCCGGCAATGCATTACTATCTGCTTAGAGATATCTACCACTCTAGAGATATTAGTACATATCATCACAGAAACCACGGCACAGTGGTTTACGCTGTTTGCTGTGCAATACTATTGTAAATCAACAGAAAGCGCTGAATGAACCTACCGTCGTCTCAAGAAACTTTCTTCTGCTAAGTAGCTGCTCGAGTTCTTTCTGTAGTTTCATGCGAGTGACTGAATCAGGCGCAGTTTCAATTTGTCGCTTGAGGATAACGACAGGAATCTCTCGCGTGTTGACTGAGTTGCATGGCACCGGCGGCACTCGGAGTGGTTTGGCAGCTTTGTAACCCTTTTGCAGAACCAACCAAAACACGCGTATTGTTAACTGCTGTTTATATAAACATACGGAGTGGATCATTGCTGCCCCAGCTAACGCTAGAACGTAACTTATGTTTATTTTTTGAATATATATTTTAATATTCTATTTGTCATTGTTAATACATTAAATTTACTACCTAAGAAACTGGCGGGCTTCAGTGTAAAGTTAAAGGTTGACAACTATTTACGTTTATTAGTTTACTTATTTTTATTTATAAGATAATTATTATTTAAAATTTGGCGGATGCTATAGTACTCAGAATAGCTTAAAACCTAACCGTAAGCCCGGTGCCATATATATATATATATATATTGATTGGCTTTTATGTAGGAATCATTCAAGTATGAAGCTCTGAATCCAGCGATGTGAATGATAAAGAAAATCGGTCACCGCCACCGAGAAAGGTAAGGTCCGTTTTAACTCGGATTCGACTAGAATACTGACCTGAAACCTAGAGAGAGTTATCTTTCCAATTGATAGGTCTCCGTAATGCTGAACCGTCGATTGCTGTGTCTTCTTCTTGACAATATGGTACTGCTTTCGCAGCGTCTCTTTTCGTAAGTTCTTGACATCAGAGTCCTGTAATATACCGCCAAAGACACCTACATTAGAAATGGAGTAAATAACAAGGCGGTGCTGAAAGCACACACAGGAGACATGCTACACCTATGCGGTCAGTTGAACAGCAAACTTTGTGAAAAGAGGACATAACCATGTCGTCAATGGGTGGTGAGCGCTCTTGAACTAACTAAAAGCATAATTTGCGCGATTGCAGTGGTTGCGTTATAAGTAGCGTAGTTCGTTTGTAGCGCAAACGCGTATTGTTTCTAGTATTGGCGCTATACGTGCGATATGGAGTTTTGTTGATTTTTGCGAGGCGTGTTTTTATTGTGGCTTAGAAGAAGAAAGCGCCTATACACGGCTACGTGTTGTTGACAGGAAAGCACGTTGGAAGCACTGGCAAGGTCGTAAACAGTGAAGCTGCCCCTAACTGTAGCGTGCTTAGCAACTACTGCGATGTGTTTTTGGCCAAATCATGAATGCACAGTATTTTTTATATAGTAGTCATTACTGAGACGCATCACCTCACACAAGCACACACCGCCACGCCTAGTAATTCGCATGCGATAACTCGAGCGTACTGCTTTACCTCCATCCAGTTGACGGAATACTCGTCGCCGAGGAGAGCGTTGAGAAACGTATCATCATAGCAGGACCAAGAAGTTTCGTTGGGTGACGCTGCTGTTGTGGCATAGACGTTGATGTTTTTGGGTAGGATCTCATCGAACATTGAGCCGCTCTCGCACGCTTCTAAATAGAAGACGAGTTTAGCAAAACGCTTCTTGGCGTGCATCTCCTTCAGCGTGTTGACGAGATCTGTGTGCGCGTTCATAAGAGCGTATCATTAGATTTATACAATACGCTACAAGTATCCCTGTATCTTAAGTACCTTTGTTCTACGCGTCTACTATCAGATGCGTTGCAATCATTTATGATCGTCTAGTGAAGGTTAAAGCTCAAACTTTAGATAATTTCGAACCTTCTAAATCTGGTTCGTCTGCCAGATGCTAGTTTTTATTAGTACATCACCTTTCGGTATTGTCTATTTAATAACTTTAATTAATCAAAAATATAGAAATATGAAAGTTGAATTAGCCTAAATAACGATTTTATTATTTGCAATATATATATATATATATATATATATATATATATAATTACAATTATATTTATTTCACTCAAATTGAGTATAATATAAATTTCAAAATGTATCTTCATAAAGCACTATCTTCTTCACGCTTCCGAAAAGAGAAGTAGTGCAACGATTTTTGAGAAAGGTTTTTAAAGCGATGCATAGAATTGTAGAGCTCGTTAAACCAAAGATTTTTTCCGATAGAACGTGGTCTCTAAGACGTCTTGTTTCGGAGTGAGAGTGAAGTTACTACAATTTGTGACAATGGTATTTTTGTCCGACATAGGAGCACAAAATGTGCTGTTGCGAGACAAACGGTCCTCCTAGACAGAAACTAAGCACACCCTCGTGTTCGTGATAAAATTCTGCTCCATCTGAAGAATATGCAAAGTCAGAAAACGACCCATGGTCGCTTAGAAGAGAATTCGCCAAAAATGTAGTTCTTTATAAGCGTTCACGCCAAATACTTCAACATCATAACCCAACAACCACTCACAGCGCGCAAAACGGACATATCACGCTCAGCCAATGCGCGATTCATGACGATCATTTTGGTACCAAACATATGTCCATGCGAGCTGTGGTTGCGGAGTAATTACGATTTTTCGGCGGGATGTCCAGATTAAGTGCATGAAAAATGACGCGCTGCGGCTGTCGCGCGACCCGTCGGCGGTAGTGAACGTCGCCACACAGTAATTTTACATGCACTCAATCTCGACATGCCCTCCGAAAACTTGTAATTACTCCGCAACCACAGCTCGCATTGACACATATTTGATACCAAAATGATCGTTGTTGAATTGCCCATCCTGCTGAGTATGTCCGTTTTAGCGCTGTGAGTGGTTGCAGGGTTATGATTTTGAAGTATTTGGCGTGAACGTTAATAAATAACTTCATTTTTGGCAAATTCTCTTCTAAGCGACCGTGTCGCGTCTTCAGACCGGCCTTGAGCAGAATTTTATCACAAACACGAACATGTGCTTAGCTGTCTAGGAGGACTGGTTGTCTCGCAACAGCACATTTTGTGCTCCCATGTTGGACAAAAACACCAGTATCACAAAATGGAAAAAATATTTGCTTTAACGAGCTCTACAATTCTATGCATCGCTTTAAAAACCTTTCAGTCACACCCTGTATATATATACAATTGAAAGTATGTTTATTTCACTTAAATTGAGTATAATATACATTTCAAAATGTATCTTCATATAGCTCTATCTTCTTCACGCTTCCGACGAGAGAACTAGTGCAACGATTTTGGTCCAGCGATATATATATATATATATATATATATATATATATATATATATATATATATGATTGATGGAGACTCAATTAGTTCAGCTCTTCCAGGTGCTCGATATCAATGCTCGAGTTTTGTAAAACTTTGAGACAATCCTGATAGACACGACCGCCACTGTGTATATTGTTTTGGTCTAAATTGTCAATCAATCTAATTTCTAATATCAAACAATTATCTTTTTTTCGGGCTGACCCCCAGCCAAGATTTAACGTTCAAGGGACTGTTTTCGGCATTGCTTCATTGAGCAACCCCCACAAATACAAATGCAGTGGTACAACGGTGGGGCTCGAACCCTCGCCTCGGGTTCGACATTTTTTCATATTAGTCGAATCCGATATGTTGGTCACTTGGTCCATCCTAACAGTAACCGATGTGTTGACCTCTCGGTTTCTATGACAGTACAATCGGGGCTTACAGTTCTAGACATAATCAAACCTACTTCTGTCTAGTGTTGGCTGGTAGAAGACTACTGTACAACACCTCTTCCTTTCCACCTTTTTTATTCTCTAAGACAGATCGTGTTTTAAGTGGACGTATCTGGATTTTGTCCAGTATTATGTAGCAACGGACACAACAATATTTAACCAGATAGGCTCAGCTGCCGCTTCTAGAATGGTTGCGATATGGAATAGTCGAACCATGAACAATTCCAGGCAACTGAACAAAGCAAAAGCGTCGTCTCTAAATGGAATGGTCGAAAATAAAGTTGGCTAGATTACCTTTTTATTAAGAAAAAAATGTTGAGACTCGACATTCTATTTTGTAATTACTGTGACAATTTTTGTTGCAAAATGTTATTCCTGAAGCTGTTTACGTCTTTCCATGAACATTATATACGTATATCATAAACATTGTTATTACATTACCTTGCGCATAAAGTTTGTCACTGTCGCCAAAAAGGATGTTGCCAGGCGAGCCGTGATCCGCAAAGTAGACAAAGATGTGATCCCTTGGCTTGGAGTTAATCACCTAGGGCAAATCAGTATTTTATATATATATATACCACCAGTGAGTACACCTCTGTTAATTTAGTTGTTTTCTGCGAGAACTCTCTGCGGAAAGCTCCTAAGATGCCGCCCGGCAGTTCGGGAGGGCCGTCGCCTCCACCTACTTTGGATATAGCTCGTCTGCGACAGTGCGCGTCCTCCATGCCGGCGTCCAACGAACATCCACCAGAGGGAGCGACCGAGAACGGCAAATCGACCTCGACGATGGACACGTATGTTCCATGTGAGACGAGCCCGGCACACAAGCCTAGCATTGGCGCCAAGCGGAAAAAGCCAGCTTCGCCGCCAGAAAGCGAAGCCGAAACTTAGGAGAAGACAGCGAATGATGGATATGTGACGGTGACATCCCGAAGGGAAAAAATGGCCCTTTCGAAAGAACAACGAAACCTGAAGAAACTTAAAGAAGATTTATTGACGGGATCGGTGGGTGCGTAAGTAAAGTAATCATTAGAAGAAAAGAGACGACGGAAGGTGCTAAAACTGATTTCCCCGAGGGTTCACTGCTATCCATTTACAAACACATCTTTGCCTTGTCACCCAAATCAAAGATATCCGGGGACAGAAAGTCGATCATAGTGTGGCTTCCTGATATAGAATCCACCCAGAAGCTATTACCAGTCACCAACCTTGGAGACTTCGCGGTGTCGACTTACTGCCCGTCATTAACATCATTTCGGGCGACGATTCAGGCAGTTCCAACTTGCCTCACAGAGGAAGAAATGTTAAAGGAATTAGCACCGCTTGGGGTCACCCATGTAAAGCGCCTTACGCGGCTTCAGCCCGGGGCTAGGGTCCCTCTGGGTAAAGTGATTCTGTTGTTTGCCCAACAACCCCCCACATCAATATTTTTGGAATTTCAGTCGCACCAAGTCGTGCTCGAACCTGGCCAGCCTAGGTTGTGCCACAAATGCCTTCGGCCTGGACACTTAGCGAAACGGTGCACGCAACAGCAGGTCTGCAGAAAATGCGGCAACCCAGGCCACCTTGCCGCAAATTGCACAAATCAAACGCGGTGTATTAACTGCCGGGGAGCTCACCCGTCCGGGTCGCCATCTTGCCCCCGTCTGATCTATCTCAAAGAGAGAAACAGATTATTTCTCGAGGCTAGAACTCTTCAGCAGGTTCGGGTAACTTACCCGGCTGCTGAGAATACCAGCAGTCGGCCAAATTCCACAGTGCAATCAGGCACCGCGCCGCAACATCCAGGAGGGCCACCTACTTACGCCAACGCCGTCCGCGGTATTTCACAGTCGCCCGAGGACCCTGACTCGCAGCTGCTACTGCCTGCACTGAGGCCACTCCCCGCCAAGAAGCCCAAGAAACGCTTGGGAAGATCCTACACAAACAAGGGGACGCTCGCCCCACGGCGCCGATCAACCCGTGCCGCGGTACGTCGAGCACCTAGACCCGCACGGCCTATTCTCGCTACGGTCGATGCTGTAACACAATTGTCGCAAGTCGTATCAGGGGGCGGTTCCGACCTGTTGGGTCAGCTTAAGGCCTTAGCTGTGGTTTTAGAACCCCTCCTGCAGCTACTGCCAATGTTGAAGAGCCTTAAACATATAATGCAATAATGACGGAACAGGACGCCAGTAATATAGCCAGTGGCGGGCCAGAGTCATCGACTCACTTACAGCGAATAACTTGCCCACTATGTAACGGACAATACACAAGAAGAGGGCTTACGAGACATATAGCAGCCAAACACCCATCGGCCTCTTCAAACATATCTACACCTACGCCCACACCAACCGACAACAACACAGAGCAACCCGCCCGCATCATCTAAGATATTCAAGGTGCAGCTAAGAAGTTAAGACTCGTAAGAATCGTCCCAAAACCGTTAAGGAAGCAGGCGGCGGAGGCCCTGGCAAACGTCCTCTTGAGGGTCACAGCCGATAACAACGACGATGCATGGTGTTCGCTCTTCTCGTTTGCGCCAGTGGTTCTCCGTCTTCCTCCTACCCGCAACGACACCCAATCACTCTCTGTTATAATCGGCCATAATCTAAGTGAATTCTCCAACGGAGTGCGCCTATCCGAGATTACAACTCCGGTCCCAACACAACATCGTACTTTTACGAATAATCGCGTTTGCCAGACCGTTCTTAAGCTAACCGAGGGCGACGTATCTGGAGCCGTCGGAGGTTCTGGCTCCCAGCACGGATCACCTGGCAGCCCTTTGCAAAAAACACCCTCCGGCCCCAGCAGACCTAGACTGGCCAGTCCCTCCCAGCCTTCCACTTTCTTGCACCACATCAGGGGAAGAAGTTGTGGCCGCAGTCAAGAGTTTTTCAAGGAGTTCCGCCGGGGGTCTTGACTTTATACGACCCCGACTCCTAACGGATTACTATCTCCGACTCTGGGGATAAAGCCGGTCGGCTGGCGGGCGCACTGGCAAAAGTCGTCGACTTACTTCTGTGGGGCGCCCCTCCATCGCAACTGCTGCCTATAATCTTTAGAGCGAGGCTTTTCGCCTTACAGAAGAAAGACGGGTCAGTGAGGCCAATTGCCTGTTCCTCCACCTTACGCAGGCTAGCTGCAAAGATTGCATGTAATCGGACCAGAGTTATATTGGCGAGGAGACGGACCCTCACCAGCTTGGCTTTGCCATACCAGCCGGGGCTGAGGCCGCGGTGCATGCCGCTCGTGCTTACATCGATTCACGCACGCTTCCTGGGGTCCTCGTGAAGCTTGATTTCAAGAATGCATTCAATTCTGTAAGACGAGATTACCTCTTGAAGGCGGTCGGGACACACTGCCCACAGCTGACGCACTACGTCAATTAAGCGTACCGCACCGCATCTTACCAGGCCTTACAAGATGATCTTATACCTTCGGCCACAGGGCTACAACAGGGTGATCCTTTGCCCCCCCCCCTCTGTTTTGCCTGAGCATTAAAGAGCTAGTTGACTCTCTTAAAAGCCCACTAAACATTTAGTATCTGGATGACGGCGTCCTGGCGGCGATGTGGACGTAGTTGCCGACGACATTCGGCGCGTGCTGGATTTCCGTGAGACCTCGGGTTTGGAGCTAAATCCCAGAAAATGCGAGATCTATGTTACAGGTGATACGGCACAGGCCCCGGATATTCGCATCCTTCAAGCGTTATTGCCCGGATGTAAGGTTACTCACTACAATGAGTTGGAGCTTTTGGGAGTCCCCCTCCGACCGGAAGGACACGCGCACGCACTTGAAAGATGGCAGAACAAGCTGAGGGACGTCTCAAACAACCCGCGCCACTCGGCGTCCACCGCGCGCTCTTTTTACTTCGATCGTCGTTCTCAGCTACGAGGGTCACCCACCTTCTTCACAGAGCTGATCTAACAGGGCGGTTGGACGATCTGCGTCTATTGAACAAGTTAACTCTAAACGCCCTTGAGACTCTCCTTAATATATCGCTGGCGCCTTCCGCTCGAAAACAGGCACAACTACCGATCGGGTCTGGGAGTCCCGGATCCGCTCGTTCCTGCAGGGCCAGCGATAGTTTCCTCCCTTTTCCGATCCGAGAACAACGCCATCGCACTATTAGACGAGGCCGGAATCTGTCAGTACAAGGAACACCAGAGACACCTGTACGAGGAACTAAATATAGTTTGCAGAGACGCCCCGGATAACCCTTTAAGCCAATATGACTGGAGCACATTCTTATACGACGAAGCGTATAGCGGCTTACTCGCGGGCGCTATCAACGACTCCACAAAGGCTTGCCTTCGAGCGGTCGCTGCTAAAGGATCTGGAGCCTGGCTACATGCACTTCCAAGTGCCCCACTGGGCACCCTCCTGGACGGCGAAACAACCTGAATCGGGGTGGGTCTTTGTCTCGGATGTGACCTAGTCTCCCCTAATCAGTGTAAATGTAACCACCTCGTAGACGAATTAGCCCACCGCGGGTTATCGTGCATCATGAGTGCGGGACGGCGGGCCAGGCATGCCGCTATTAACGATAATTTCGGCCGAGCGCTTCGGTCAAGTGGTTTCCCTTGCATTCTAGAGCCCCAGGGCCTCTCCGCCAACGATGGCAAGCGCCCGGATGGGATGAGTCTTACTCCCTTCAGTAGGGGCAGGATGCTTATCTGGGATGCCACTGTCACCGACTCATTAACACCTTCAATGGTCGGTGGCGGGGCGATCTCGGCAGGCCACGCCGGTAATCTAGCCGAAACGAGAAAGCTTGCAAAGTACGCCTCAATAGGTTACCCACATGAGTTTCAACCGCTAGCGTTCGAGACCTTGGGCGGCCCAGGCAGCCTCACTCGCAAACTTCTCCACAGAGTCGGCACGCGGCTGAACCTCGCAACCGGAGACAAGAGATCTGCGGCTTTCTCGCCGCAGATCTCTTGTCTCCGATTGCGCCTCGACCTCGAAGTCCAACGCGGCACGCTGCTGAAGTGGTCCCAACCCACTCTATATGATATAGAGTAATATTCCCAGTGCACACGTTCTCGGAAGATAATTGTCGCTCCGTTTGTATTCTTAATCACTAAACTTCTAGATATTAACGCATTAAAAAGTTTAAAACAATATAACTAAGACAAAAACTTTAGGTTCTTCGTCTGACATAGAGAACAGTTCTTGACCAAATGTGAGAGTCAAAACAACTTGAATTTCAAAACGCTTATTCTATGTCCACTGCGCTCGAGACCGTTTCTAAGTTCGTTCACAACGACAACGCGCTCGTCTATGGGGCTGAACAGACACTGGGGGGGGGGGGGGGGGGGGGGGGCACTACTGTCGCATCTGGAGCCAAGCTGATATAGCACGCAGCTTATTCATCACTTCTAAATTGTCTTACTCACCTGCGCTGACACCTCTAGAAAAAGCATCAATCCACTGCCCCAGGAAATGTATAGGAATGAATGGAAGTTACGCCAAAATCTATAAAACAATTCTGCTTTCCGAAAAAAGAACACATCTGTCAACGTGTGCTATCCCATAGCAATTGCGACAACGATCTATTGCCTAGTCAGATGTCTGTGTTTACGTCGCTGGCACTACCGTGAAACTTGACGATTTAGCTGATGTTTAGGGACAACGCGTTGATACGTTGTTGAAAAAAATACGGTTTAATAGCTACACGTACCTTTCCAGAACCGATTCCATCCATCGCTCGTTTATCGCCTTTAAGGATTTTCAGAAAATTTCTGCTCGTTACATCCTTCCTTGTGTAGTCTTTCAGAACTCCTTTGTAAACGTTTGGTCCGTCTGGATGGTTGATCAAGACGCCTGGCCATGGATTCTTAGGACTTAAACAAACATAGCATGATAAAAACTTATTTACTTACTGAGATGCATGCTGTTTGGGTATGTAAATTTGAATCATAGTACATTTGACACACATAGTAAAATCGGTATTTTATCTCTTTCTCGCTCAGATTTAGTTGTTAAGGTGTACAGGGAGCATCGATCGCCACAACAGCGGTGTTTGCCGATCTCTCTGGGTTCATGAAATGCAGCACACCGATACATTAGATGATCAAATCCGTGGACACTGTGACAAACTGCGCGATTTTGGGCCAAGGGGCTCAGCAGTCGCTTTAGAAAATCTGGCTTCATCCTATTTAAACTGCATAAATACAAAGCACTAAAATAGTTTCGCTCACTCGGCTACCGTAGACAGCTACGAGTGTCACTTTGATTAATGTGAAGAATATCATAAGCACTGGAAAGGATGTTTACTACAACGACGTGTTAAGTGTTGTAAACAAAATATTTTATTTCGAGATGAGAAAACTACTCCGAAATAGCTACAGCTTTCTACAAACTGCACTTGCTTACTGTGGAATCGCGGCTTGCCTAGGCGGGCTTGTTGCCCACTTGAACACTTTAAATACGAGACCAGTCTGCAAGAAATATTCGTCAACGAGGCGAAGCGCAGCCTGCGGGTCATTACGAATTGTACTAAACATTACGAGGTCATCTGCGTAGAGCAGAATCATGACTATTAAGTACACTGACACTCGATGCTTGCAGATACCTAATCGTCTGATCGAATGTGTTATGCCATCGTCGAGAATAATTTTAGCGCTTAGTAGGCCGAGCTTTTGATGTATAACTCTAGCCCGCCCCGGCTTTTTAAGATAGTATTTTGCGGTTCAATGGGATTGTGATCTGCTTAAGAAGCACTTCACAGGCTGAAATGGTGGAGCCCCCTGTCTATGCTGCCCGCTTGTAAGTACATCTTATGTTTTCAAGTAATGCGTAAGGCGCACAGCATGAGTATTGGTATCAACAGCGTCGAAAAGCTTTCAAGTGCCTTCTGACAAGACTAAAAACTGCGGACGTCGGTAGTGCACTCAGACCAAAAAATATACCCAACCCAGGACGTGAAGCCGTAGATTTCACAACACTTGTCGTGTCGACGATAAATATATATATATATATATATATATATATATATATATATATATATATATATGTATATATGTGTGTATATTAAAAGCTGCATACGGGGACGGATCGGCACGTTCTTGTAATTTGAATTTTAAGAATTACCCATAGGTTGAAATTTGCTTCATTCGTGGTTCAAACGTAAAGAAAACGAGGTTTACCGGATTTTCAATGAGTCGATATTTGAAGAATCTACATCCAATCTGTGTTAAATACCAAACTTGTATGTTCTAAAGTGGTGGAAAGATTACCAACTGCTTATGGTGATTAAGCACAGTTCTGGAATACTGTGTGTACGTTCGATTTCGCGACTTGTAAAGAGACAACTCATCTTCGAGAAGGCCTTCGACGTCGATAACAGAAGACAAAGCTAAACACGCTTGTGGCATTGTACTCAGCAATCACGCTGAGTTAATGTCAGAACGATAGCTGAGGAACTAAAGCATATAATGAATCGGTTGTAACAGTCTCGACCGATACTTTATGCGCCAGAAAACTGACAACAATGTTCGTTTCAAACATAATAAATTTCTAGCTAATTATCGCCCATCGGGAAATGCCCGAATTGAACCTTCAGGCAGCAGCAGAAGACCATGGATTACTTGCCAGAGTGGTTACAGGAGTCGAGTCTTGGCTATATAGTTACGAAATTAAGACCAAAGCCCAATCCTCTCAGTGGTGCTACCAAGGAGAGCACCGATCGAAATAATTCAATCAAAGCATATTAAGTATTTAACGCTTAGTACCCGTTGACATAAAATTAATCTAGAGGTGGATCGTAAGAATCCAATGTAGCCAAGCGAAGGCGGTACGTACTGGGATATGGGAATCTCCCTGCAGTCGAGATATGCTGCGGTCGCCTTGTAGAGTCGTGAATAACTACTCTCGATGAATGTTGTTATGCGAGTGACCTCTCGGTTTGACTTCAGTTACATTACCGAGATGTCCCACCTCTCGCTCGTCTCCCTTGACCTATTATTATTACATGCTTAAGGAGATTTTCTGTAAGTTAGTTATTTGTTGGATTGAGCACATAGTTGAACAGGCACTTCCACGGAAGCAATTCTGCTCTAAGAAAAGCCAAGGCGCCCGTGATGCAACCCACGTTTTCCAATCTAAAATCGAGCAAGCTGTGGCACAACTTAAAGGTCATCTGTATGCAGCTTTTATTGATTGCGTCAAGGCTCCTATGAAGAAACAATTTTGACCTGTTTAATAGGGTAGCTTTTATTTATATAATTTCACTATGTTAGTACTTTGGAGTGGGCAATGGTCTCAGCTTGAGCGTAAGGGGCTGTGACGAACACTATGTGAGTCGTGTTCTTCTTAGCGCAACACCCGCTTCACCCTCTATTGGCGCGGGTGCCAGAGCGGCCGTGCAAGAGAGACGTTGAGAGAAAGAACATGCTAGAAGCCGCCAGCACGCGTAATAGAACACTCATGAAGCTATCAACACGTGTAATACAACACTCAAGAGCAGCTAACGCGCGCAATGGAACATTCTTGAAGCTATCATCATGTGTAAGTGAACATTCAGTAACCGCTAAGACGTGCACATTACATTCAAGACGGCCACCTATCGACAGCCGGCCGAACCCATACGCTAAGTAATACAGATCGAGAATCACGTGTGATTATTGTAATACACAAACAACTATAAGAGTAAACACTACTAATTATGCATGTTAAGTATGACAGATACATAAACGACACAAAACTATGTAATATGTAAAATGTAGAATGTTGAGACGAGCCAGAGACATCGAAGAAAACGAATCGACGGCATCTCCGAACGGCCGGTAGTTTCGCGCGCTCACGCCAAGCTCCCGAACTACCCGTTACTCCTCCACTGCTCCCGTTACTGTGTTAACCGACGTTATCGTGTCGTTCTTTCTTGTGAGCGAAACCTCCGTACGTCCCACCGCGTAGCCCTCATCCTGACAGTAAGAACGCGGTGCGTGACAATTTGGTGTCAGAAGCAAAAGAACACCATCTTGGTGTTAAAAGTTCAAGAGCCGCATATTAGTGGCAAAGAGTGAAGAAACCCGTTTTCGTTAGCGCGAATCGTCTTCCTACGGTTGTTTCAACGGGCTACTAAGATGCCGAAAACAGAAGACGTCGAAACTCAACCAGAGTCTAAGCATAAAGAGCTAACAAAGCTTGTGCGCCTTAGGAAGCCCCTCAGAGCCGCAATATCAAAGAAGCATAAAGCCGTATCTGAGCTAAGCAGAACGGACCCTACGGATCCGAATCGGAAGGATCGTGCGTATGTACTCCTGGCTTCTATCAAAGAAATCGTCGGAAGGCTCACCAACTTAAATGAAGAAATCAACACCCTGCTGTTCAACTGGTCGGCCGGTGAGTTCGAAAAAGACGTCGAGAAACAGTTCGAGTACGACGATTTGGGCGTGGAAATGATCAGCTCGTTAGAGCTCATTTTTCGTGACGGCTCTACCGCGACCACGACAACAACAACAACAGCCAGCGACAACCCACCACAACCGCTTACCACCGCTCAAGACAGAACCGAGAAGATTCTCCCAAAATTCTCAGGTAACGTCAAGCAATTCCGAGAATGGTGGCAGTTATTTGAATACTACATACACAAGAACGACAACCTCCCGGACATCGCCAAATACAAGGCTCTCAAGGATTCTCTCGTTGGCCCGGCGGCGCGAGAGATTTCACACCTTGACCTCGCCCCGGAGCAATACTGCACAGCGATCGACAGGATCAGAGATATCTTCGGCTGGCAACAAGATTTAGTCACCCAACACATCAAGGCCATTCGCAATTTGTGTTACACAAGGGACCTTCATCTCACCGAGAAACTAAATAGGTTCGTGTCAACTTTATCTCAGAACGTGCTAGCTTTGTCGACACTTAACCCAAATAATAGCCAAGCTCCTACTCTAGTACCGATGATTCCAGATTGCATTCCAACATATTTGGCCGAAATGTTCATTGAACAGTACAATGAGAAATGTGAATCACCGGAATACAAAGTAGATAAGCTAGATGCCCTAATAGAGTTTCTGAAAAGAAAAACAGACGCAAAAAATGCAGTTGGGCGAAAAGTTTCGACAAATTTTAGGGTACAGCATGATAAGCAACCCACTAATCACACAGCTTACCCAGATAAACCTTCGGAATACAAACTCAACGGAAATAGAAGTCAATTTTCGATGCACACAACAGCATCCAATGTAGACCACTCATGTATCTTCTGCGGTGAAGCACACAATAGCGATAAATGTAGAAAAGTGTTGTCATTCGAAGAAAGAAAAATATAATTAACGAGAAAAATGCGTGCTTTAGGTGCCTTAGACGCAACCATGTCGTATCTAAGTGCAGAAGTAGACAAGCGAATTGTCCTAAATGTAACGGTAGACATTTCGCAATCATGTGCAACAAATCAACAACAAACACCACACCACAAGCATTTTCACAGCCGAGCACAACCCTAAACACGTCATCAAATTCAAACAACAACACTCTTCTCCCAACGGGGTTCATGCAAGTGTTGTCAGAAAACAAAAACAGCACGTGCCGAGTTCTCCTAGATTCAGGTGCTCAACGCTCCTACATTTCCAAAAAAATAATTGACCAATTGGATCTCAAACCAAACGGACGCGAGCGTATGATTACACACACTATAGGAGGAAACGTGTCCAATGTCCAAGAATTTGACATATTCGATGTCACATTAAAGAGCAGATTTGCTCCCTATGAGTCAACTCATGTTAGCTGTTCGGGTATCCCGAAAATAACCAAAGGAGAACTACCAACAATTCAGAATACACACAATCTACATGCAATTGCAGACATTCACGAAGACAATCTCTCCCGCGCGATTGACATACTGATCGGCTCTGACTTCCTGGCCAGAGTAGGTTCATTAAAAACCAAATCATTCGACGATCTAGTGGCAGACCTTACGAAATTTGGTTGGATATTCCACGGAAAGTCAGGCTCACCCCTAGATGACCGCATTGAATCAGCTCTATGCGCATTAGTAGCCATGCAGCCATGTACGGCGGTGACATCGCGAGGCTATCCCATAAAAGACAAACTCAGCAGTGACGCCGCTAGACATAGAGTTTTTATGGAAGACTGAGACAATGGGCATAGAGACTCCGTCAGAGAAAAAAAGCACCCTAATTGACGATGAACTAAACAGCTCATTTAGGAACTCTATTGACAGGTTACCTAACGGACGTTACGTCGTTAGTCTACCATTTAAGGAAAACCTGCGCGCACTTGGAGATAACGAAAACATAGCCAAGTCTCGCTTAAAAACATTTTGTCAAAAATAGGCAGAAACAAGGTTACACTTAAAGCCATCGACGACGAAATCGTCAAATATGTACGGTTATGCAGGCAAAGGTTATGCAGAACCCGCCCATCCCAAAAAAGACAGTGAATTATCACACTATCTTCCGGTTCTAGCAGTAACAAAGCTTACAGACAATCTCCCAACAGAATTAAGAATCAGAGTAGTAAAGACGCGGGTGCTAGGAGGAAGGACGAAGCTTCCCTCAATGATGTCCTGTTCCAAGGCCCTAATCTCTTATCAGACATACTTAAGGTACTGTTCCATTTTCGTAAATATCCGATTGCGATCGTGTCTGATATAGAGAAAGCCTTTCTACAGTTCAACATTAACCCAGCGCAAAGAACCTTTTTGAGATTTTTCTGGCCTCTTGGTATATCGAAAGATCCAAAAGCACCCTGGAGGGAATTCTGGGGAACGGTGCTAGATTTTGGTCTAGTTTGTAGTCCGTGACTACATTGCGCAGGATTGAGGCACCATCTCGAAGGAGAAATAAACTCCCACCCAGAGCACTCCGAATTCAATAAAGAAATAATTGACAACTTCTACACGGATGATATTGTCACCGGGGCCTGGTCGTTAAATGAAGCTAAGAACAAATTCCAACTTATGAATGAAATATTCTTAGCGGGACATTTTCCCATAAAAAAGTGGGCTACCAACTTAGATGCACGGGGGATCTTCGTGAAAGATTCAGCTCCGTTACAGGGCACCACAGTTGCCTTTGCCGACGAGAATTTTAAGTTCTTGGGAATACGTTCGAATCAGACCTCAGACCATTTACGCGTCTTTACGGAAAAAGCAGTTTCCTGCTTTAACAACAACAAAGCCACCAAACGCAACTTCTTAAAAGGTCTAGCGCAAATATTCGATCCTCTCGGCTTAATCTCTCCCATTGTCATTAGCTCGAAAATACTTCTTCAGAGACTATGGCAAAAAAGAGTAGATTGGGACACGGTACTGACCGACGCAAACTTAAAAGCATATAACGACTTTGTTCAAAGTTCACAGTTAAACCCCACCCCACAAATTAGCAGACCGTTTAGTTTGCCAAGCGACATAAAACCAGTTAAAGAAGAATTACATGTGTTTTGCGACGCAAGCAAGGTAGCTTACGACTGCGTAATTTATTTACGAAAAATCTACAATGACGGCTCAGCCGCAATCTCTTTTGTGATGTCCAATGCCAGGGTAGCCCCTCTTAGAGGTATTTGGACAATCCATAAGCTCAAATTATTAGGAGCTTTAATCGCGGCAAGAAGAAGAACCTCCAAAGTAAAAGATTACATTAGCTTACCCACCGAATCAATTTATTTTTGGTGCGATAATTCCTCAGTTCTGGGTTGGATCGGGGATTCCCCAGAAAAATGGAAACCATTTGTGTCGAACAGGATTACGGAAATCCAACAACTAACCAAACCAAGCGCTTGGAAATACGTTAAGTCTAGTGACAACCCGGCGGATATTCTAAGCAGAGGGTCCACACTACTTTCAAAGCGAACCGCCGACCTGTGGCTTGCCGGCCCTAACAGGCTATCATACCCAGGGTTCCCTTCCTACGACCTTAACGTCCAGATTCCGGTTGACCCAGAGTCAGAAAAAGAAATAAGGAAAAGCTCCGCTTGCCTAGCAAAAGTAAACGAGAGCATGCTGCATGCGGATAGATTTTCTACTTGGGCTAAAGCCGTGCTCACAGTGGAATTCATTAGAAGATGGCTACCCCATCATCGAAAACACGACAGAAACAACACACGAAACGAGCACATCAGCTCAGAAGAATACAGCTCAGCCGAAGTGACGCTGTTGAAAAATATACAAAGTATTTATTTCAGTTCAGAAATGCTTACTGGACGTGCAACACACACAAAACTAGTCGCTTGTTTCAGTACAACCCATTTACGGACAATTCAGGCCTAGTCCGTTGCAGATCAAGACTGGAGAAATCCAGAGAATTACCGTACGAGGAAAAGTATCCCGTACTCCTCCCGGGCGAGGACTCATTAGTAAGATTATTGATCAATCACATCCATGCATATAATTGCATACATTCAGGCGGCGTTTCCGCCACCCTTCACCACATACGTTCGAAATACTTTATTCTACATGCTCGCAGAGCAATTAAAAAAGTTCTATCCAACTGTAAAGTATGCATGAAGTTCAAAGCAAAGGCGGCAGCTGAGCAAACCCCACCTCTACCAGCTTTCCGCTTAGAGCAAGTGCCACCTTTCACTTACACGGGCATTGACTTCGCAGGACCTATATACGTTAGAGACGAAAACGGTATAAGATTAAAAAGCTGCATTACACTGTTTGTCTGCGCAGTTTCCAGAGCAATATATCTGGAGTTGATCCCAGATCTGTCTTGCGCAGAGTTTCTACTAGCACTCCGCAAGTTCCCAAACAGACACACCGCCGTCTCATTTTTTTTTCTGACAACGCATCAGCATTTAAAAGAGCGGCAAAAGAAATACAATTTTTCTTTAAAAACATAAAAGATAAACAAACGCAATCATTATTAGCCCTTTCGGGTATAAAATTGGAATTTATCACGGAGCGATCCCCCTGGCACGGAGGCTGGTCGGAAAGAATGGTACAATCGGTGAAACGACCCCTTCGTAAAGTACTCGGCACGAATATTCCCAACTTCAGAGATATAGCCACACTTTTAACGGACATTGAGAACATGGTGAACCAAAGACCGTTAACTTCAGTATCATCCAGCTTAGATGATGTAAACGCACTCACGCCAGCAGACCTAATGTACGGATACAAAAATAAAGCCGTTTTTCCAGAAACGTCCCGACTACCAAAGGACCCCTCCGAATTCTTAGCAATAATCTTCTCAAAGCGTTGGAAGCACCAACAATCCATACTTAGTGCTTTCTGGAAGCGTTTCAAGGAACAGTACTTACAGTACCTACGAACCGCTCACACAAACCAACCTATCGACCGCAGCCCCTTGAAAGTCGGCGACTTGTGCATACTAAAAGACCCCTCACCCACCAGAGCCTTTTAACCTCTTTGTCGCGTCATTTCTCTATCAGAGGGCGAGAGGACGGACCTTAGACAAAGGTCCTGTACCGTCAGGATGGCCTCAGACCTCACATTACGCCGACCAATACAGTTACTTTATAAACTAGAGGTAGATTAATAAATAATAATCAAAAAAGATATAACATGAATACATATACACTTGAACATTGTTACTCCACCCCACTCTCAACGACCACAGCACTTGACACGAAACGATGGCACCACCGTTTCCAGGGGGAGTGTGACGAGCACTATGTGAGCCGTGTTCTTCTTAGCGCAACACCCGCTTCACCCTCTATTGGCGCGGGTGTCAGAGCGGCCGTGCAAGAGAGACGTTGAGAGAAAGAACATGCTAGAAGCCGCCAGCACGCGTAATAGAACACTCTCGAAGCTATCAACACGTGTAATAGAACACTCAAGAGCAGCTAACGCGCGCAATGGAACATTCTTGAAGCTATCATCATGTGTAAGTGAACATTCAGTAACCGCTAAGACGTGCACATTACATTCAAGACGTCCACCTATCGACAGCCGGCCGAACCCATACGCTAAGTAATACAGATCGAGAATCACGTGTAATTATTGTCATACACAAACAACTATAAGAGTAAACACTACTAAGTATGCATGTTAAGTATGACAGATACATAAACGACACAAAACTATGTAATATGTAAAATGTATCGAGAAATCAATAAATGAGAGCACCCGGGAGCGGCGGCGGGAGAGCGCATCTGCATGCACTTTCAAGTCGGCGCGTATATAACGGGCCGACATAACGACCTATTTGAGACGAGCCAGAGACATCGAAGAGAACGAATCGACGGCATCTCCGAACGGCCGGTAGTTTCGCGCGCTCACGCCAAGCTCCCGAGGTTACTGTGTTAACCGACGTTATCGTGTCGTTCTTTCTTGTGAGCGAAACCTCCGTACGTCCCACCGCGTAGCCCTCATCCTGACAGTAAGAACGCGGTGCGTGACAGAGGCCTGCAGCTCCCATAGTGTCGGACGCCAACGGTCAAAACTCGTGCGGATAATCGACGCTTGAGTATTTTCTGCATTTATTAGCCTCAGCTAGCCTGAAGGCATAACCTGCTCGGTCCGCATCTGCACCGACCATCGAAGGGGCTAATGAGTCGGTTACAGTTGCGTCCCAAACAAGCATGCGGCCACGCTCAAAGGGCGTTAAAGTCAGACCGTCAAGTCTTTTTCCATCATCCCTCGAAAGACCCAGAGACTCTAGAACGCACGGGAAGTCGGCGGACCTAAGTGCGCGGCTAAAGGTGTAATTTAAAGCAGAGTGACGCGCTTGTCGGCCTGCAGTCAACGCGCAGGACAGGCCATGATGGGCCAAGGCGTCCACGAAATCACCACAACGACATCGGTGGGGCACGACTAGGTCAACACCAAGCCGCAGCCCTGCGCTTATACTGTATAATATATTACATTCGAGTTTAAGTACATCATATTAACAAATAATATAATGAATTTGAGTTTAAGCACATCGTATATTAATTTTTTTAAGTTTAAGTACATCGTATTAACCTCTATTCTCTACACCTATTTATGTCTCCTGTTAGTGTGCCTGGCGACGTCGTATCTTGATTTAAGGCGGCACTTGACTGTTTTTTGGACTACAAAAGAATCATCTTCCACGAGTTTTTGCTACTTGATTGTACGATCAATAAGGAATAGTACCGCGAAATTTTCAGAAAATTGCGCGAGAAAGTCCTGAGAAGAAACATGAACTCTGGGCACACAACTGCTGTATCCTTCATCATGCCAACGTACAGAAGCACGCATCGTTACTGACTTCGAATCAATTGGTCGTACTCTCATGGATAAACGATCAAAGGGACAACATCCCAAGACTATTGAGAAGACAACTGGAAAGTCATAGCAGCAACTCAACTTAATTCCGAACGACGCGTTTGAAAAATGCTTCGAAAAGTGCAAAAGAAGGTGGCACCAGTGCATGGCATCGGGTGGGAGCGATTTCGAAGAGAACAAAAACACACACAGTAGTTAACATCTCGCGAAAGGTAACATTATCATCTTTATCATCATCGAATACGATAGAACGTGCTAGATTATACAATTAGTGGTAGAAACAGAATACGTATTGGGCTGGAAATCATCTTCAGAGACGATACATGTTCAATCTCAATATGTGCGCAAAACGTTTCCCTTACTTGTATGCGATGTCGTCGTGCATCATAACGACGATGCGGTCATCGGGAACACCGTGATGATGAAGCACTTGGTACGCGTGGCAGACATCAGCTTGATGCCGATAATTTATGTAGCCGCGCGACCCCGCCGCCAACAAGGCCCAGATACGCGGCACGCTATTGTCATTGTCTTCAGGACTGGCCGTAACATTGCCCCCTTTGGTTGAGGCGCCGACTAGAATGCCCCCGAACGCACAGACTATTAAAGCCCTCATCACCCTCGCCGTCACCGCCATTGGTGGGCTAAGCACTGACCGGAGCTCGAGGTTTTGCTTGCGATCTCATGCACGAAAACTATCACGGCATTCGGCGGTCGAGTTTGCAGATAAATACTAGAAATTAGTTCTAGTTTAGATAAAGCAAAGGATGTATTTATTATCGATGCGCCTCTGTGTGAGGTGGGCAGATGTCAACAGCCGATCGTTGACAGGCATACGGGCGAATCTCTCTCGATGTGGATCATTGCGCTTAGTTATCTCACAAAAACACTCCACATGCTGACGTGGCAAAGTAAAGGGAATATGGTAGGATATTCAGCATGGATATGATGACCACATCGATATTGTTGGTAGTGCTTTAACGATTGCGAGCTTGTTGCTCTGTTCATAATTCACCTTTTAATGTGCGCCTAGTGTGTATTGTTTTGACGTAGGCGTATTAGTCTATGAAACTTTTTATGGGAAGCAAAATTGTAAAACGACGCTGCGGCCTGCCTAACGTGTGGGCCCCTATCTAGCTTACGTTTGTTTAGCTAACAGTATTTTATCGTGCAACTTCAATAAAAAGAACGTCAATCTAAAAAACATCAATGGTGAAGAGGAATCCAATAGGTGGTATCTTGTTACCGATTCACCTCGTAGATTGTCGTGAAAGCAAACGTTAAAAGGAGTCTTGCTGCAATAACTGGGACAGACATCGGAATTCTGTTCCGCGTGCGTCTAGAGATGTTTGGGTTCAACTGTTTTGTTTACGACTGGCACAAACATCTGATGCGGCGGCCGTTTAACATTAATAAATGCACAGCTGGAACCCGTCACAAGAGTAGAAAACATTTAACATTTTCTTTCCAAAAATGCGCTGAGCCAAATATAGAAGACTACACCTCTTTACACATATTGAAAAAGCTGGCCATTCTGCACGCATTCACCAGTGTCGGTGCAAGCATTGTTTGGTATCATGGATAAGAATAAACACACGAAACAGCCGGTAAAGGGGGCGGGCATAAATCTATACTAAGATTACCGGGAAAATAAAAAACGTTTTAAACACATAATTTCTTGCTAAAAGAATTCCTACGTTTAAGAAAATAGATACAGCGGATGTATGTATATATTAAAGTACACTTGAGTCGATTAAGCATACATATTTGTATTGGTTTTTATTTTATTACTTAATAACCTGACCTATCGAATAACATAAATATAAATATAGGACACACGTCTGGAAGCTGCCGTGACTAACTCTTTAGCACCTTCAATAGTCAGTCACGGCGCTACATAGGCTGGTTGTTTAGGCGGAGGCAGAATAAGTGTAAGACGTATATATATATATATATATATATATATATATATATAAAGAGAGAGAGATAGAGAGACGGCTCGTCTTCTAGACCTTAGGTGGCTCAGATAAAACAAGGTAGTTATCAGTAAGGCATACATATGTTTCAAGTTAGCCACGGAGGTTCACGTGGTGGCACTTTTTTGCAATTTCAAGGATTTCGTTATATATATATATATATATATATATATATATATATATATATATATATATATATATACAGGTAGTTCTACAAGTTCTTAAAATGAAAACCAAGAATTTTCCAAATCCTATTTTTAATTTTTTCTTATTCGATATACTCCCCGAGAAGCTCAATACACTTTCCCATCGAGATTTCAGAGCATTTATACCTCTTGAGTAGAATTCCACGTCTTTAGACTGAAAATAGGCATTGACAGCAGCCTTAACCTCTTCATTGCTGGAAAAACGCTTTCCACCGAGACTATTCTTCAAATATCCGAAGAGGAAATAATCAGAGGGGGCCAGGTCTGGAGAATAGGAAGGTTGTTCAATAAGTTCGAACCTCACTTGGGCCAGTTTTGCCGTTGCTTGCCGCGACTTGTGTGCGGGAGCATTGTCCTGGTGAAACGGGACAACCTTCTTCTGCAAAGCGGGCCGTTTCACGATGAGTTCTTGCTTCAGGCAGTCCAACAGTCTTGCATAATATTCTCCCGTGATCGTTTTACCGCTCTCAAGGTAGTCGACCAGAATTATTCCACGTTGGTCCCAAAAAACCGTAGCCGTCATCTTTCCGGCCGATGCCGTTGTCCGCACCCTCTTCGGAGGTCCTTCACCAGGTGCACACCATTGACGAGATGTTTCTTGGGTCTCGGGAGTGTAGTGATGGACCCAGCTTTCATCGATGGTTACGAATCTGCGCTAAAAATCCGACGGATTTTTCGACATCTTGACCAAATTTCGCTGTGAAGCGGAAACACGCGCGTCGTTCTGGCCTTGGTTGAGCAAATGCGGCAGCCATTTTGCTCTGAGCATTTTCATATTCAAGTTTTCGTGCAGGATGAAATGCACTCTACCCAAACTGATCCCCAAGGCCTCCGCTATCTCCCTAATGTTCACTCGCTTATCTGCGGCAACGATTTTCCGCACTTTTTCCACGTTTTCCTGACCAGTTGCCGTTTTTGGGCGTCCTGAACGTAGTTCATCCTCGGTGCTCCTGCGACCTCTTTTTAACTCATTAATCCAGTTGGAAACAGTGGCAAAATATGGCGCAGAGTCACCGTACACCTCGTCTAACTCAGTTTTCACTTGGGTCGCATTCCAACTTTTGAAATAAAAACGCTTGATAACCACTCGAAACTCTTTTTTCTCCATTTTTCAAAATCACGCCGATACGTTGCACGGGAAAAGCGATCAAACGAAATCGCAACGGCCAATCACCATAATATTTTGACTGCTAGCAATCGAAAAGTTGCCGCTTTCAATAGCGGTGAAAGCGCGAAAAAATTTGAATTCTGAAAAGCTCATTTTAAGAACTTGTAGAACTACCTGTATATATATATATATATATATATATATATATATATATATATATATATATATATATATATATATATATATATATGTATATATGTATATATACACATTTCAGATTGGCGGATGATGCGGAGGAAGCTTACTCAAGTCACTTGCGAAGTGTCTCCTTGCAAGCCGCCATTCTAGGTTAGCTTTTGTTCGATCGGCGATTATAGATAAACCCCTGGCATAAGTCCGATCTAGTTATGGTGCCTCATCGCAGATCAGTCTGCATATCTGAATGCCATCAATGTGTCTCATGACGTGAGCGAGTTGGTCGGACGAGAGAGAGAGATGTTGGGTTACTGGAGGTCAATGTCGAGCGGGCTAGTCGTTGAGCTCCATATGAGAAATGGTGATGAGGCTGAGTGAAATGTTTGAATCTGGACTATCTGTCTTGAACGGCGTCGTCCGCGCTTATGCACACGCTCGAACTATTCGCTGTAATGTCGGTTCGTGCTTATGGCTGCCGAAGTGGCTATGCTCGTGGTCTGGTATGACTATGGGGTCGATTTGAATAACAGTTCGATCTGGTTAAGAATCATGTCGATGACGAATCATATCTGGCTGAATCTCGTCGCTGAGGCCGTATTGTAGTCGAGCAATCATGGGCTGGGCTGTTCGTGAATCTCGATGAGGTCGTCTGCTCGGTCGTTATGATTATACATCTCGATAAGACATTATTGGTTGAATGTGGCTTAGTGTGTGGTTTTTATGATGAATCCGATGGCGGCGCGAGTCAACGGTTACTGTTTTCTGTTGCTGCGGTGGTCCTTAAAGGCTACGGTGTTTTGATTCGTTCTGCTCGACCGGTCTGTCTGTTGGTCGGTTTGGTCTGGTGCAGCGTGTGATGAATTGGCGAGTGTCTGTTAGAGACTAAAAGACAGCAGACAATTTCTGAGACTGGGATCGTCTTTTTGTTTTGAGGGGGTGGAAATGCATTTACGCACACTCGCCGATGTTTTGGCGGGTAGTGTAAGACTAAACGCAGGAAAGAGAGTACATGACTCAATCTAATTCCAGCGCACTACCCACTAAAAATCACCCCCAAGAACCCCCTTCTGGTTCGGAATTGTGAACCATTACTTCGAGACCAGAAGAGGGGAGTCTCACGCTTCAACCTTCTCCATAGTCTGTGGGTGCGATCCGAGCAGGTAAGTCCTGCTGGGTTAAATCTTGGAGGTTCCGGGCGACGAATCGCGCCCGACGAATATTCTCTAGCCGGATCTTTTCGCGCATGAGCCCATCGAGGTACTTTAGGCCAGCACCCCAGTTGGTCGTCGAATCGACCATGTGTGTGACGATCGCCTGCGCGGTAGATGCCTGTAGGGTGAACGGTAGAGTTACGTCTTTGTCGGTGGCGCGGCGCCCCCCCCCCCCCAGGCAGTGTCCACTGCGTTAAAGTCTCCCGTGATGAGCAGTGGGTTTTTTGGGTATCGATGAGATGTTATTGACACCGATAGCCTATCCAGGTAGTCCAGCATGTCGTGGGCCGCCCGGCACCGATTGAGATTTACCTGGAGAAACTTGATCAGTACTCTGCTTGGGGGATTTCAACCTGGGGGGCATTGCTCACCTTTTGCCAGTCGTCCGTCGGCGCGAGGGTCCTACGGCGAAATTGTTGCCTGCCCCGATTTGACGGCGGTTCAGCGCGTCTAAATGCTCCAGGTAAAGCGTCAACCCTGGGCTGAGCCGTACCACCTGTTTTCGACTCTCCAGATGAAATAGGCTCCTTCCGCTTACGCGACTCTTGCAGCTGTGTGCGGTATGACGGGCAGGCCATACTGTCGGCTCTGTGACCCGAGACATCGCACACGATACAGTGTGTCGTCTGGGCCTTACACGCAGCCGCCGCATGATCTGGCGATCCGCATCGGCGACAGAGGCGGGCGGCCGTCTTGGGTGCCTCGCAGGGGGCCGCCTTGTGGCCGGGTCTCTGGCAGTTGAAGCATGTGGGTAATCTCTCCAAGACCTCGGGCCTGCACCTACTGCCCGCAATCAGGATAGATTGTTGAGCTTGAAGCTACCTGGCTGTAGGGGCCGTCACCTTAAGCAGCGTGTACCAGCAGGTCGTGGTGCGACCCTGGCGTGGGTCACTCGCCACTATGGAAACTGCCTCGGTGGCTCCTAGTAGCTGACGGATATCTGCCTCTATCCTTTTAGCGCTGACCAGAGGATTAATGCCCCATAAGGCCACTTCTCGCATGCCGGCACCAATTCGGCTGTCAGCCTGGTGACCGGTTGCTTTGCTGATGCTATCGGCCAACTGAGCCCCAAGTTCATGGGTGATGCCCCGTAATCGGATAATGACGTCACCGTCGCTTTCGGCCGACTCCACCTGTGCATTGTCGGCCAGGTGAGCCCGGAGGCTCTTTACTGTGTCGGCCTAGGTTAGGCCTTCTCCGACCCTGACCGACTCCGACTCCGACCCTGACTGGGATCGTCTGCAAGGCAACGAGCGACAACAAGGCGAGACACAGTATATATTTACACACACTGTAAAGACAGTCGCTGAGAACGTGAGTACTCCAGCACTCAGCATAGAAAAGATCCTGCAGTCGGTGACAGAAAAGCTTATCCCGCGGATAGTTGAAACAATTGTGGCTCAAGTAGGAGCTGTTATCGAAAAACTAATCGCGTCGATCATCCCGGGACTGTCTCTGAACTCTCGGGCCGTACCTGCGGAACAATTGGCTCCCGCTGCCCAGTCTGGTGGGATAGACATCCGTAAAGAGATAGAAAATGCAATAAAAGCGGTCTTCACCCCTAAACAAACAGAAGACTCAATCGAAGACCCGGTTCCCTCGCGATCTCGTGTCTTAGATGTCTCACAGGTGGTACAGACCGAAAACTTATAATGACCAGTCGGCAAACTGATATCCGACGCTGGGTCTCGTCAACCACGCAGACAGAACAACTCGCAGGTCAATTACAAGCAGACACGCCCACTCAACCAATAACATCGAACCGACTACCGAACCAACCATTTCAAACCGACCCCGACCAACCTTTTCACATCGCCGACTATTTTACGAAAGTCGTGGAAATTAAATCTAAGCTAAAAATGATATCTTGCACACCCCGCTCTCTTAGAAGCCATGTTGCAGCAGAATTATCTAAAACTATAAATGATCTGTGCTCGTCTGCCTCACCGGAAAATTGGGAACGGCTATTTGCTTTCCCTTCTCTTGTGTTTAGCATCCCCGCAAAAAAAGAAAAAGGACGCACACTTACATCAGTTATTCGGGAAAACCTGGTACGCTACCGTCGAAGAGCTAAAATAAGTGAAAACCCTCACTTGTGTGGAACAAAACGCGGGACGCCCTCGCCATGCGACACCGACTCCCGACGGTCAAAAATGGTACAGACGAAACTGGCTCTTGGAGATATTTCGTCGGCCGCCCGCACGCTTTTGTCTACTGACGAGATCGCCCCAGTCGATCCACAAACCCTCGAGAGCCTCTTAGCCAAGCACCCCGAACACCCCCCAGATACAACCTTCCCAGACGCACCAGCGACCACTCCACCGGGATCTGAAATCTCCGTTACCCCAGCGGAGATCCGCAACGCAATTAGAAGTTTCCCCAATTGCTCCAGCGGGGGGCCCGATGGACTTCGCCCTCGCCACTTAAAGGATCTCATTGGCAGGCAGGATAAAAACAGTAATCCCTTGCTGCTTTCTCTGTGCCGCTTTGTTACTCTGGCCATCAACGGACAACTACCAGATTTTATATTACCAATATTTTACGGAGCTTCTCTGATTGCTCTCCGGAAGAAGGACGGTGGAATAAGACCTATCGCAGTGGGGCTTACTCTACGAAGACTTGTCGGCAAAGTCCTTGTTAAAAAATCAATCAAAGACATTGTTGAGTTAGTTGCCCCATTGCAACTTGGCTGTGGTATTAAGGGGGGGTACCGAAGCTGCCGTACATGCCACCGCTGCATACATCGAATCACACAGAGCCGCAAACCAAAAAACTTTGGTAAAGTTGGATTTTCAAAATGCCTTTAACATGATGCGGAGAGACCACATTTTAAACTCGGTTAAACGGCGAACCCCGGCGCTGTACGCCGCTATCTACCAGATGTATCGCTTCCCGTCCAACCTCTATTGGCAAGGAAAGACTTTGCTGTCGAAGTGTGGGGTGCAGCAGGGCGACCCGTGTGGGCCTGCCCTCTTCTGCATAGGATTACATGAGCTTCAGGCACAACTGCAGTCAGAATTGCGACCGTGGTACTTAGACGATGGACTACTTGCAGGCGATTTGCCTGATGTCCTTTCCGACATTAAGAAGGTCCAGGACTTCGAGGCGGTCTCGGGCCTGAAGCTCAACGACAAAAAATGTGAGCTCCTTGTGTTATCGCGCAACGACAGAGAGGAAACTGCTGCCGCAGTGCGAGCAAAACTACCCAATATCAAGTGGCTAACAGAGGAAAACGTTGAATTGTTGGGTGCACCGTTAACTGACGCAGCAGTTGCGGGTGCCCTCCAAAAGAGGCTCTCAGATGCGAAACGGTGGTGCAGTAGATTAAAACATCTAGACGCACACCCAGCCCTGTATCTTCTACGACAAAGCCTTTCCACGCCTCGTTTAATTTATCTTTTACGATGTTCTCCCTCGTACAAGAGAGATGACCTGCTCCACGTTCTCGACGAACTCTTCCGGACGACACTCGAATGCTTACTTAATGTGCGCCTAGAAGACAACGCATGGGCCCAAGCTACGCTGCCAATCAGCGCGGGTGGCCTCGGTGTCCGTACAACTAAGGATCTGGCCTTATCGTGCTACGTGGGCTCGATCACAGATTTTAAACATCTAATTGTTTCCATAGGCCCGGAAGGTACATCGGAGGTGATTGAACGGGCTTCGCGCACGAGCCTGGACGAATTTGAATCGCGGTGGGAGGCTTTACCGGTTTCCCCAACGCAAGAGTCTCTCGACCGCATTGTCGTAGAGCGAAAACAGGCCTATCTCCTGTCTCAGGCGCAAACCACGGCTGACAAGGCCAGACTACGAGCTTGCTTCGATCCGATGAGTGGCAAGTGGCTTCAGGCCCTCCCCTCGCCGCAACTAGGTACGATGCTGGACAATAACACACTCCGCATCGTGTCTGGTCTGCGGCTGGGGGAGTCGGTCTGTGCCGCTCATCTTTGCAACCGGTGTCGGTTCCCCGTAACAACAACAGGGGTACACGCTCTATCGTGCCGATACAGCGCCGGCCGCCACCCACGACACTATGCAATAAACGACGTCGTCTGTCGTGCACTGCATAGTGCACAGGTGCCGGCTGTGAAAGAGCCACTAGGCCTCAGCGCCAATAGTGGATTACGACCGGACGGCAAAACTCTAACCCCTTGGGAAAGAGGTCGTCTACTTGTATGGGACGTTACCGTGTCGTGTACATTGGCCAGGAGCTACGTCGCTCGAACAAGCCAGAAAGCTGGCGCTTCTGCTTGTCTTGCGGAGGACCGCAAGTTAGCGAAATACAGAGAACTCAATCCGCAGTTTATCGTCCAGCCAATTGCCATAGAAACTTACGGACCCATGGGTGAAGAAACGTCAAAATTTTTCAAGGAGCTTGGAAAAAGACTGAACGCAGTCACAAGGGATCCTCGTTCTGGAGAGTTCCTACTGCAGCGAGTATCGATCGAGCTTCAGCGGGGAAACGCGGCGTCAGTCGAAGGGTCCCTTCCCTCCGCCGAAGGGTTCCCTGAGATCCCGTAGGAATAGAGACGTTCCTAATACTATGTTGATTAAATAAATAAATTGTATCTTTACACACACTTTTGCAGGGGGACTTTATTGAGACCACAGAAGAAGGTTATCGCAAGTCGGCCTTCAGGGCCTAGATTCCACACAAGTGAGGCATATACCAAAATCGGGAGATTATCTTGTTTATATAGTCTTACATACAGAGAGGGTTGTTTGATCACAAAAGAACGCAGAATCCAGTTCATTCTCCTCGTAGCCGAGGTTGCTACTTCTAGAATGTAAGGATCATAGTTTAAATTGGATGCCGTTATCATCATCACATCTAGGTCTTTTATAGATATTTTTGCAGTTAACTCCTTAGTTCCCAATGTATATATATGTGCAGGATTGTTGTAGCCAGAGTGAAGGACAGCACACTTATCCACCGACAGTGCAAGATCAAGTCCTTTGCACCATTCTGTAAATTTGTTCAGTGTTCTTTGGAAAGAAACAATATGATTTACATTATCTACAGGTGTATACATTTTTACATCGTCAGCATATATATTTATCTGCATATAGAGTCAGTATACAATATGTACATTAATGGCCCAAGTATGGTACCCTAGGGTCAACCAGATGTGACTTCTGACGTTGATGATAGGCAATTATTAACCCTAACTCTAAAAAGTCTATCCGACAGAAAAGCCCTAATCCATTTAACTATACGACTACCAGCTCCGTATTGCGGCAGAAGTTTAAGCAGCTTTGAGTGTGTGGTGCTTTCGAAGGCAGATTTAAGATCGAAGTACACACAGTCAAATGCTCTTCGGTCATTTAAAAGAAGACACCAGTCATTTTGGGTCTCAAGCAGTTGCAAGAGCGTCGAGTAAGCGGGACGATACGCAAATTGTTCCCTCGAAATAAAGCCTTGTGCATTTGCGTTTCGATAGATCTCTTCGGTGATGGCCTTCTCAAATTGTTTGGGACGGGGGTGAGTGATACTGGCTTTTTATTCTTCAGATCACATTTTTGTCCGCGTTTGTGTACCGGACATACAATAGCACACCGAAAGAGACTAGGTACAGTTTTTTCCTCCAGGGATCGGCGGAAAATCATAGAAAGTGGAAAGCATTCGTCGTAGCCACTTTTTTTTATAGACTAAAGCTGGAATACTGTCAGGGGTTGCGCTCCGCTTGTTGGCAAGCCTGCGGAGATACTTTAGGATGTTTTCAGGAGATGCGTCGACGTCGTTCACAACGCTCGCATTTTCGCGCGTTGGCGTTGATGTAGGTGGAGCGACGTGTGAGTTCCGCGTCTGCAGTGCCTCATATGTGGGATAGGTAGCTGCAAAAACATTCCTAAGAATTTCTGTTTTCTCCTGGTCGTCAGTGACGATTGTACCGTCGGGTCTTCTAATCGAGGCAAGACTGTCCTTGATTCTCAAACGTTTCTGCTCGTATTTGTGCACAGCATTGGGAGCAGTCGACTGGGCGACACTGCTCTCTTCCATAATTCGTTTTCTACGCAGCATTCTCTTCAGTTTCTTCTGTAGCGCTGGACCATTTTTCTGCGTGGCTTTATTCCGTTGGCGGTTTACCCGTTGAATGCCAGAGTTTAGCCAGTGTGTTCTGTCCACGAGTGGGAGCAGCGACAAGTTTCTTCATCCATCCCAGATTCACAACAAAACTGAAGAAATCTTTGCTGGATTGAGAGTGCACTGTTAGTCGATTCTTCGGTTGGTCGTGATGATGTTACAGTACACCAATCAGACCAGTTTACCTTAGGTTGATTTAGATCGCCGAAGAGAACAACGTTTATGTCGCCAGCTATGATGTTCTGTAGATCAGCAATCAGATTATCTAATCTTGTCGTCCGCTCAAGATGCGAGCCGGTCGGACTGAGATACGTACAGACAAGTCGTACTCTTTTTTCTACCAGTAATAAATCTGCCGCAGTTCATTCAGAGGAAGTGTTGCTTAAGTTGACCTCAGCGCAGGGAAGCTTAGAATTTACTAGCAGTGCAACGCCTCCACCTGTAGGTCCAACACGGTCCTTACGGAAGACTTATATATATATATATATTTTTTTTTTTAAATATAAGTGCGTTTTATTAATAACCTGTGTGATGACCAAAACTTCATTTGCTTTTCCGTAAGGCTAATGCCCGTGTACGGTTTTAAACTGATACATCCAAGCATCATTGTCAAAGGAAGGAAATATTATGTGTAGACACACGTAGCTCGCATGTTTCTACCTAATTATACCTAGGGAAGCCAAAATTGTGACACATAATTTAAATTGTCAGAAGTCTCATATTATGCTAACCCCAATAATAAATAAATAAGAAAACATTGTTGGTACTTATTTTATATATCTAGTGCGTAATGATACGTTTTTTTTTCAAATGTGCAACATTTGCTCTTCATAATCATATGACAATTTGCAATGTGCTAACTAACAACATCTAGTTTCATTTTGTCAGCCGAGCTTAGCAATACTTCATCTAGTCAGTTTAGTGCATGTTTAGAAGCGTACACATGCTTCTGCACACGTGGCCCACGTGCATCGGCAGTTTGGGTATCTCTTTCTGTTCACACACACATTCATTCATGCCTCCCGCTGATCATCCCCATACGGCCAGCAGCAGCACCATCGCTGTCGTGGCAGCGGCGTTGGTCGCCAGGAGTTTCTATTCGAGGAGAGAAATTATGTCAGTGTCACTTAGCGTTGCGATGTGGTTTCGTATGGCGAGTTTTAACAGTCGGTGGCTTTCATTTGGTGATTCACGGATGTTTGTGGGGCAGGTTTTTAATAGTTTTATGAAGTGGTGAATCGCTGTTCGGCGCACTGTTTCCGGTCGTGTGTATTCTATGTTAATTTTGTCATTTTGTCGTCTTCTCGTTGAATAGCTGTGTGTAGGTCAATTTCTATTTTGAATTTCACACCCGGTTTCTGTTTCTTTAAGAAGGAAGAAAATAAGTACGGATTCGGCGTATAGCTGACGGCAAGGAATTATTTTGAGTGTTTGCATCAGGGGAGCCGCACTAGTTATGGCGCTAACACCGGCGATTAGTCGCACCGCTTTTTTTGCAAGATCATCAGCGGTTTCAGTATAGTAGGGAAGGTTCCACCAAACACGACGATTGCGTATCTAAAATAAGCTTCAATAAATGCTTTATATAATTCTAGTTTGAATTTAGTCGTAGCAGACGAACGTATTTGACTGAGGACGGCAATGCCTTTTCGGATTTTGCGGGCGGTGTGGTCTACGTGTGAGTTTGCTGCTTATTATCACTCCAAGATATTTAATTGTGAAATTACTGCTTATTATCACTCCAAGATATTTAATTGTGTCTGTTTTTTGTATAAATGGGCAGTTGCATGTTGTGCTTGGTATATGATTGTGTAGTTGGATTTTGTCAGGTACGGTCAGGTTGCGGCGACATTTTAATTCAAAGTGTATACATTTTGGCTTGTTGTGGTTTATTACAAGCCCGTTTGTTTTCATCCAGTTTTCTACCTGCCTCAGCCCATGTTCAACATGGTGTCGGTCGTGGTAAAAGTTTTGTCTATATACGAGTGCAGTATCGTCTGCGAACATATATTTGGTTGATCCGTCGTGTAAGTGGAAAATATCATTACAGTACAGTATGTATAGTAGTGGCCCAATCACGCTTTCCTGGGGGACCCCGAAGGGTCTTAGATCTATCTCTGAAGAATCACTGTTATATGAATAAGTTTGTTTCCTGCAGTGAAAATACGTGGCGATTACGTTTAATGCTCGCGAAGTGATTCCCATATTTGACATCTTTTTTAGGAGACGATTGTGCGGTAAGGTATCAAATGCACGTGAAAGATCGAGAAATACTGCCACGGGTCGGTTTCCTTTGTCTACTTCCGAGGCTATCATTTCCTGTATTGCTATTAGTGCTGATTGTGTACTCTTGCCAGTTCTAAAGCCAAACTGATTTTTGTGTAATATATTGTTTTCATGCAGGTGCTGTTTTATCCGCGTGGCTATTAGTTTCTCAATTAACTTACCAATAGTGCTTAATAGAGATATGGGTCTAAAGTTGTCGATATCTTGTTTGTTACCTTGTTTGTGTACGAGCACCAATTCCGATCGCTTTAAGGCCATTGGAAATTGCCCTTGCGAGAATATAGCAATTGTTAGTTTCAAGACGATATATGTGAATGTCTCGTTTTGCTGTTTAATGATGTTGTTTGTTACGTAGTCGTATCCTGGTGCCTTATTAATTTTAGGTGTTGTATTTCTTCATGTACTTCTTCCTTGGTTGCCGGTGCAAAAAAGCGCAATGACTCGTTGAAGGTGTATGTAGGCAGGCTGTTGTTGGCTGATGTTTGTCCGGTTGACAAACTCAGACGCTCACCGACTATAGCAACGTGCAGGTTGACTTTTTCTACTTTCGCTTTCATTGACGGTAGGCTTTCACATACAGACAGTGTGTTTGGGTGAAGTTTGTTGGCGCGACGGTGGCCCCTTATGTATTCGTTAATAACTCGCCAGTCTTTTTTCTTGTCCCCAACAAACTTTGCCTTGAAGTAGGCGTCCTTTGCGTGTCTTAGTTGTAACTTAATGTGGTTTCTAAGCCGGCTGTGTTCCTGTTTTAGGCCTGAGTTTATTTTAGTTCTTTCGAAAAAACTGTCTCTTTCTCTTATTTTTTTAGTATGCCTGACGTTATCCACGGTTTAAGGATGGTCTTTTTTTGCGCGTGTATGACATTCTTTTGTATAGTATGTGGCTTTTTGCTGGCATGTTTGTAGTGAGGCCTGGATGATCTTACATATTGCTTCTGGGTTCTCTTCATGACCTAATAGATCGATCCACTTTATTTTCCGCACTTCATTCGCAAATTTCTTGCTGTTTATGGATTTGGGTAGTGTCCAGTTTTTCTGTTGTTTAAATGTGGTAGATGTTATGTCTAGCGCTAGCAGAATAGCACGGTGATCAGACACACTTCTGGTACTTTGTAACTCGATATGAGCAATATCGATTGATCTCGTTTTTGTCAGTACCTGATCGATTGTAGTGGCGCTATCTGCCGTAACTCTTGTGTGGTCTGTTTTTTGTAGTATAAAACCTTCTTCTGATAGGGTGTCCATGTACGTCGTGCTGATTTCTGATGATTTGCTAACATCAATGTTTGAATCTGTAAGAATTATTGTGTTTTGTGAATTGTCTGATTTGCACATCATTTGTAGTTCTTGAATTAACAGTTCTGGTGATGAAAAGCTTTTGTTGGGTGACCTGTAGATGCCTATTAGTAGCAATGTTGTGTCTGTTATTGTTATTTTCACAGAGCATATATCTGCGTTTTGCATTTGTACTGCTACCTGTGTCGTATCGTATTTGTCGTTTATAAATAATGCGACTCATCCTGCTCTGATTTTGCTCTCAGGTGAAAAAAAGCTCTTGTAACCATCTATATGTATGCTATTAAGGGAGTCTTCTTTCCCCCAGGTCTCCGTGAGGACCAGTGCATCGTGTGCTGTTTTCGTTGACAACATTCCCAGGAGGAGGTCGAGATTCGCTGAAATACTTCTGATATTCAATAAATAAACTCTAAATATTTTACTGGCTTCCTTATTTATACCTACACTATTATTAAATACATATTGTTGACATGAAACGTCTTTTTCCATGCATGTGCTATTTCCCCGGATATGTGGTTATATCAAGTTGTCGGAACGTGAATACACTTGGTTGAGAAAAAAATAAGACATGTATTGTCATAGATTTTACAGTCTCTGTAATAGTCTGTCGTGGTGCTTAATTTGTCTTCTCAGCATTCAATCTCTTGGGGTCTAATTTTTTTGTAGGTGTGCTTTCCAGTGGTCTTTTTTCTCCGTTTTTCTCTGCGGTTGTGTTTTCCCGTTTTTTTTCTAAGTCATTTGTGTAATCTCGTAATCCAGCCAGTGATTTGATCTGCGTCTCCTCTCCAGACTCATGTTTAATATAGATAGAGCACTTGTGTATGTTTGTTCTGGTGTGTATGTTATATTTGCTCTTCAGTTTATTGCATGCCACTTTTAGTTGGTATAGTTGCGGGGCGATGTTAGAGCTGGCTGTGATGGTGGTTTGAGCTGTTCCGCTGCTACAGCTGCCGCCGGTGGATTCATTGTTGTTATTTAAGGTTCCTGGTGCGATTTGGTAGACCCCGCTGAGGGTGAGTGGTCTGGCCCTGTCTCCAATACGGTTTATGAATTTGCGGGCATTTTCTTTAGTGTCGAGCGTGGCTACTATGGCGCTGTTGGCTTTTACGTAGCTTCTCCTCCTCGCCTTCACTAACGAAATGTTGTCAACACCAGCAAAATTGATCAGCTGTTTGATTAGGCTAGCAGTCGTGGCGGACGACTCCTTGGCGGGACCAGGGATGTTGTGTATAACAACATCCTGCAGTAACTGTGACTGTTCGAGTTTCAAAAGCCGCTGGCTGTCAGCGCTTTCCATTGTTTGGCTGCTTTCCACTTTGTCGAGCCGCTCTGTTAGTTTCTGCAAGTCTTCTTGAATGGTGTCAATTTGTTTCACTTTAGCAGTCATTTCTGCCATTTTTGTTGTAATTGCTGCAATATCATCGTGCATTTTGGGAACAGCTGCAACGGCGTTTTTTATCTCTGACAGTTAATTGTGGATGGCTGCTAGTGCCGCGGTAGTGAATTTTTGAGATGGTGATTGTGCGGTGCCCTCGCATACTTCGCAGAGCCACTTTCCTCGTGGTTTGGTCTCTGTAGGCAGGCCATATATATATATATATATATATATATATTTTTTTTTTTCCATTTATTCTCATTTATTGACCAAAAAGGTATATTGCATGTCATATGATTTAAAAATGGTTAATTAGTTACTTTCCCTTGCCAACCGTCGTAGGCTATCGAAGCTCTGGCACTCCTCGAAATGATATCGGGGGCAATGCTGAAGGCAATGTCTACATATACAGGTTGCTTACGGCTCATGAAAGTCTCTTCGCGAACAAAGCTGGTGATGGAGGCCATGCACAGCGTATCGAGTGATGACATGTCGGAGGTCCTGCAGGGGTTCCTTCCAAGCAGAGGATGTCACGGCTCGAGTTCGGTAGAAATCCGTGGGGATGTCGCGCATCTTCTCTGCGAAGGTAGTCCTGAACGATTGAAGAGCAGGTGTGAGCCGGAGCTGGAAGCGTGGCACGAGGTCCTCTAGGTATGGTCCTGTCCCGGCCAACGCGTACACCAGTCGGTTCTGGGCGTTCCGCGGTAAGCCCAAGACTCTCTTCAAGAACGTTGCTTTGACCTTGTCCAGTTGGTCCAGCTGATGTGCCGACAGGTGCTCCCAGATGACATCGATTCCATAGGAGGCAACCGAAGATACCTTGAGGTGGAAGAGTTGAAGGGCGGTCGACAGTGAGAGCTTCTGTGGCTCGCCGATCGTCGCCATGGCCACGACGCTCTTTGACACGCGCTCGGTGATATGCTTGCTAAAGCACACACCCCTGCTGGAGAAGATCACCCCCAGGTAGCAGAAGTTGCTCACATACTCTATATATATATATATATGGATTGGAGTATAAGTCAATAATACTTCTGTAGTTCTGAAAGAGTACAATAATTGTGGTAAAAGATGTCAAGCACTGACCAGCGTTGGTTACTCATTCGCCTAGACTGCTTTACTAATTTAATAAACTACGTTTGGCACACAAATGGAGGAATATAGATTTGCCTAAGTCATGTTAGGGAAAAGTACTTGCTGGAGCCGTTAGCTTAGGGATTTAATCGACTAATGAGCTAATCCAATCAGTGAGAAGATCGCCTAATCCAATTAGAAAAAGAGTAAACGGACACTAGGCGAGTTGCCTAGTTTCCGACGGTAACGCCACATGCTACAACTTCTGATGAACAAATGTCAGAGCAATTTGTTTTTAATAACATAGCCATATCGACGTTCTCAATCCCTGAAAATGCATATGCATAGTACCAGGTGTCTCTTATTTAATATGAACATTGTTGCTGATACAGCCCTACATCTCTTATCGATTCACAACGTGTTTGCCAAAAAAAAAAATTATATATATATATATATATATATATATATATATAAAACTAATAAATAAAATACCCTTAGTATATTATGAATGCAAATGGAGCGACATTTGTGAAGAAAACGTGTGCGCTGGGAATATTCCTTTATCTCGTATAGAGTGGGTTGGAACCATTTCAGCAGCGTTCCCGGATGGACACCGCGTTTCCGCGTTGGACGTCGAAGTTGAGACTATCTATGTCCACTGTGTCAACGGCAGTGAGTCTCAAGTGGTTTGCTCCCTTGTATAGCATACCTCCGTAAGAAAAATCGAATTACCATGAAAGCTGGGACCCTCCGACAAGTACAGATAGTTAATCCCTCAGCAGACAACACAGAAGAAGTGCCCGGTTCCTGTAGGAGCAGTTGACACACTTTCGGGGATTAGGACACTCCGCAGCCAAGTGGTCTGACCTTCCCTACTTTCTGCAAGATCTTCGCAGGGTGAACCTCTTAGCAAAATGATCCACAATCTGGCAGTTAATGCACAGCCAGCAGTTCTGGTTCAAATTAGGGCGGATGAATCTTGAAACCAAGAAACACTGACGCTGGTGATTGGCAGTCAAACGCTAAAATTATTTGACTCACCTGCCTTAAGAAGTAGAGACGTCGGACGAGGGTAACTCTAACACTACCTAGCATATCGTCCTTGGTAAAGGTCACGTTTACGTCTTCTTGCTTTAAAACTAGTTAAGGCGGGGCCGAAATGCCGATACGAAAACTCCACCAAAGATTCTAAATAAGCTAAGAAAATTAGTTACAATCGTTATAATTTTCATTTGTATCAAATACAGTTTTAGTGTAAAATGTAATTGGTTAACGTTTCCGCAAAACACTCATAAGTAAGACTATAATGCGAAAGTCCATCCTGTGTCCTATATCCGATAGGACAGTTGCATCATGCAATCGTAAGCCGCCCCAAAATGGCCAGGAGTAGAGCTTGCTGCCATGCGTCTGTGGATAGGTTGAGGTTCAACAACGCCTCGGCTGTAACCACTAAGCTGTTGTGAAACGGCTCAAGAAGACCCGGAGCGAGCAAACGGTCTGCACCTCGGGACAGGTGGTCGACACGTAAGGCGGAAAATAAGGATTTCGGAAGGAAAAGGCCTTGGTGAGAACTTACCAGTGAACGCGAGACATGCTCTAGCTTGGTCAGCCATATCTCAAAAGCAAGCGGAACTCCCTGTTTTCCTGCGAAATTAGGAGAACGCCTGGTTTTAAAACCGTGCCCACGGTTTTGCACTCTAGGAGAGTCTCCAGCACTTCAAAGTTAGAAACACCTCCTACGACATAAACCTCACATTTTGCAGAATTTAGAGTCAGACCTCTCCTCTCACCAAAGTCGACGACTTTGTGGTCGCACTCAGCAGTCGGTCCCTCTAGAGACTGCTGAATGCATTCCTGAGTCAAGTTTGATCGCAAGAATAGCTTCTGAGCCTTACTCCATGACGGACCGAGTTCTTGCGAAGTCCATCTCCAAATAAAAGGTACAAGCCTGGAAAGATCATATAAAATCGGTCCAGATAGACTCAAGAGTTGGATAGGGGTACTAATGATAGGTACTAATGAGCTTCCTCAGAGTTCCCCTAACCCCAGTCCCCGCACAGGGGGTGTGCACCCTGGTCTTTCGGCTTTTCCCTTCACACGACCTCGGAGCCTCCGCGAATATTACGTCGACCTGGACCAGATTCTTCCGGTGACCAATAAAACGACACTAAAAGGATCCGAGCGTCTGGTCCTCAACTCGGCGCTAGAGGAGCGAAATAGTCTCTTCGACACCAAATATGGGTTTTGCCAAGGCTGCTCCATCCTCAACGCGATCGAGTACATCCTCCAACATGCGGGCTTAAGAGGCAACCGCGTCGCGCGGAACACGCAATTATGTTCTGTTTATTTTGTTGGATGCTAAGAAGAACGCGTAAACTGATTATTACAGTAAACTGGGGAAAATCATGAGGATTCTTAAAGATTCCGCCCTACCGCATTTCAATCGTGTCGTCTCCCTTAAACAAGCGCACGCTGGTCTAAGGGAAAAGGCACACTCATAAGTTTACGGCGGACTCCCACAGGGCTCCGTCCTTGGTCCGGTTTCATGGAACATCGCCTACGACGGAGTCCTGCAAATCCCCGACCTGCCGGACGGCGCTCAAACGGTCGCATGCGCGGACGATCTGGCGATGCTGATGACTGCACGGCGGGAAACCTCGCTTGAGACAACGGATGGTGTCAAACCACCTTTAACTCGCTTCTTAAAAGACGCAGGCGCTTTATCTGGCGGATCGTAAGAAGACTTGCGGAATCTAGTTAGAGGTGGCAGGCCGCCTTATTACTCTGAGGAGACAGGCCAAATACCTAGGCGTGCAACTGTATACCGTCCCTATGGGAAAAGCGCTCAGAGTATGTCGCTAAGAATGTAGGGCAACCTTTCAAGGATTCTGCAGAGAAAAGGAAGGTCTGGAGATGCGCGCCGCCAAATGCTGGCGGCCGTAGCGGACTCCACGGCCTTGCACGCGGCTCCGTTCTAGGTCGACTTAGCCCTGCGGACCCACCGTAACCGTTGGGCCCTCCGTGCCACCCAGCGCGCTACAATACCCTTAAATGAAAATGAGTGTCTTTAGGACCAAATGATCATACATATGTATCATTTATTGAATCAGACATGTATCAGGGCAATATCCGTATGCGCACATCTATGTAAATAACTAAATACTTGGCAAACATTCATGGCAAGCGCAGAGGTGAACCCCCATTTGGCTTTTACGCTGCGGTTGCATCCATCTTTAGACAATATCTTCTGTCTTAGGGAAGACACAGACGGTGTCGAGTGTTGCCAGGATTTCGTTCGTCTTGTTCGGCCTCGTTGAGGCGCACATGTTGACGAAGACGTACAGGAAGCCCAGCGCGTACGTATTGCGGTTCAGTTGGAAGCACACTTTGTCGAAGTGGTCCACGACGTGACGATAGCACTCACGGTCTTGACTGCTGGGTATCGTCTTTTCGAATACACTCTTTTCGTACTTTAGATGCTCGACAATCCGGGTCATCTGAAGTATCCAACGCACCCGGCAATGCATTACTATCTGCTTAGAGATATCTACCACTCTAGAGATATTAGTACATATCATCACAAAAACCACGGCACAGTGGTTTACGCTGTTTGCTGTGCAATACTTTTGTAAATTAACAGAAAGCGCTGAATGAACCTACCGTCGTCTCAAGAAACTTTCTTCTGCTAAGTAGCTGCTCGAGTTCTTTCTGTAGTTTCATGCGAGTGACTGAATCAGGCGCAGTTTCAATTTGTCGCTTGAGGATAACGACAGGAATCTCTCGCGTGTTGACTGGCTTGCATGGCACCGGCGGCACTCGGAGTGGTTTGGCAGCTTTGTAACCCTTTTGCAGAACCAACCAAAACAAGCGTATTGTTAACTGCTGTTTATATAAACATACGGAGTGGATCATTGCTGCCCCAGCTAACGCTAGGACGTAGCTTATGTTTATTTGTTAAATATATATTTTAATATTCTATTTATAATTGTTAATGGCAGGCTTCAGTATAAAGTTAATGGTTGACAACTATTTAAGTTTATTAGTTTACTTATTTTATTTTTTAAGATAATTATTAATTTAAAATTTGGCGGATGCTATAGTACTCATAATAGCTTAAAACCTAACAGTAGGCCCGGTGTCATATATATATATATACATATATATATATATATATATATATATATACATATATATATATATATATATATATATATATATTATATATATATATATATATATATATATATATATATATATATATATATATAGTAAATATTGATTGGCTTTTATGTAGGAATCATTCAAGTATGAACCTCTGAATCCAGCGAGTCATGTGAATGATAAAGAAAATCGGTCACCGCCACCGAGAAGGGTAATGTCCGCTTTGACTCGGATTCTACTAGAATACTGACCTGAAACCTAGAGAGGGATATCTTTCCAATTGATAGGTCTCCGTAATGTTGAACCGTCGATCTATGTGTCTTCTTTTTGACAATCTGGTACTGTTTTCGCAGCGTTTCTTTTCGTAAGTTCTTGACATCAGAGTCCTGTAATATACCGCCAAAGACACCTACATTAGAAATGGAGTAAATAACAAGGCGGTACTGAAAGCACACACAGGAGACGTGCTACACCTATGCGGTCAGTTGAACAGCAAACTTTGTGAAAAGAGGACATAACCATGTCGTCAATGGGTGGTGAGCGCTCTTGAACTAACTAAAAGCATAATTTGCGCGATTGCAGTGGTTGCGTTATAAGTAGCGTAGTTCGTTTGCAGCGCAAACGCGTATTGTTTCTAGTATTGGCGCTGTACGTGCGATATGGAGCAAGGCGTGTTTTTATTGTAGCTTAGAAGAAGAAAGCGTCTATACACGCTACGTGTTGTTGACAGGAAAGCACGTTGAAAGCATTGGCAAGGTTGTACACCGTGAAACTGCCCCTAACTGTAGCGTGCTTAGCAACTACTGCGATGTGTTTTGGCCAAATCATGAATGCACAGTATTTTTTTAAAAAGTAGTCATTACTGAGACGCATCACCTCACACAAGCACACACCGCCACGCCTAGTAATTCGCATGCGATAACTCGAGCGTACTGCTTTACCTCCATCCAGTTGACGGAATACTCGTCGCCGAGAAGAGCGTCGAGAAACTTATCATGATAGCAGGACCAAGAACTTTCGTTGGGTGACGCTGATGTAGTGGCATAGACGTTGATGTTTTTGGGTAGGATCTCATCGAACATTGAGCCGCTCTCGCACGATTCTAAATAGAAGACGAGTTTAGCAAAACGCTTCTTGGCGTGCATCTCCTTCAGCGTGTGGACGAGATCTGTGTGCGCGTTCATAAGAGCGTATCATTAGATTCATAAAATACGCTACAAGTATCCCTGTATCTTAAGTACCTTTGTTCTACGCGTCTACTACCAGATGCGTTGCTATCATTTATGATCGTCTAGTGAAGGTTAAAGCTCAAACTTTAGATAATTTCGAACCTTCTAAATCTGGTTCGTCTGCCAGATGCTAGCTATCTAATATTACATCACCTTTCGGTATTGTTCATTTAATAAATTTAATCATAATAATCATAAATATAGAAATATGAAAGTTTAATTAGCCTAAATAACGATTTTATTTATTTGCAATACATATATATATATATATATATATATATATATTTATATATATATATATATATATATATATATATATGCAATTACAATTATATTTATATTTATTTCACTCAAATTGAGTATAATATAAATTTCAAAATGTATCTTTAAAAAGCTCTATCTTGTTCACGCTTCCGACAAGAGAAGTAGTGCAACGACTTTTGGTCCAGCGATATATATATATATATATATATATACAGGGTGTGACAGGAAGGTTTTTAAAGCGATGCATAGAATTGTAGAGCTCGTTAAACCAAAGATTTTTTCCGATAGAACATGGTCTCTAAGACGTCTTGTTTCGGAGTGAGAGTGAAGTTACTACAATTTGTGGCAATGGTGTTTTTATCCGACATAGGAGCACAAAATGTGCTGTTGCGAGACAAACACCTCCTAGACAGAAACTAAGCACACTCTCGTGTTCGTGATAAAATTCTGAGAAGAGAATTCGTCAAAAATGTAGTTCTTTATTAGCGTTCACGCCAAATACTTCAAAAGCATAACCCTACAACCACTCACAACGCTCAAAACGGACATCATGACGCTCAGCCAATGCGCAATTCATGACGATCATTTTGGTACCAAACATATGTCCATGCGAGCTGTGGTTGCGGAGTAATTACGATTTTTTGGCGGGATGTCCAGATTAAGTGCATGAAAAATGACGCGCTGCGGCTTGTCGCGCGACACGTCGGCGGTAGTGAACGTCGCCACACAGTCATTTTACATGCACTCAATCGCGACATGCCCTCCGAAAACTTGTAATTACTCCGCAACCACAGCTCGCATTGACACATATTTGGTACCAAATGATCAGACGCAGCAGAAGGGCCGTTGAATTGCCTATTCTGCTGAGTATGTCCGTTTTAGCGCTGTGAGTGGTTGTAAGGTTATGATTTTGAAGTATTTCGCGTGAACGTTAATAAACAACTTCATTTTTGGCGAATTCTCTTCTAAGCGACCGTGTCGCGTCTTCTGACCGGCCTTACATATTCTTCAGATGGAGCAGAATTTTATCACGAACACGAACGTGTGCTTACTTTCTGTCTAGGAGGACTGGTTGTCTCGCAACAGCACATGTTGTGCTCCCATATCGGACAAAAACACCAGTGTCACAAATGGAAAAATATTTGCTTTAACGAGCTCTACAATTCTATGCATCGCTTTTAAAACCTTCCAGTCACACCCTGTATATATATACAATTAAAATATGTTTATTTCACTTAAATTGAGTATAATATACATTTCAAAATGTATCTTCATAACCTCTATCTTCTTCACGCTTCCGACGAGAGAAGTAGTGCAACGATTTTTCTCTCGCGCTCGATATAAAGGCTCGAGTTTTGTAAAACTTTGAGACAATCCTGATAGACACGACCGCCACTGTGTATATTGTTTTGGTCTAAATTGTCAATCAATCTAATTTCTAATATCAAAAAATTATATTTTTTTGGGCTGACCCCCAGCCAAGATTTAACGTCCAAGGGACTGTTTTCGGCATTGCTTCATTGAGCAACCCCCACAAATACAAATGCAGTGGTACAACGGTGGGGCTCGAACCCTCGCCTCAGGTTCGACATTTTTTCATATTAGTCGAATCCAATATGTTGGGCACTTGGTCTATCCTAACAGTAACCGATGTATTGACCTCTTGGTTTCTATGACAGTACAATCGGGTCCAGTGTTGGCTGGTAGAAGACTACTGTACAACACCTCTTCGTTTCCACCTTTTTTATTCTCTAAGACAGATCGTGTTTTAAGTGGACGTATCTGGATTTGTCCAGTATTATGTAGCAACGGACACAACAATATTCAACCAGATAGGCTCAGCTGCCGCCTCTAGAATGGTTGCGATATGGAATAGTCGAACCATAAACAATTCCAGGCAACTGAACAAAGCAAAAGCGTCGTTTCAAAATGGAATGGTCGAAAATAAAGTTGGCTAGATTACCTTTTTATTAAGAACAAATTGTTGAGACTCGACATTCTATCTTGTAATTACTGTGACAATTTTGTTGCAAAATGTTTATATTCCTGAAGCTGTTTACGTCTTTCCATGAACATTATATACGTATATCATAAACATTGTTATTACATTACCTTGCGCATAAAGTTTGTCATAGGCGCCAAAAGCGATGTTGCCAGGCGAGCCGTGATCCGCAAAGTAGACAAAGATGTGATCCCTTGGCTTGGAGTTAATCACCTAGGGCAAATCAGTATTTTATATATATATATATATATATATATATATACCACCAGTGAGTACACCTCTGTTAATTTAGTTGTTTTCTGCGAGAACTTTTTGCGGAAAGCTCCTAAGATGCCGCCCGGCAGTTCGGGAGGGCCGTCGCCTCCACCTACTTTGGGATATAGCTCGCCTGCGACAGTGCGCGTCCTCCGTGCGAGCGTCCAACGAACATCCACCAGAGGGAACGACCGAGAACGGCGAAATCGACCTCGACGATGGACACGTATGTTCCATGTGAGACGAGCCCGGCACACAAGCCTAGCATTGGCGCCAACGGAAAAAGCCAGCGTCGCCGCCAGAAAGCGAAGCCGAAACTCAGGAGAAGACAGCGAATGATGGATTTGTGACGGTGACATCCCGAAGGGAAAGAAAGGCCCTTTCGAAAGAACAACGATCCCTGGAGAAACTTAAAGAAGATTTATCGACGGGATCGGTGGGGGCGTTCAAAGTAATCATTAGAAGAAAAGAGACGACGGAAGGTGCTAAAACTGATTTCCCCGAGGGTTCACTGCTGTCCATTTACAAACACATATTTGCTTTGTCACCCAAATCAAAGATATCCAGGGACAGAAAGTCGATCATAGTGTTGCTGCCTGATATAGAATCCACCTAGAAGCTATTACCAGTTACTAACCTTGGAGACTTCGCGGTGTCGACTTACTGCCCGTCATTAACATTATTTCGGGCGACAATTCAGGGAGTCCCAACTTGCCTCACAGAGGAAGAAATGTTAAAGGATTTAGCACCGCTTGGGGTCACCCATGTAAAGCGTCTTACGCGGCTTCAGTCCGGGGCTAGGGTCCCTCGGGGTTAAGTGATTCTGTTGTTTGCCCAACAACCCCCCACATCAATATTTTTGGCATTTCAGTCGCACCAAGTCGTGCTCGAACCTGGCCAGCCTAGGTTGTGCCACAAACGCCTACAGCCTGGACACTTCGCGGAACGGTGCACGCAACAGCAGGTCTGCAGAAAATGCGGCAACCCAGGCCACCTTGCCGCAAGTTGCACAAATCAAACGCGGTGTATCAACTGCCGGGGAGCTCACCCGTCCGGGTCGCCATCCTGCCCCCCGTCTGATCTATCTCAAAGAGAGAAACAGATTATTTCTCGAGGCTAGAACTCTTCAGCAGGTTCGGGTAACTTACCCGGCTGCTGAGATCACCAGCAGTCGGCCAAATTCCACAGTGCAATCAGGCACCGCGCCGCAACATCCAGGAGGGCCACCTACTTACGCCAACGTCGTCCGCGGTATTTCACAGTCGCCCGAGGACCCTGACTCGCAGCTGCTACTGCCTGCACCGAGGCCACTCCCCGCCAAGAAGCCCAAGAAACGCTCGGGAAGATCCTACACAAACAAGGGGACGCTCGCCCCACGGCGCCGATTGACCCGTGCCGCGGTACGTCGAGCACCTAGACCCGCACGGCCTATTCTCGCCACGGCAGATGCTGTAACACAATTGTCGCAAGTCGTATCAGGGGGCGGTTTCGACCTGTTGGGTCAGCTTAAGGCCTTAGTGTGGTTTTAGAGCCCCTCCTGCAGTACTGCCAATGTTGAAGAGCCTTAAACATATAATGCAATAATGACGGAACAGGACGCTAGTAATATAGCCAGTGGCGGGCCAGAGCCATCGACTCACTCACAGCGAATAACTTGCCCACTATGTAACAGACAATACACAAGAAGAGGGCTCACGAGACATATAGCAGCCAAACACCCATCGGCCTCTTCAAACATATCTACACCTACGCCCACACCAACCGACAACAACACACAGCATCCCGCCCGCATCATCGAAGATATTCAAGGTGCAGCCAAGGAGTTAAGACTCGTAAGAATCGTCCAAAACCGGTAAGGAAGCAGGTGGCGGAGGCCCTGGCAAACGTCCTCTTGAGGGTCACAGCCGATAACAACGACGATGCATGGTGTGGGCTCTTCTCGTTTGCGCCAGTGGTTCTCCGTCTTCCTTCTACCCGCAACGACACCCATTTCAATTCGGCGCGTGCTGAATTTCCGTGAGACCTCGGGTTTGGAGCTAAATTCCAAATGCGATTTCTATGTTACAGGTGATACGGCACAGGCCCCGGACATTCGCATCCTTCAAGCGTTATTGCCCGGATGTAAGGTTACTCACGACAATGAGTTGGAACTTTTGGGAGTCCCCCTCCGACCGGAAGGACTCGCGCACGCACTTAAAGGATGGCAGAACAAGCTGAGGGACGTCGGAAACAACCTCGCGCCACTTCGATCGTCGTTCTCAGCTACGAGGGTCACCCACCTTCTTCGCGGAGCTGATCTAACAGGGCGGTTGGACGATCTGCGTCCATTGAACAAGTTAACTCTAAACGCCCTTGAGACTCTCCTTAATCTATCGCTGGCTTCTTCCGCTCGAAAACAGGCACAACTACCGATCTCAAAAGGGGGGTTCTGGGAGTCCCGGATCCGCTCGTCTCTGCAGGGCCAGCAATAGTTTCCTCCTTTTCCGATCCGAGAACAACGCCATCGCACTATTAGACGAGGCCGGCATCTGTCAGTACAAGAACACCAGAGACGCCTGTACGAGGAACTGAAGATAGTTTGCAGAGACGCCCCGGATAACCCTTTAAGCCAACATGACTGGAGCACATTCTTATACGACGAAGCGTATAGCGGCTTACTCGCGGGCGCCATCAACGACTCCACAAAGGCTCGCCTTCGAGCGGTTCGCTGCTAAAGGATCTGTGCAAAATACACATGGAAGACATGCTTTGTAAATGAATCTATTTTTAGACCTGCTACCGTGATTCACTACATGAGGATGGAAGCGGCGATGCAAATTTCCATGCTTTGGATTGCATGTAAAGGACCTAACATGTAGAGTTAAACTAGCATGTAAAGAAGATAAAAATCATATGGTGATGTTTGTTAAACAATACGTCTTCTTTTTTTGTTCTGGGAGGTTCGAGAATGCATGATGCACATGCGCCACTAGCAGCCTGCGGACTAGTGTGAGACTCGCAAACCACTAAACCCGGATTCCTCCCCA
>QVRM01001851.1:0-46999 GCA_003439945.1 Dermanyssus gallinae | reverse complement strand
GCTAAGTCGTCTGGTATAGTCTAATCTTGATGTTTTGATATAGTACCCTCAATGCATGCGTCTTTTACAATGTATATTCATACGCAAATGTCATGTAATTAATTCGTAATTTTGTTCAGTTTTTATTCGTTTTTTTACCTGTTGTTACCAGTTTCTCTAGTAGTTTCGCCTTGTATACGGGAGGACTTTTGGAATTGACAAGCTAAAGTGAAATGTATTTCAGTGGCCATTGCAAGGCTCATCGGGTCTATGGGTTGGCTATGCTCAGTAATGTCAAGCTCCATAATGCGCCAAATCTAGGCGAAGACTTGATGGTACTTGTGTATGGCGTGGAATGTTCGTCTGAAACACTTTCGGGTGCCTACGCTTTGAACTTTTACTTGTTTCGTAGAAGCATTGAACAAAAGCGTTTTATATACTGCGCACAGTAATATAAGTGAAACTGTCCGACTTGAACCTAAAGCAGGCCCACGTATGGCCACGGCTAGGATTTCAGTTAGGATGGAAGTGCGTTTTATCGAATTACCCTTTTCCTGAATTGCAGCCTCAATGATGTTTCTATTGTGCGCAATTTGGCGTTGCAGCGAATGCTCATGACTAGTGAAATCATGCAATGACTAGTGAAATCGATTTCGACACATTTCGAACGCCACACGCTTTGAGGCCATCGTGAGGCAGTTCAAAATTACTGCGTTTAATGAATGTCCATAGAAAACGTGAATGGTACGTTTAACGTAGCGTGTATATTTAAAAAGAACAGTTATGAACTGCGAGGGCTAACAAAAGAAACGTGTAATTCCTACTTCTGTGGTGCTTTTACGCCATGATAAATTAAAGAGACTACTGCGGTTAGGAATATCAACAAACGGCCCGAACGATTAGACAAAGATACAAGTCATTAAGAAGCTACCGCTAATAGACCAACTTATATAACGTGGTCGCTTTAAAACTCCATACACTTAAAAAAGATGGCTCAGATTACCCTATTCAAACTATATAGCGATACACATTTGTGAGAGGTAGAGGAAGAAATATGCATGTAGATCTACGATTGTTGATCCTATATGCGGATTCCCCAAGCACGCATCGATCACCTATATGCTGATTAACGAACCAACTTTGTATAAAAAAATCTTCAACCAAGTTAATAATAAACCTTGATCTAACCAAGGCCATATTTGTGAGGCACGTATCTTGCATTATCGAACTGACAACCGTTTCCTTTGCTTAATATGGATCGTGTATGTTTTCACCAACCTATTTTGCATCAAAATAACGAAATTTGATTTTAAACGCAAATAATTATTCAAAATACAAATCAATGGTTTTAAAGAATTAAGTTCATATATAAATTCTCACAAATAAATAATCGTTTTATTTTCTGACATGTTAATTTACTTTCGAGATTGCGTGCTTTAGAATTTTGCACGCATCAATCAAAACATAAAGGCATGAATTTGCAAAAGCTATTTACTAAAGAAACTGCGTATGACGCTGCAACACCTCGTACGGTATTACGAAGGTGATGCTCATTGTCTTTGCGACGCTCAAGGTTCTATACTCATCGAATTCCTCGAGCACGGGAAAATCATAAACAGTGACATACACTGTGAGACACTCCGTGGGCCTACGCAATGCACGGCCTGGGCTGCTCATGAAGAGAGTGACTCTGCTGCACAATAACGCGCGTCCACGGTGCTCTATGGTCGTATAGAGTGTACTGGCCAAGTTCAAGTGGATCGAGCGTCCGCCCATAGCTCGAACATGTCGCCCTGCGACTTTTTATCAATTTGGGTCCGCTAAAAAAACACCTCAAAAGGGGGCGCTTCAACTCGGACGACGAACTGAAGGACATCGTGGAGGACTGGCTCTTGTCACAGCCGAAGGAATTCTGGGAACAGGGAATCTTTCGGCTTTTGAGGCCGTGCGATAGTTGTGCTCAGGCCTCTGGTGATTACTTTTGAACAAAAACTTTATTTATATATCTATAATGTAGATTCCTGCGATTTCATTTGAGTACCCTTCATACTTTATGAGAAAGCCGTTTTTTTTGTCAAAATAACATTTTTTGGGTATCTAAATGTGAGCATAACTCACTATGTTTCGTACGCATTCAATCCAATCAGTCAAATTTGATTGCCCAACTTTTGTAAATGTGCGTCTGTGGGCTCTCGGCATCGTTGCTGGAATGCATGATCGTTCTGGGACACAAGTAGAGACAACTATTATATGACAGATACAGGCTCTCGATATATAGGCAATGATACAAAAACAGACACAACAGTTGCGAAGTTGGCGAAGTAAACCAGGTTGTCACTCAACACGGTTGCTGCGGTCAATCAGATAAACGTTCCAACAAATCACTAACAACGCTTTCGATCCTTTTCGTCCCTTGCCGGATAGCCCGGTTTGCTCTTCTAACGCGCATCGCTATATCGTCGTTGTCAAACGGGCCAGGCAAAACAGTAGTAGCAGCGACTCGACGTGTCAGAGACTTCGAGGGCGACGATTGTCTACCTCCTCTGCTGGACAACGACGCCTTGCCCAGCACGACATGGAAGACACGGTGGCTTGCAGGAAAAGCATGAAGGCCAATGAGCGCGCCATTTCGTACGTCCCGTCTAAAGAGCCCGGCAGGGGCCCGGACTGCTCCCGTTTCGGCCTGACGATTTCCCTTCTCGAGTTGGCCGTTGGGTTTTGCTGCCCTGCTCCTCGTTCGACATCCGCCCAAAAGCAACGAGGCCCAATTTCTCGCCGATCTTTCCTGCCGATCTTTCGTGCCGATCGTGGTCTTCCCTCTGAAGGCAATCGAGACAAGATGACAAGTCCTTTCCCCGTGCGCTCGTGCAGGATCCCGTCGGACGTGGAGACAGCCGCGGTGGTTGCCCTCTCCGGCGAGTGCTACCCTTCTCCGCAAGTCTGGGCCGCCGCCGCCACCGCTGCCGCTGCTGCTGTCTGACAACGAGCCGCCTGGCCGCCGCCGTGTCAGACCAAGCCTTGCCGGGCAAAGCGTTTGCACGTGTGTGAGCGTGTGGGTGCGCGCGTGATACCGTGCAAGAGAAGACGTCAACGGAACGGTGGTGACAGTAGCGGTTTGCCGGCTAACGCTGGCGAGAGCGGTCGTGACGACGTGCATGCGGATACTCCAACAAAGCCTAGAGGAAAAATGCCACACAGGAATAAGGAAAAAGAGCAGACACAGCAATTTCAGCCACACGATACCAACAACCGTACCCGTAGTCAGTAACATCAACGACGACAACAACAACAATAATAAAAACGACGACAACGACGACGACGACCGTAACAACGACAAGACTGACAGAAGCGAACGTAATGCAAACAAAAGCGGGAGTCGCTTTTTATCATCGCCTCAAGCCAAATGATAGAGTGACAGCAACAATGCGTATCAACCTATCATGAGGATTTTCGTACGCGCGTTGAGTTCGCTTGTTGTGTGATGTGACGAGCACAGCCGAAATTGATGGATGATGACACAAACCAGGTGAAGAGCGTGAAGAGCGGCGGGTGTCGATGGAGGGACGTGGTTTATGTCTGCATTATCACCGCAAAGGATAGTGTGCGATCACTTAGAATAGTAGAACAGAGAGACGTCTGGCAGGAGAAGCGGCAAGGATATCTAAGTCGTACTACATTCGGACGATAGGTGGACGAGTAGAGATGAGGTGAGCGGACGAGAGCAGAATTTTGCAAAAGTCTGTTTGTGTCTGTCAAGCTCCGTCGAAGAGCCTGTTCCGGTGGTGCCAAATTATGCTACCAATATCATAGGCATCGCTAGAAATTTGCCGCTTACGGTGTTGAGTTCAAGTCAGCGGCCAGAGTCTACCAGCCACTACGAACGAACAGCGAATACAGGATACAAAGCGTAGAGGAAATAGCAGCAAAGGAAATAGTGCGACAAAAAAAGCGGCGGACGGCACCACCTGAACCAGGTAAGGAGATCAGCATTCATACCGCTGCACGTCGTCGCACGAACGCTCCGAAGAGCTCATTCAGAGCTTATCGACAAGATTGGGTTAAGCTTAGAAGCACGAGAATAGCTCATGTGATTGACTACGGTACCCACTACGACTACCGGTACTGCATCTTCTGCTATTTCTGTTACTATTACCGCAGCCATCGCGCGGTGCTCATAGGAAATAGTGTACGTCGCATCCTGGATATATATATAGTACATTATTGCACATATTCTCGTCTATGATGTACGTTCTCCTTTCGGTGTAAGTGCACTTTGAAGGCCGTACAGCTACACGGGACGCATTGAGCGTGCGTAACAGTTGGATACCTAGAGCCCTATTTTCCGCCGCCAAACGTCAACCGCATGTTCAGATATATCAAGCATTTGCGATGGTGCATTGTGCCGCCCCTTCGAAGCAGGAACGAAACCGCGGCGTTATCTCTGCAAAGTTGTCTCCTTTATCTAGATTACTCCGCCAAACAACAAAATTGCTAAAACAGATTTTATATGTCTGATACGCTTTTACGGACAACAGAAACAGCTGTAAGCTTTCTAGTTGCCAAGTTCATTCAAACTTGTGTAAACACAAGAAGGGTGTCGCAAGCTAAGACCGTTACGTATGTAAATAGGCAGATTATCCTTTTTAAGTTCAGCTAGATAAATAAAGCCAACCAGCGGTGGAGACAGAAAACAAACGCCAAAGCTCTCACCGCACTAACATCTGTCGACAAGGCCTGGTACGGCCTGGGCCTGTGGCATGTATTTTGCCCTCACTGCGGTTATGCCGTCGGGCTAACTCAAAGAGTTAGACCAGCAAAAAAACAAAAAATACGATTTGCCTTTATTCGCGCGCATCCCCGTACACTTCTGTATGACGATTCTTTCTCACCTATATGTCTTTCTCTCTCGTTTTCTACGTTCCACAGCACACGACGATCACGCGAAACACGATGGCGATAATCACGCAAAAGGCTCTTTTCTTCACCTTTTTACACATTACCGATACTGCATTTAAGACGTCGCTCTTGGCTTACTCATTAGCATCAGGTAGATCTAGCCAAGATCACTACTATGAGTACCACTAAGAGCACTGTCCAGGACTTAGTGGTACTCTTGCGAGAAGAATCTACTCCTGAGTCCTCCTTCGAGCAAATACAGACGTAGCGGGCTCAACACGCTGACGCCGCCAAAAACAACAACTACGTCAACCGCGGTGCCGATTATGGCCAGACCGTTCGGTCAACCTATACTCGAATGTAGGCCCCAAGGGCACGCACTGTTTGCGCAGTGCCCGTGGTTGCCCGTGACGCTGGAGGGGTAGGCCAATGTATATATATATATATATATATATATTAGCGTGTGTACAAGCATACTACATACGGGGATACATACGTCATATCTATATATTGCCGTCGAAGTAAATGACATTCCGACAACGCTCAAACTGTATACCAGACCATTCAATCGATTGATTCAAAATACCATGAATCCGTCAGTAGAAGTAGGCCGCTATTCTAGCTAAGCTGAGTGAGCTGCGTTTTTTTTTCGCGGACGGGTAATCATAGCCGAACGAAGCGCTGCTTATCTCTGCGACAGACAGCCGACCGGAAGACGCCGAGAACGGCAATGTCCATTACGCGAGGCGAGCGCAATACCGATAGCTTTGCGATGACTCCCAGCTGGGATCAAGACGCGCGGCGCTCGTGTATCTTTCACATGTGCTCCCACCACTACGTAGGAGCCCCGGCGTCCACAAGAAGTTGTCTTTTCTTAGATCCTGGCCAGGCTTGGCTGCTGACTGCTCGATGTTGTTTCGGCCAGCGTTCAAACTACCGATGCAGTCGGCGATTTGGCAGTCAGCAACGTCAATTGCTAATCAATAAAGTATGAGCAGAACAGACAGCGTCTGCTGCCAGCGATGTCTCAACCTAGTGTGGTGTGCGAAAATCAACTTACCTATAGATCTGGCTACGCGGGAACTAACTTATCTATAGGTCTGGATGCGCGAAAACGAACTTATCTATAGGTTCGGCTACGTAATGCTCGACGATGATGTCGATGTCGGCGATAAGCAGTGATGCACCCGAGCGACGCGCGCTCGCCAAACGCATCCTATCTCAGCGTCTGAGCTCAAGCAAGTGCTAAGGCACTTTGCCCATTTGGCCAAAAACACCACGACACTGGTTTCGACTGCCGACTAAGAGAAAATCTGACGATTCGAGATTTTGCTATCGCAACATCGAAGGCGGCTCCTATGCACTATACTTGCTATTCTAGGCCATATGGCCAAGTCGCCACCTTAACTCGGAAGATTTCTTTCGGCTTAGCGGTTGGCCTCTTCTTAGCGAACAGCTGCACACTGCCAGTTTAGTTATGCGCTGCACTTTAGCACTTCAGCTATAGTAACGATTTTTGATAGTGTTCGACGGTTCAGTCATTCTTTGCCCTTCGTTGCATGCATTTATATCGATAAAGAGTGCATTTGTATAAAAAATAAGTTAAGAACAAGCTGCCCAGAATTTAGGCAAACAATGCGGAATATGAATACATAAAGTAAACCTTGAAGAACAGATAGTATGCTTGCAGAAATGCTAGCAACCGCCAATACATTCATTGACGTCTAAACTGAGTCGGAGTGGTCCAGCCCATGACTGCAACATCGTGAAGAATGGCACAGCTTCTTGAGCACTTGCAAATACTTAAAAACATACAGCATCTGCTCTGAGTAGTGTGTTCAATAGAGGGAGGCTTGCGTCGTCACCTGTATGCAATTAATGGTGGCAATGAGCGTTATAATAATAACCGGCATTATATCAAGAGACATTCTACAAGGGGCAAGCCAAAACAACTACAGATTCGTGGGGCAATAGGTACCGAGGTTTTGTTTTGAAAGAGCAGCAATGTCTATTGGGAGAGATATCTAGATATGATGCGGACGTGGTAGCGAGGACCAGGAAACGCTTAGTATGGTCTGAAAGTAGTAGTGGCGACAATAAACTGCTTGACATTTAAATACAGTTTGCATACACCCAAAAAATATTCACACAGTATTATAAACGATCGAAAAGTATAAATATTTTGATAACTTTTGTGGAGGGGACGCACTTTGCGGCTTTTTTTAGATCCACCCCTTTGAAACAATCCTCTGAACAGTGGAACCGAGAAAAGTCGCGGAACACAATCGAAGAGGTCACAGGTGGCCAGAAGAAGCCTCATAGTTTTGCAAGGCACTACCTCCAGACATGCTCAAAAATGGCATGCGACATCGGGCGAGTAACCTCTGAAGTTATCTGTGTTACTCCAAGACAAGTCAGATTAGTTAAGTAACCAGCCTTAAGCGTAAGAGTAGCTTAAATGGAAGCTCCAACCACAATTTTTAGTTAGCCATTTAGTGAGCTCATACATTTTTCAACCGTTTCTATAATGTCGTTCTGTAACGAACGATTATTTGCGGAGACACAAGCAATCGATTTTATGTCCTCCTCGACAAGCAGTACTTTTTCTCTTTCTGCCAGTATTATACACATATTCATCCTGAGAATGTAATCGAGACTCAGATATGCATACAAAGTACGGAAGGTGCAGCTTCTGGACAGGACAGGGCAATTGACTTCATGAAAACTCAGTTCTACCAGTACCCGAATATTTGCGCAGTTTATAGGCAGAAACAAAGAAGTGACAGATCGCTGCCGCTGCGCTGTCGTCTCCTAGAGAGCGACGGTCATCATGCAGAACCGAGTCCCATACTTCAGCGTCACCAGCTTTGTAGGATGAAACATGGGTATACGATGTAGTAGTAATTTAGTAAAGATATAAATAAAATTATGACGATAAAGTATACAGTAGGGAAATTACCAACATTTGAGATTATTGTCGGCAAAAATCGACTAAATGTCCATGAGGGTAATAGGGGCGACCCCCACGAATACCAGACCAGATATGGGCGCGTAAATGATATTGCCTGAGTGACTTTCAGGGCCATTTCAGGAAACTAGGATAGGTAATAATTGTTATTTCATGGAAGAACTATAGACTCGCAGGACATAATTAATTAGCCAACACACGACAAATGGACAGAGCAAACTTGCTTTAATTCATCCGTATCCTAGGGTTGCATAAACGAGTGTTTACAACGAAGGGCATGAAATGGCTGACGCACTTACGCTAATTGAATTGACAATAGATTGAATTGCCGCATAAACTCATTGAGAGCTCAAGGTTTTCATTTTACGAGGCTATCAGAGCCTAATTGAGCTTTCGCGAGGAACGGAGCACACGCTTTATCAGAACCGTTATAATGAGGGGCCGGCATACAACGCTAGTGGATTGAGAAGTAACGACGTGAACGTGCAGCTACACAAACAGAGCACTCATAACTCGTAAGATCACAGCTCATGGTCTTCACCACAAAATATGCGTGACGGTAAATTGTCTTGATATAGATGACTGTCTACAAGTATTGTGGTTGATTTTGATATCAAAGGTATTGACTGATGAGTTGGACCAAGACTGCCTCTGAAGCAGAGTGGTGGCTATATTTTTGGATATAAACCATCTAAATATGGAGTCAATATTTGACATATATATATATATATATATATATATATATACTGATGTTTATTGGTCAAACATTGACTGCATATAATATTAGTATATATATATATATATATATATATATATATATATAAACGCATTACCTGCCACTGAGATCAATAAAGCAAATACAAAAAACACAAAACAACAACAAAAATAACCTGTCTAGTACGTGTATGCATTTTTTTTCTCTATTTATTCTTGTTTGCCTCCTTTGCCAAAACGGTTCAGTATATAAGCCGCGCTTAGCAAGCGGCCAGCAGCCGTGATGGCCTTAGTATCGCATAAGAAGTGGTAATTAGTACACAGTCAGCCGCTGCCACGCGCCGACGCATGGAAACTCAACTATGAGAGTCGAGCGGTCGTCTTCAAGCTTCAAGCTTGCCGTCCCGGGTTCGTTTGGTCACGCGAGAATGAGAAGCGGGCGACCAAGCTCTAAACTGCGCTGCGCTCTGGGCCACCGCTGCTCTAGCAGTCACCGTCACGGTTTTTAGGACTGGTATCCCGCCGCTGAATTGGATTACGCTTGCCTGCTGATGCAGCAATGTTATTATTATTATTATTATTATTAATATTTACCCACCGCGGGTTGGTTGTGTGCACAGTCTAGTGTAGTTTGTCATTCCGCGCGTTTTCGTGTTTGGCTTCTGTGCAGTTGTTCTTCATGACGCAGCGACGTGCGTCCCGTAACCAAGATGGTAGACTTTGTCTAGCAAATGTCTCCTCCAGATAAAGTGTTTCATATTTGGACTTGGCAGGGAGTTGCATGTTTAGGTGGCCTACCCAGTGGGAATCAAGTAAAAAGTAAAACTAACCGCAGGGGCCGAGTGTCGTCCTTCTCTTTTTTGCTTCTGTGTCTCTGTTTTACTTCTTCTCCATCCTCTTCGTCTTCGGCTCTGCGTTTGCTGACCGGAGCATCTGCACGCTTGAGAACCCCTTGTTAGTGTCATGGATACTTGGGTCATTATTCTATTACTATTGCACCAGTTGTTGTTGTTGTTGTTGTTGATGATGTTTTTTAGTGGTTGTTGTTCATACGTTTGTTGTGTTGGTTAAAGAGGTAGCCAGCTATGCTACTAATTAGTCCTAATTTCCTCTTATAATCTCAGATTGCATACAGCATATGAACTGATTCTGTGATAGTCGGCGGGACGAAATATGTTTATGTATTGAAGATGTTCTGAAGACTCGGATCGCATAAATCGTGGGCTCGATCCTGACACGGCGCATGGATGTTTTTAATGTTCAAACTTTCAGAAGTATAAGTAAACGCACTAAATAACATGGCAGTCTGCGGCGACGCACTGTGCATGGTACTGAGACTACTTTCACACTGCCACAACGATTTGGGTTTCACACAAAGGCCCACATAAAGCACAACATTTTCAAACAGACCTCCTTCAAAAGTTTCTTCTGGAACAGTGAGCGGAACAGATTAAAAGTAAAAAGTCCTCTACGGCAATATCTCTAAAATATTTTCTGTTGGCTTTCTGGAATACTTACACCTGCGAAGCATTGCCAGGGAGGTGGAACGGTGCGGACATACACGCTCAGAGGGGAGATTCTGACCCCTTGGTTGGTCAAGATGGATATTATTATAGGATTATAGGATACTATTGTGCGATCTAGTCTGACTGCGTGTGTCTTATGCTCACAGAAGAGACGACTTAACACAAGTGCGGAGATGTATATGAGAGTGTGCAATGCGCAACGAAATAATATACGAAACAGAACCCTAAGCGAGCGCATTGCAATACAGCGCCACAGCGTAGTGAATTTGGCGAGTTACGCTTGAGATAATTGGCCGAGCGAGGCCTGTACTTTGCCGTACGTTGTCAGCGACCAATTAGCTACAACAAAATTACGACCTGGATAGAATCGCTGGCTGCCTGCACAGGGCCTTCCGAAGCGGTACGCCTAGATACGAGCTTGCCGATACAACACTCGTTTAAAGTAGAGAAACGAATTTGCCTATTGTTGGAACAGAGCAACAGCGGCGGCAGCCATGGCAGTGGGGTCGGTGGGGTGACGAAGACAGCAACGACAAGTGTTTATAGCGCGCAGACAGTATTATTACGCTACAAGAAACTTCGCTTGTCTTGTAATTAGATAACACGCGAGTTAATATGCAATACTAAGCCATTGCCTACTGTCGGCTCTACATAGGGCGTCGATTTCAGCGTTCGTTCCCACCTGCTAGACGAGAGGAGAAAAAACTTATTGGCGGTGTATCGGATTCTGCAGGAAACATTTTTTCCCATACGAAAGCCTCAATCTATGTGTATATATATATATATATATATATATATATATATATATATGTGTGTGTGTGTGTGCACACATACATATGTATACGCCCACATATGTATACTAATCAAAACTTGAACCAACGGTACATGTCTTTCTATTGGATACAAACAGAAACGTAAAACCAGATTTGTTTCAAGTAAGGAAATTCGACCCCAAATGTATATTGGCGCTACGGCAAGAATCAAAGGATTAGGGAGAGAACGGTAATGTGGAATAAGCTACCAAGCACCTCTACCACTATTATTCGAGAGCAGTTCGCCGCAGTCGGTGGCGACGGAAAACTCTTCTCTGCTATACGCGGGCGAGGGTTAGCACAGAGACTCGTTGAGAGCATCCAGCCGGAATAATTTAATACCTGCACACAAGATATGTATATATATATATATATATATATATATATTGCCTGCTTTCTGGTCCCAAAAGAAGTCTCTTAGAAGGCCCGTCCTAGCTACGCATCACCCATCTATAGCTTATGCTCGACTTCCCCTCGAGGTAAAACACGCTAGGGTTACCCCTGCTAGTTAGAACAAACATACGAAACCTTCCATCACTGGATAGGGTACACTCATAGCAGCAGACAATCGAACTTGTGGGTGTGACATCCCGAGGTACGAGTATAGGGAGAGCACAACAAGGCCTGCTTTATCTCAACGTATGCTTGAACATGAATATGCACCGGTGTGTATGAATGACTGCATATATATATATATATATACATATATACAAATTAGGTGCTACGAGCATTGAGTTGCCATGGCTCGTGGTGGCTGGGGGTTTAGCGCTCACAAATAGTAATATTTTATTCACGAGAGCTGCTTACTCCTAAACATCCGCAGTTGTTGCTTACCTTTTTAGCTTATATCTTTAAAATTTGAAACTTCACCATGAGATTCATAGTGGGAATACAATAGCTTAGCTTGACGCATAGCTAATTCTTGCCGCCAAGAACGTTCGCGGAATTGCATTGCATACAAGTATATGCTAACGTTCGGTATCACAACGTTTACAGATGGTACATATAAAGTCAACTGTGCCAAAAACAATTTGGCTGTATACATATATGATGGTGGTGTCCATGACACGTTATTTGATTAACCAATGAGGATACACTTTTTCAATTTTTCTGCGCAGAAGGCAGTACCTGTAGTGTAGATTTTGGAGACGAATTCTAAGTTTCTATTTTGTTTAGATGCGCGATAGCCACAAAATGCCTCAGTGCTAAGCGGAAAACGGCTAAGCGTCAGATCTTTATGCATCGTTCTTATTCTTCGCAGTTCGGCTGCAAGTGTGGCCGAGACGTTCTTTGGCAAGCCTAGCATTTGTTTAATATAGCGCGACTTTATTTTGTCAAAGCTTTCTCATGTCATTTAGTGTAAGGTGCGCTTTTTTTGAATAGATTATTTGTAACAATCGACAATAATTGAGACGTAATACATTTTAGGCCATCCTTAAATCTTAATTACGCAGGTTACCTAGTAAGAATACCGTCGCTATTGCTTTTGCTTGAGCTTGGCTGATGTGCGTATTGAGAGAAAGTTAGGGAAACTCCGAAGTAGGTGAAGTGGTTGATTATCTCAAGAGGTCGGCCATTTATGTATATGTGTGTATGTGATGGTGGTTTGCAATGCCGTACGATGCTTCTCGTCTGCTAAAACGCAAAATATTCGTTTTGCTAAATTCATTGTCAAGCTGTTCTTCCTTCACTAGAGGCGCGCTCGTTAAGATATAAAACTGCAGTTGGTTTTAGGATTTTTGTAATGTGACGTCGGTATGGAATGCACAAGGGAATCTCAACTCGCTTAACACTTTTGAAACTTCCGCTATATGTAGGATAAAAGCAAGTGGCTGGCGAAGTCTGCTTGAGCTACGCCCGTGTTTTGAGTTATAATGTCTAATATATGTAGTGGTCTCCATTTGGTTTACTTATAAAAATGCTATAGGCTCGCGATTGCTATAGCGTGCAACAGAATGAACGTTCTGCATTTAATCCCAAACGCCTCCTCTATTGCCTTATAGTGTTTTCACGGCTAAACGAATAAGCCATTCAATTGTTATCTGTGTATCGTTAACCTCGTTAGTTTGATGCGAAAACTGTAAGCATTTTTCTATTATATATATTTATCTATATATATATATATATATATATATATATATATATATATAATTTATACATATAAGTGTCTTTCTCTTAAGACATATATATATATATATATATATATATATATATATATATATATATACAGGGTGTCCCAATTTGCGTGGCCAAAACGCTAGGGTATGGTCAAACTCGGTGAGAAAAATCATTTTTGGCAATGGAAAGGGGGAGCGGAAATGCTTCATATAGGAGTGAGATCATTTTTTTATTGGTATTTCAGGGGGGGGGGGGCTGTTCCGACATACGTTTGCAAAATGCACTTACTGCGCCAGCCATGCGGAGAAGACAGTAGGTCCTCCTTATTCCTAAAATCATGACAGCTATCCAGCCCCTACCGTACTATCCGACATTTCTTGGATTTTACTCTTGGCTTTTTTAATAATGTTAGCCCCTGTTTTGTTGTAGAAGTTCATTACTGTGAGGATCGCAGAAGCTCACGAATTTTTCTAATCGAAGCGCCAAAGAGAAGAGCCCGGTTTTCGTTCCTTGAACGGATCCGGTAGACAATACTGTAAGCGCCGAGGTCGTTCGCATCTCCATAGGTGCCCGTGGTTGTCTATCCGTCATTTAGTGCAGATCCACGAGGTCTGTTCCGCTAAGGATGCTTCTCTCGAAAAATGATGCAAGAACGTCAGCTAACCGTGGAGCACTCAAAAGCGGTATGAACTCGAGAAACGATACTTTCACCTCACGGATCACTGGTCCGACACAGAGTACACCTGTCGTTATTGCGTAATTGTTGTGCAAGCGCCTGGGTTAGAAGTGATATGCATTGTGCATCAAAGTAGTAGGTACAACCCACACACTGCACAGCGGATCCGGCAGCATAAGGCTGTATACACCTAATCTGCTAGAGTACCCAAACCCAGAAACATGTGTACCGTCGGTTGAGGATCCTGCGACTCCCGTTGCCATTTCTCAGCGTGCTGCACGTAGCAACAAAAAACCGCAATGCCGGAGTTTGAACCAGAGCCCTGCACGCGACATACCCGTGTTTAGCTTTCTATGCTACGTAGGCAATGCGATCTGACGGTTCTAGACGCGGGAGCAGCTTCCGCAGACAATTTAGATTTGGCAATACATTGAAATACATATAAAGATATGTATATCCAATTTGGCTGCACCCTCGAAAACAGTCAAAATAAGTTTCCACTTAGCTGTAAAGATGTGTAGTTTGCCTAAATAGCTTCTTCATTTGCTTTTCCTGGGCGCTGAGTCTACGAGTATACATGCGAATTGCACGCATATTTTAATAGCCACAGAGAATAATCCTATCATTATCGATAGAGTCTACACTGTCTTCCAAAGGAGTAGGATGATAAATGTGTCGATGGCTAATCAGTAAGGGAGTATGCCAAACTCAGTGCCGAGTGTAAAACCTCTTTTATCATCTTAGGGTCGACTTCATTTTGCAAAGCCTTAAAACGTTGCGCTTTCCCTCAAAGCTAAATCAAAGGATGACGATACCACGGCGTAGCAAAAGTGCCGCCGTAGAATGTATATAAATCCCTGATAGGTCGGCTTCTAAATCTTCTTTTTTTTAGATATTTAGCAGTGTCACTCCCCTCTGCCGCAGCTAGGTCATAAAGGGCAATTTATAGAAGAGTTGAACCGGCAAGGGAAAAATGTTCCACTCCGTACAAACTTTTTTCCCTTCAACTACTCGCCAAGATAATACCACTGCCAGACCAGTGCGTGTAATGGATTTGACTCACTTCACAGGTAAAAATCCACTAGAAGATTGCTACCCTTCTGAAAAGCTGGTAGAACAAGTGTAATTGTTCAACGACAATACTATGCACGAATTGTATTTTTCATTTGATGACGTGTATTATACAGTTCGCTGTTCCACGAAATAGATCCTTCCATAGGCTGCCAAAAATGCAGGGCCAACAAGCATTACTAACCGACAAATCGAGTCACAGTATGAAACGCATTATCCGCTCGCACACTGACCAAGAAGTATATTAGATCCCGTTTGCGCTCGGTTGAACCATCACATCTCGGTGTCGCTTGCATTTTAGGCTTTTTTTTTAGACATTTCACGGTTGTCTCTGGAGTCCGTTTTAGCGAATAAGTGATAAGGACACAACCTATAGGCAAGATATGTGAGTGTCGTCGCGACTATAAAATTACTCACACTGTTAAAACCTAGCCTTTACAACATGCATGATTTTGTTATGCGGGTCAAGATAGGTGGAATACTGGAGATGCCTCAAGTGAAATGACTCGTTGAACCATGCGCCGTGTTTCAGTGGCTTTAATAATTTTTTTTGGTGAGACGGAAAAATGCTTATACGCACACCCAAAGCGGGTAGTGTGGGACTCGATGCCGATGTTGTTGACATAATACCCACTAAAAACCTCTCACCTAAATGGCCTCAGGAAGAGGCGAGGAGCTGGAACCATTCTTTGATACTACTTCAACCCCTATTTCTTCCTTAGGGTTGCGTGAACAGAGTGCACATCGCGGTCTGCACCAAATCTTTTTGTTCAATAATCGTCGCGGCAAAATCCTTTATTATGTGCCAGCTTTGGGTGTCTTGCAAGAGGGCCTGAGCCATTTGTTCACATGTTACCGAAAGTTCCCGGCCTAAGAGCCGCGCCAGCTCCGTCCTGTTCGCGCTGAAAGCCGTGCATACTTCGATGGTGTGTTTGACGTCGTCTTCTTCTCCTGAGTCGCAGAGAATGCATGCTGGCGACGGAACAACGTCCTATAGGATCTAGGTATTTTCTGAAGATGCCGTGGCCCGTCAGAAATTGGATCAGAGGGTACGACAGTGATCCCTCTCGCCGTTTGAACCACTCTCGGACATCTGGGATAATAGAGCGAGTCCAGAAACCCGGCTGGCCCGCCTGGATCTCCATCCATCTATTGTTCCACGCGTCTAAGGCCTGACGTCGTGCGTCTTCCTTAGAGATAGAGGAGTCCGCACGACGGACTGCGCTCTCCATAACCCGGAGATCCCAAGGGATCTGCCTGGAGAGTACTCGAATGGCCGCGGTAGACGCAGTTTTGTTGGCCCTTGCCATCTTGAGGGCCAGCGGCCTCTGTGTTTTATCTAGAAGCCGTCGGCATTTTAATACTGGTTTCGTTCTGTCGACGTGGAGTTCACGATTTCAGCATGACTTCAATACTCGCCTGGCAGCTGATCCTAACAGTCCTGCAAGCCTGTGCCCGTAAACGGAAAACAACAGAAACAAGGGGACGTAACGTTTTCCGTCTTGACTGTCGAACGTGTAACTGGCACTAATGGAACTATCTTATGACTTTATGATGTATGCCACAGAGGAGTGAAGCACGGAAAAGACGGATACATTTATAGGGGCGTGTTTTGAGTGTTTCAAACAGACTACGCTGTATCTTCAACGGCCCTGGTAGTTTATATCTCTTGTACATTCTGGCTGATTAACAGATAACCCTAGCGTTTTTCTTAAATATAAATTTCCTTAATATAGATTACTTCGATCTAGTATTGGTCACTGTCCACATTTTTTAAATTGCCATCAGAAGAAGTTTTTATTCTATTACGTGACGGCGTGTTAGTGGTTTTGACCAATCTCTTTGGTTTTCATGAGGACAGTTATTCGTGTCTAAATTGTGTTGCTATAGCTAGGAGCCAGCGGCTAAACAGTCCCGTGTAGTTCGGAAAATCGTGGTATGTATTGATACTTAAAATATTTCTTGCGTTATTCTCGCGGGTTCAACGCACTACGCTAGTAAGAACTTGTTAATTGTTTTTTATTCCACTAACTATATATAGATATATCTTGCATTAACAGATACTAAATGGCTCTTTAGATTAGTTATGTTGATGCTAGAACAATTATAATTAAAATGTATATCTAGTTAAATTCATATTCGATAAACTTTTAAGATTCGGTAAAAGTTGGTCGGTCGCTTTAAATAGCTAAGATGCATACGTTATTTTTGTACAAAGTTATGTTATTCCCTCTATCGCAAAATAAATCGTATATCACAACATAATTGATAGGTTCCGACAACAAATATATACGCACATTTTCGGTGACTGCGAAGGTTTGATTCATGTCGGGTTGCAACTTCCATTTAGTGCAATCTCCTTGAAGCCTAACTTGGGAATCAAACTACACGAGTCGCAGTGCGTAAAGTCAGCACATCTACCAAAAACAGGCAACCCTGCATCTCGTCGTTTCCAATTTTAGTTAATTGCTTTGATGTCTCGCATGAGCAATAGAGATGTCACAACCAACACTAGGTTACGCCTGAATTAAGTTAAGTAGATCCCTTAACGCCCTTTAAAAGTACCACTGCTACTCGGAACTAATAAATGTCAAAGATCCAATTTCGTACAATTATTGCACCGTCCTCGACCGATATTCCAGTTATTGCGGATCGAATAACTTCATTGATGTATACAATGAGTAGGTCATAATGAGCGAAGGGAGGACACGCTCGTTTGATTGCCTGTCGGGAGCCACCAACGACTGACTGAAAAATAATTCGATCCCGATCATTAAATTAAGTTCGCGCACAGAAACATGCACCGAATTATGCGCGTCTGACTGGCAAAGGACTAGCCAGAGTAGCAGTGGTAGTTTTAGATATAAAAGCTCTATCGAAACTACTTTTGCTAACAATTTCATAATTGCTGCATCAGTGTGTGCATTGACACGCAACGGCCGTATACATTCGATGGCATTGTTTAAAACATGCCGCCCAAGGTTTGACGATTCGAGGCGAAAACGAGTCTACTGTGGCAGTTTCCTCCCGAGATATTAGGTTGTACGAGCAGATAAATGTTGCACTGAAGTAAAATGGCTTCTCCAACACGGCTGGTTGTCCTCGCCTGTCTCAGACACATTCTGTTAGCCGTAATCAGTGTCAGGGTGGGCTCCATTTGTCTTAAAAGGACTCAAGGGGGCCGAAGACGGGATTTGGCCGAATCCTTTCATGCACCAGTGGCCCGCTAAATGCCGGCAAACAAGCGTTTCTAGGCAGGTGGCTTCACTTTACAGCAAACCTCTCTAAAACATTCAAACATTGCTGCTATTTATGGTGAAACGTTTTGTTTCCTGCCTCCACTGTAAGACAATAATCATATAAAGCATTATAGCTATTCGGAAAGATTTGATACACGCATTTCACTTAGGTTTTTCACGCGCCTATCTGTTTTCATAACTGGCGCTTCATCTCGTCGCAGCCCCACCAGGCTGATAGCGCAAGCAATATAGGCCCTAGGGAATAACACTTTTCAATGGTTACACAATCGAGACAGGCGGTCATTGTTTTCTGACAGAGCCGGCAGTTAGCCATGTGTGGTTAGCGTAATATAAATAAGTCAACTGGTTCCGCCGGATGTGTACAAGGACAAATTATTAGTCGTAATAGATTGACTCGCTTATAAGACAAAGTTGTATACTTAGCAAGGAAGAAGAAGGTATTAACTTGCTAATTCCGGCATGTTTACCACGCTCTAACCAGTCTGGTCGAAACTTTGTGATGATGACAGTGTCTATTTGAACCAGCTTGCAAGCCTTAATTAAACATAGATTACATAATCAAGCGTATTCATCAGAGGCATAATGCGGCAGTGTTTAAATGGCCGTGATAGAGTTGTTTCATTTACACCTTTGTAGTTGAATTTCCATTGCGTCCGTGTTGTTATTATTAGAAAGGCATCCGTGTTGTTATTATTAGAAAGGCAGTGCTCCTTATAAAGGGCTGGCGTGAGATTTTAGAACTGGCGGTTGGTCTCTTAACAGAGAAAAACGAGCAAACAATACGCAAAACAACTTTTTTGTCCGAAACAGCGATCATAAAAAGGGGCCCGCTTTGCTGCAATCAGAGTTGTTTTTAATTTAGAGATTCTTTAGGGAATTAAGTGAAGCCCTGGGGGAAAGGAATCACTTTTCCCGCATTCTCATTTTCTTGACATTTATTCTGCCTTCTGGCTCGCCTCATCTCATACGGAGCCAGCCAAATCTGGTCTAGAAACGCCCGTCTGTGACGTTGCGTAGCGGCCCCCAAGAGGTCAGCAAAAACAGAGGCTAACCGCCTTTGTTACTGCAAAGCCTGTCCCGGCGACCCTTAATCGCAGAGCTTAGCCACAAGTTTGTAACATATCGATAACCAGCTCCTCCAGCCATAACATAATAAGAGACTACTAAGATATAATACCCGATGCATCTGCTTCTAGAGGTTCAGCGTGGGTAAGCCGTTCTCCTCCATAGTTTGATGCATATTGCTACCAAGTTTAGGCAAATGTGGTTTAGGTTCCCCCGAGAACGATATGAGATGAGAAACTTGTATTGTTAACACCACCGATCTTATCGGAAACATATATTCTTAAAGAGTGTTTGTATAAGAAGGCCTTCGGACCCGACCTCGTCCGGAATGAACATATAAGGGCGGCGGTCCTCCTAACGCCGCTTTGGACGGCACTCTTTGACAAGTGCTTGGAAACAGGTGAAATTCCAGCAACCTGGTCGGAATGCTTGCTAAAGGTCATCCCCAAAGGCAAAGGTGACCCGCTTTGTCCATACTCTTGGCGAGGCATTGCAAAGAAAAGCTGCATCTACAACATATTGTCATGCCTCCTGGCACGCCGGCTTAGCTTCTACCTCGAAGCAAGGGGAATCATCCCTCCGGAACAGCATGGATTTCGCGCGAGACATTAAACAATGACCGCATCCCAGGAGCTTTTAGACGAGGTGAAGCGCTCGGTCACCGTCAAGCACCAAGCACTGTACGCTGTATTTGTAGACTACAAAGCGGCGTTTGACACTGCCCCCAGGGATATTGTCATGGAGAAGCTAGCCGCCGCGGGTGTGGGCCCACGAGTTTTGGGGATACTGGCAGCTATCCTGAAGGCAAACCCAGTCATTCTAGATGACGGCATTCAGGAATACCAGCCTTTCCTACAAACCACCGGCTATCCCCAGGGTGATAATCTCAGCCCGCTCTTATTCTCAGTCTTACTCAGTGATCTTCCGGGCCTTATCAATGACCACCACCCCTGTGTCCGCATAACTCTCTATGCCGATGACCTGGTGGTATATAGTAGAGTGTTCATGGATCTAAAAAGGTCCCTGAGGCTGCTGGAGACATATAGCAAGCAAAATGGTTTAACAATTAACGTATCGAAGACATAAGCTATGAAATTCAGATCCGGGGGACCCCTGAGGAAAAGTGATAGGCTCAGCTTGGGCGGTGTCTCTGTAGAATTTGTCTCGGAGTTTACTTACCTGGGTGTTAAACTAACGCCAAGCGGCACATCTTTCGCAGCTCACATATCTCAGCGAATTAATAGCAGCATTGTCGCCATGACCTCAATCTCGGCTCCACAGAAGCTCTCAGTAAAAACAGCTTTAATACTGTTTAATCTGAAGGTGGCCTCGGTGGCATCTTATGGTATCACATTAATTTGGGAACACCTATCCGCTCAGCAGCTTAGCGCTCTCGACACGGTGAAGGCAACGTTCCTTAAGAGAGTTTTGGGCCTCCCTAGAAATGCTCAAAACAGGCTAACTTATAGTCTGTCGAGGACCACGCCGTTCATCGAGGACATGGTAAACTGCTTTCAACTTCCGACCACCGCCTCACTGCGAGAGTTCCGTAGGCACTTCGAGCAGAAAATGAGGGAAGTGCCAGAAGCCTTCTACAAAACACCGGCAATGTTGGACAATACATGGATGGAACCGCTCTTCGAGCAACGACACGTTCTCACCCGCTACTCCGTCCATGGGTTCCACCACAAACTGTGCCACCGCAGTGGGTTCCATAACCCTTCTGATGAGTGTTGCTGCAAATTTTGCGGCCTTGTATGCACCAAATATCATCATGAAACATGTCGGTCTGCGCCAGCTATCTGGGCGTTAGGTCGCTGACATCTTCTTGAGATGCTTGATTAATGAATACGTGTAATGTAATATAATCAACAATACCGAAAGGTGATGTAATAATAAATAATAATAACTAAAGAGTGTTTGCAATGAACGAGGGGGACAATATGATCACAAGAGCTGTCATTGAACCATGCTGTGCTCTTGAAAGCAGCCTTATTTTTCTAGTTGGCCGATGGTCTCTTCAAATTATGCAGCAGTATTTCACTGAAGCCTTTACGACGACGGTCAATGTGCCGTATGACACTCTTCTTTCTCGTGAACTACCAGAGCAATAGGAGAACCTTCTATCCGAGCAGCTTCCTTCTTCTTCTCTCTTTCTCTCTCTCTCTCTCTTGAAGATGCAAGATTGTATAGAGGTGCTGAAGAAACCGTTTGGCCACGGAACATTTTATTCGGAATGAGCATGTCAGAATGGCAGCTCTAATTACACCGCCCTGAGTGGCATTCTTCAATATGTGCTTAACAACGGAAACCTGGTCGGAGAGCTTAGTGTAGACTACCCCAAAAAAGCAAGGGCAATCCGCATTGTGTAGCCTTCTGGTGGAGCAACGCTAATCAAATGTATGTTTCTAAGTTTATGTAGGGCATACTCACGCGGCGCCTATTTTTTCACCTCGGACATCATCTCTGCCGAACATCACAAATTCCGCGCCGGACATTCAAGTATCATGGCATTGCAAAAACTTTTAAACGACGCCAAGACCTCTGTTAAAGTCAAACGGAAGCCGTGTATTTGCTGACTACAAAGCGGCGACGTGGTCCCAAGACAAATCGTACTAGAGAAACTAGTATCAGTAAGAGTCCTAAAATCATAGGACTCCAATTGGCTATTCCGAACGCAAACTCTACCATTCTAGATGGCGATGAACACCAGCCGTTCTTACAAACAATAGGCTATCCGTAAGGCCTTAGCCCTAGCTTATTATCAATCTCGCCTAACGATCTACCAGACCTCATCCTAGAACATTATCCTTGACTTAAGGTCATCTTCTACGCGGATAGCTTTTATTTATTTTTTTTTTTGAGGGGGGTGGAAAATGCATTTACGCACACTCGCCAATGTTTTGGCGGGTAGTGTGAGACTAAACGCAGGAGAGAGAGTACGTGACTCAATCTAATTCCAGCGCACTACCCACTAAAACCACCCCCGAGAACCCCCTCCTGGTTCGGAATTGTGAATATTACTTCGAGATCAGGAGAGGGGAGTCTCACGCTTCAACCCTCTCCATAGTCTGTGGGTGCGATCCGAGCAGGTAGGACCTGCTGGGTTAAATCTTGGAGGTTCCGGGCGACGAATCGCGCCCGACGAATATTCTCTAGCCGGATCTTTTCGCGCATGAGCCCATCGAGGTACTTTAGGCCAGCACCCCAGTTAGTCGTCGAATCGACCATGTGTGTGACGATCGCCTGCGCGGTAGATGCCCGTAGGGTAGAACGGGAGATGTGCACATTTAGTTCTGTTATGAGACGAGCCCACCTGGTGCTCTGTGGTGTATGCGTCCAGCATGTCGTGGGCCGCCCGGCACCGATTGAGATTTACCTGGAGAAACTTGATCATTACTCTGCCTGGGGGATTTCGACCTGGGGGGCATTGCCCACCTTTTGCCAGTCTTCCGTCGGCGCGAGGGTCCTACGGCAAAATTGTTGCCGGTCCCGATTCCATAGCGGTTCAGCGCGACTAGACGCTCCTGGTAAAGCGTCAGGCCTGGGCTGAGCCGTAGCCCCTGTTTTCGACTCTCCAGATGGAATAGGCTCCTTCCGCTTACGCGACTCTTGCAGCTGTGTGCGGTATGACGGGCAGGCCACACTGTCGGCTCTGTGACCCGAGACATCGCACACGATACAGTGTGTCGTCTCGGCCTTACACGCAGCCGCCGCATGATCTGGCGATCCGCATCGGCGACAGAGGCGGGCGGCCGACTTGGGTGCCTCGCAGGTTGCCGCCTTGTGGCCGGGTCTCTGGCAGTTGAAGCATGTGGGTAATCTCTCCCAGACCTCGGGCCTGCACCTACTGCCCGCAATCAGGATAGATTGTTGAGCTTGAAGCCACCTGGCTGTAGGGGCCGTCACCTTAAGCAGCGTGTACCAGCGGGTCGTGGTGCGGCCCTGGCGTGGGTCACTCGCCACTATGGGAACTGCCTCGGTGGCTCCTAGTAGCTGACGGATATCTGCCTCTATCCTTTTAGCGCTGACCAGAGGATTAATGCCCCATAAGGCCACTTCTCGCATGCCGGCACTCATTCGGCTGTCAGCCTGGTGGCCGGTTGCTTTGCTGATGCTATCGGCCAACTGAGCCCCAAGTTCATGGGTGATGCCCCGTAATCGGATAATGACGTCACCGTCACCGTTCCTAACGAGGCCGCTCACGGCCGACTCCACCTGTGCATTGTCCGCCAGGTGAGCTCGGAGGCTCTTTACTGTGTCGGCCCAGGTCCGGCCTTCTCCGACCCTGACCCTGACAGACATTTGTCCCGCCAGGGCCGAGGCCGGTGGAGGGGACCTACTCGCATTTGCTGGCAGCCGACCCCTTTGCGGCGTATCTGCCCGGCAAAGCTCTATAAGGCCGTCCCGTGACGACTGGGACACAAGGGCCGCCAGAATCCGCTGCATTGGTCCTGATCGCCACTCATGGGCAACGTATAAAAGAGGGGGTTTCGTGGTCGCTGAGACTGAGAGCTGGGTCATGCGCTCGATAACAGCGCGAAACAGTGTAATCGCAGCCTCATCGCAGGGTTTGTTGGGATGTAGAATGCCTACGACAAGGTGACGATTCTCGCCACCGTTGCCTGGGGTCCCAGCGAGTGACTCCCAGGTATCTGTGGTATGCAACACCGCCGCCGTACCTGGGGGCTGTGTAAGCAGCCGTGGTAAAGAGGAGAATTAACCGGCGAGGCCGGCAAGTACCTCTGAGTCAGCCTTTGCTCCCGGCACGACCAGCACGCCCCTCACTTCCCTGAGAGAAGTGATTCCCTCCGAAGATGAGGGAACCTGCCGAAGGGAGCCCGGGGGCCAGAACAGGCCCGTTAGTTTGGCAAAGTCTTCAGCCGTCGTCGCTGCCGAGATACGCGACTCTAAATACACTCGGGCAGCCTCAGGGTCCGCCGGAGCACATCGCAGGCAGATTGCTGAAGGGTCCGAGGATTGAGAAGGCCGCGCCAGCAACTCATCTCGTTCCCTCTGCACCGCCTCCAATGAGCTCCGGAGGCTCCCGACCCTCTCCTCCGCGTCCTTTAGCGAGGTCCGCAGAGAAACCTTGAAGGAATCCACTGCCGTTTCGACCCTGTGGAGATCCAGGTCCAGCTTCTCTGATATCTCTTTTAGCTCAATTCTGGTGTTTCTTAACTTGCAGGACTCTACCACTGTCCTGACATGTCCTTTGAGGACCGTTAACGCCCAGCCGTATGCTGACTCCGCGTCAAAGCCTTGTTTGAGATTAGCCTCAGCGCAATCCGTCATCCCTGTTGCGAAGGTCGTCTTGGGTGTCACGGTGTGTTGTTCGACGACGTCAGAAACGCGTTTCTTGTCAGAATGAATTCCCATCGTGGTATCCGATGGACGTTTTCGAATGCCGAGAGACTCGACGCACGAGTTATCCATCTCCATCGAAGATTCTACATCGTCGACGTCTATGGCGGGACGGTTTAGCTCCGCTACGGGAGCGTTGAGGTCGCCCCCTATGTCCTCGCTGGTAGGCACCGCAGGATCAGGGGGCGGCCTCGCGTGGCTCGACGACGGCCGTACGGGCATTGTACCTCTTGTTCCCCCAGATATCTCGGGAAATGTAGCAGGTATTGTTGCAAGCGCCTTAGATTATGCTACGTTTGAGCAAGTCTCTTACGGTGGCGAAACGGCAAGGCGATATCTATAGCCGTTCGCTATCCGAGTTCTTGAGAAAGAAACAGTAGCAGCGTTGCCGCGTCTGTCTGGCCTGCGTCTCGCCGGGTAGGCGGACAAGGCCGGCAGTGGCGCCGCCCTGGTGGCCACAAATGGAACTACAGGTCGACACTTAGCTCACAGCGGTTACGAGATGCGGACACGCATCCGCGTCGCTCCGCGGGCTCTGCGCACGAGACGCGGGTGTCAAATCGCACAGATTACACTACGGGTGTCAAAGCGCACAGATCACACTACGAGTGTCAGAGCGCACAGATCACGCCACGGGTGTCAAAGCGCACAGTTCACATCACGTGTGTCAAAGCGCACAAATCACATCACGAGTGTCAAAACGCACAGATCACATCACCTAGCACGGATGTCACGATAACAGCAAAGTCTAGTAGACCAAAAGTGTCGCGGAGCGGACGTCCGTTCGCGGCAACGATCAGCACGAGACTATCCTACGCGGATAGCTGGTACTGCACAGTCAAGTGTTCATGAACCTGAGAAGATGCTTACGCATTCTGGAGTCGTACAGCGGGCGTAATGGGTTGACTATTAATGCCCAGAAGACTAAGGCAATGAAATGCGTAAAAGGCTCAGACAGGTTGAATCTCGGCAGGGTTTCCGTAAAGTTTGTATGTGAGTTCACCTATCTTGGCACCAAGCGGCACCTCATTTGCCGCTCACATCATGCAGCGAGTCAACTTCCGTATAGTTACTATGACTTCAGTACCATCCCCACAGAAGGTCTCCATCGAAACTGCTCTTATCCTTTTCAACCCAAATTGACTCTATTGCGTCGTATGAGGTCACACTACTATGGGATAATCGTAACGCGGAGCAGCTTGGTTCGTTGATCTGGTGAAGATAAGGTTCCTCAAAAAAGGCTTGGGCCTCTTTCGAACAGCCCAGAACCTTCTGATCAGCTGATCATGTAAGCACTAGACGTGTTTCTACCGCACTCCCGAATTTTCTCTTTGAGGGTCGTACCTCTCTGCCTGGGTTATGATATTTGTCTCAAAGCTTGACTCTAATGTTTCAGCATCAAGGGCACACGGATATCTTAAGATGAATGGAGTACTGGCTCTCAGAGTACGTAAGATCAAACCTAGTTTTTCCCCTTAGTCATCATTCATTGTTGGCTTCTCCGATGTAGACGCTTCAAAGATGGCCAGGGAGACTTTATCGTACACGGGAACACCCGTAATGGACTACCGTGACAAGGGCAATGTCAATGTGGTAAAGAGACGTTTCCCACTAAATTTCGATAGACATGACTCTCTCGGCTCTAAGATAACCACCCCCCTGGATCGTCAACGTATAGTTTCGTTTTTCCAGTTCGTATAACAAACAGTTTGCTTGTAATTCACTTCTCCAGTGCTGCCTACTGCACTCTCCGGACATTATGTGCATATCTGAAACTTGGGCGTCTGCAGAAAATATATCATCAACAAAGCTGTCACTGGGAGGCCGTTACTCCGTATTTCGTGAGACCGTTTGGGGCGCTGTTGGGGCGGAGTATGTATACTTTGACAGTCTGAGCTGGGGTGCTGCGACATCGATATCGGTATCGATACTTGTGCTGAGGTTGTCGCCATGGACGCGCCATGCGGGGCCGATTAATGCCATCGAATAAGATGTGTTTCGAATATTTGTTTTTTACAACTGGTTTTTCTACCGAGCTAGCGCTGCGATTGCGCACATCGCGTGAGGCTCAGTAGACATGTGACTGCTTCCTAGCTGACGTGTATAATACACTTAAGATAACAACAACGGCCAAAGCTAACGGGTTTGTGACCTCAGCTCTCTCGTAGGCTATAGGTAGGCTATTCGCCTCACGTACCCAGGGATCTGTATCTCATCATATGCCACTCATTTAGACATTTGACAGGAGCGCTGAATCGTCTTGACCTCCTGTCTTTGTACTAGTACGTTTAGTTGGCATAAAATGTAGGCTTTTTTCACTACCTAAACGTGAATGTGTGTGCGCATGTTCGTTGTCAACTGATATGATAATATGGGGCATTTTTCTAGATACGGTACCTGGCGTTGCCTTTTTAGAACGTTTTCAGGAAGCAAATGTTTACTTAGCCGTCATTCTGCAAGCGACGACGTAGTGGGGATGAAGAGTGTGCTACCAGCATATTAAGCTGGGTGGGCTTCATGTTCTTAGGACGGAGCTCATAACACGTTATTCATTTTTAGGTTGGAGCGTCCTCGGTTCGTGCACTGAAGCGTGTTACGAACCCGATTTAAGTATAACCTGTATAGGCTAAATATCTAGCAGTATTGAACGAGCAATTTTTTCTAGATAAATACGCGGTTATGTGCGGTGGTGTAGTATAGGTATCGGCTAATGTTCGAGATTACCCTGAAACGCCATATATAGGCACTATTACTCCAATGACATTTCGATATCCGCCTCATACAACTGTCCGCATGTCTATGTTTATATTAATGTGTTACTACTAAATGCAAACAAATAGGCCGTCCATTTTATCCAGAGTCCAGTCTTTATAATTACGACGATTAATTTAAAAAAAACATGCTGTTGTATTTAAATAAACCTACCAAATAACTTGTACTTTTACGTGTATTTTAAATGGCGTGTATCCAAAAATATCATAATATTCTGCTGTGAATTCTATAAAAGCTGTTGAGTGATGGCTAGACAAAACAATTTGTTTCCTTTCGTGGGTCGAGTGCACGTCCGGCTTTCCCGTTTCACGTAGAGTTGAGTGAATGGGGGCGTCGGAGCGGTGTTTTTGAGATTAGAAGCAGGGACTGTTAAAACAGCTTAGTTGTGCTCAAATCAAGATCCTCAGCCTTAATACCCACCTGGAAGGATCCGCATGTGGAGAGCATTCGCATGTTTTCAGAATCTCTATAGACATACTCTCGTTAAGCGGGCTTTGACGAGCCCTTCTACGTGGCGCTCTAGCCAATAAAACTTCATATTCGTTTTCTCTGTATATAAAAAAACGAGTAGGCCATTTAAACTTTAGCAAGGGTAATAAACGTAATCTTATTCGGCTTCTTCTCCTCCGTTTACTCTAATTGCTTCTCACTAATGGCAATGTTTGTGAGCCAACTAAGCTGCTTTGGCTCTCAAAGCCCTGAATAAGCCGTGAGCGAAACAAAAATCGCCGTGCGAAGGTAATCAGCAATGCAAAGCGTCTAAGACATAAAACGCTAAAATGAGTCCGTTAATACTTATTGCTCTGGGACCCGGGCTCTGGAGATCGTTATGGGAACGAAGATACGATGACGGAAGAGTGGCGGGGCAGCGAATGGGGGGCAGACTGAAGACTAAAAGCCAAACTAGCGGCCCTCTACAAGCACTGAAGTAATACCTCAAATATCCCGGTCGTGTAGATTAGGAGACCAACCAAGTTTCTAGTGAGTTTGAGAGTCTCATACTACCCAGACCAAAAAGTGTGCATTATGCATCTTTGTGCCTGGCCTCCTGGGATCTCGGTAGAAAACCAACAACCGTTTCTAAAGGTGTAAAGATTGGACCAGTAGAACGTTGAGCATCGTATTCAATATTGTTGTAGCATTTATTTCTCATGGGATAGTCCTATTTGCGCCTCGCTTGGTCGCCGGCCACATAATTTTACATGGCTATAGTGCTCGTCGGAGTGCTTAAATCGCATCGTCCTAAAGTTGAGCCTCTTCTAAAATGACCGGGGACTAGTGGCCGTCAATCCGTTCGCTGTTGTGCATTGCGCTTTAAACCTTTTTAGAATATAATATATTGCAGCTTTAATTATAAATTAGTATTTAATGCAAAGAAGATATACATAGGGATACATTATATATATATATATATATATATATATATATATACCTCTGCACAACATTAAAGCTGATCTAAAGGCCTGGGCTGTAATTTTAGTGACATTGGCGTGACGGCTTTGACGTGCTTCGCTTCTATTGCAGGAGAGTCAGTGTGTCTATTTTCACATTTGTTGCTTGACGCTCTATCTCTATGCGTTTACTTTTGAACTCTTACAAACGGAAGAGATCAATCTTCTGTGATAGCCGTAGCCGAAATCCGGTACTACTTGAACACGTTAGAGTTTCGACGTGTATTCCTCTTAGCACTACTGCTATATTATATTGACTACACAAACGCGCAAACCCGACGTGATCTGTGCCTTTTTTGCTATAGGATGTTTTTTTATAGAATGATAACACCAAACTTAAACTAACTGTCGTTAAAACAATAGCTCGATTTATTTCCACGGCGTACTCAACCGCAAGTACATACTGCGGTGAGACGCCATTGCTACGTGCGTTGACTCAAATTGCTTTTCCTTTCTCTCTCTCTCTCTCTCTGTCTCTTGTCATCTTTGTTGTGTAGCAGACTGGAGCTCGTCATACGTTGCTGCGTACGGACCACTTAGTAGGAGGTGGTTAACCACCGACTATTGCGATGGCGGCATCGGCCATGTCATCGTGGGGGTAGATGCCACAAAATGCCTCTCTGTGGCCCCATCGCAGCGCTACTCCGGGGGGCGACGGTGCCTGCGGCGGCGGCGTCGGCCAGAACAACAATAACAGCAACAACAATAGCAACAACAAAAACGAAGGCAGTGTCAGTGACGACGACGACGAGGACGACGACGACAACAACAACAGAGACAACAGCGCAGACGACGGCAGCGACAACAACAACAACAACAGCAACCAGAACAAGAGCGATTCCGGCGATTTCGGCAAATGTCAATCTGAAAGCCTTACCCTCATTCGGCAGCTGCTACGGGAACCGATGTAGCATACACGGCAACAACAATCACTTTAGTAAAGCTAGCAGCATTACCAGCAGTGACAACAGCGTCAAAATCACGGATAGATGCAACTGTAAACTCATCAGTGCTCATCGCAGTGTCAGGGGCCAGATTGACAAATACTGGTTGCTCGTAGTTCTGCTATTGGTGAGTGAAATGTGCTGCTGCTTGGGTATCACAGGCCTATCTTCGGCAGCGGCGTCTCTACCATCATCATCGTCGTCGTCATCATCATCATCACCACCACCATCATCGGCAGCGTTCTCCTCACCATATCTTCCGCCGCATTGGCCTACGTGGCGGCCGAGCCTTCGGTCCGTTCGCGTGGCCCAGGGCAGCCTTCGGGGCCGCGTGCTTAGCGTGCGGTCGTCGGTGAACGCGCGACTTCGCGAGGTCGAGGTGTTCCTCGGTGTCCCGTACGCGGCTCCGCCGGTCGGGCGCCTGAGGTTTCGGCCGCCGCAGAGCCCACCCAGCTGGTACGGCGAACGCGACCTCGCCCGCATGCCGCCCTCGTGTGTGCAGGCCTTTCCCAATATCTCCGGCAGCGAGGAGGAGCTCAGCGCGCGGATGTCGACGGCACGACTCAACTACCTGCGCCGGCTGCAGCCCTACAGCAACGGCAGTCGCCAGAACGAAGACTGTCTCTACCTTAACGTCTTCGTGCCCGCAAGTAAGTGCCCGAAGCTGTTTCTCTAGCCCTTAAACATATTCCTTTGTACATACGCAGCAACCAGTTGTCATTTGACTAAAATATTTCCAATATGCTGTGTAAATAAGACGCCGAGTAAAAGGCGAGTATAAGAAGATTATTCCAATTATATTGGAATATCTCATGTACATATGTATATATACACGCAAAAGAAGATTGCAATATCACTTATTGATCGTTGACGTAAAGGCGAGGGTGAGTATTTCTGAACGTAATAGCAATCATCACAAAATAGGAGAACTAAGGAACCCAGCATAATGTTAGTAGCATAAAGTGTCAGTATATCCTAGAAAAAAGTGTTTTTGTTTGTGATATTTACGCAAACTACGTTAGTCCATTGCCCACTGTTCTTTATTATTATTTACAAACGCCTATTATTCTATGTAGATGTCTGGGAAAGGCCCTGGGGCTTACGGAGGAACTTAGGGGCTCGTTTCTCTTTAATAAGGCGAGAGTCATGCCGTCGAGCGCTGTGAGTAGAACGTTATCAATGGCTGTGACCCAGATGCCACTTCTGCGACATAAAAGAACGTGGTGCCCTGTTGACTCAACGCCGGCTGCCCCAACATTGAGGTCAAGGCTGGGGCTCATATACGCCTCCCCCGGGCACAGGGCCAAAAAGATGTGAAATTAATTATTGTCTAGCCTCGACTCCACCTGTGGTGACGGCGGAAGGCCCTCTAACAATTTTCCACTTAATGGATGAAGCGCCGGCTTCAGATTGGGCTTGCCAGTTCGTGCGGATGTATTCTTCAGTTTCAATTTGTCCTATCAGTCAATCAAGTCCTTGGGGTCCCTAATGGGTGCTCATGTCGTTGCGGCAGTAAAAGTGAGGTTTGACCCATGCATATTATGATTGAAACGCTTTATTTGCGGTAGAAATAAAATATATATTTTGCATATATACATGTATGTCATGTGGTAAATATGTAGTTATAATCTGCATGTAGTACAGGGTGTTAATAGATGCTATAGCACTTTGATTAGTGAGCGCTATTGTCTCTTTCGGATGCCACGTTGGCTTATAATGTATCCACTATGTGCCCAAAAAGTTGTTCCCATGCTATTGTGTGCGGTATCTAGAACTTTACTGGAATGACGAACATTTTGGTTATCATGTTCGTCACTCTAGTAAAGCTGTAGTAATTTTAGTACACATTTGTGGTGGCACAGAAGTCAAGACAACACGGCCTCTTTACTCAAAATTATTGAGTACGATGATTTTTGGCTTCCTCCCTAGTCTTTTTAGACTCATTTATGGCCGGTAAGGCTCGTATGAAAACCTTCCCTTCATCGAGTTCACATAAAAATTCTTCAATATTCAAAATCTAGCGCGTATGGAAATTTGAAACTAATTTCCATGCGCGCTAGATTTAAAAACAATATAAGGCGAAAACATCATAGTACGTTAAATGCTAGACTATCAAATTCTCAATGAGCCTCGCTTGAAAAATCGATCAACAATAAAATAGAACCGGCGACATCCTGGTAGATGACAATCATGCCAGCTTAGTGCTTTAGTCTGAACCTTGTCGCTCGTCAAAAGATGCTGGGAAACCCCGGCTGGTCCGCCCCGCCGACATATCTAGTTTTTTTCAGGCGTTAAAAAATCGACCTTGTGTTGCACGTACTTGTACAAACCCTAGCTGGGAAGGTAATCGGTGAGCCCCAACATACTATGCCAGAACTTCAGAACATCCCTATAACAACATACTATGCCAGAACTTCAGAACATCCCTATAACAGCATACTATGCCAGAACTTAAAAACATCCCTAGCATACGGCCTGTTGTAAGTACGCTGGAGCTTGACGGTTACTGGGGCGTTCTAGTCGTTTATTAAGATGTCCGTCATCTATCAGCCAAAAAACGCAAACAAGCAAGAAAGCATATCTTCAATATCAGTAGACTTGCTTTGATCCCATGTATTCAATTTAGGTTTTATCCATTTGTTACGGATCCTGAGACGTTCTTTTACAACTACCCCATGTTTCGCTATTGAAACACATAGTTTTATTCATGTGTACTTGCAAATACACTCGAAAGCAGCCCCTGTACTGCGCAGGTTGCCTAGAACTATTAAAATGGGAGGCTTCAGCTTTATTTCTAAAGCAGAGAGATATACATGTTTTACAGTGTTAGTCTACTGCTTGTAGGAGCGCACCGTTGTGCTGTAGACCGCCGTCACGGGAAAAGGTTGATGCTCTAGGCCTTCTGGCATCGTGCCCGTCATTAGAATCGTATTTCCTCTTCTATCCTGCGCAAATAATTGCTTAAAGAACAACCCTTCTAGCAGCCTGTTTACTCTCCTAGCATTTTAGGCGTGTTCCATGAACGTACATTCAAACGTTCTAAGATATTTTTGGTTGCAAACTTATCATGAATTTGCTTATACGAGGTGCTTTGAGAAGAAGATTTCCGGCCGATACAATGCAAGTCTACAACCTATCGGCCCACCAAACAAATATTTTCGTTTAGGACGGATATTGATATTGCAAACAATGATCCTAGAGGTCGTACAAAATGCTGTACGACCTTTATGATCTATCTATGTAAAAAATGTACTTAAGATAATTTCCTGGAAAATTGTGCGTCAGGATCGATCCAAAAATGTCTTGAACAAAGAAATTATATATATATATATATATATATATATATATATATATATATCCCAAAGTTTGCGCAAACAGCGCTTTAGTAGATCGATCGTGCGTGGGCGATAATTCAGATTTGGCAAAGTAGACTAGACTCGCCACGACGCTAACAAGAGCTAATTAATAATACAACGTGATATAGTAAGCGTTTGTTACCCGTTCTGATCAGAGCGACGATTTAAAGCGTCGGTTGCATTTGTCTAAGAGTAACCATCATATCGCTGCATAATGGGCCGTATCCATCGGGCGTAGTAATCGAGTGTACATTAACTAATTTCTGAGCTTTTGTCCTGACATGGCCGACCGAACCTGCGGGGGGGGGGGGTGATTTTGCACCTCTCGCCACGTACAGCGCCACGGGCGGCGGAAGGTCGCCAATTGCCGGTGCTTGTCGTCCTCTCAGCGGGCGACTCCTACTCGTGGGGCAACGGTAACCATATTGACGGCTCGTTAACAGCGGCATACTCGAACGTGATCGTCGTTTCAATCAACTACCGACTCGGAGTGCTCGGTAAGCCAACAACACAACGGGCGCCGAGGGGTACGTTCATAACAGGTGGACACGGTGGGGGCACGGTTAGCGTCTGAGGTTTGTTCGGCGCCATCGCTATGATCGTTGTCGATCTCATCATCACCATATCGTATACATATTATTCACCGTCCCTTCATTGGCCGAGTAAATCAACACTGCCGAACCGCCCTAGATGCGTCAGAGATCGTTGTAATTTTTTGTTAATTGCCTTCAGCTGCCCTTTCTCTTCTAAACCTGAAAGAGTTTTGCAGACGCTTGAGACGCCTTCTCATAGAGTAATAGAGCGACCGCTACAAGACGAGCTATAGAACCTCAAGCTACCTCAATCTGTCTTGCAGCTCCTCGCAGCAGTCGAGAGAAATGATCTAGCATCTATGTATTCCCGATGTCTAGTGTGCTGCAATGAGCATTTATTAGGATTAATGCGTACTACAATTAGAAAAACGACTAGGCAAAGTGACAACAAAATCGATTCCTTCAGTTAGAGAGCTGATTCATCAAGCGGTAGTGACGCATGGGCACGTCGAAACGCGCACTTATGCGTTAGACGAAGGGTGTCCTTACTGTAGAACGTCCGAGGCTGCTTTCATTTTTTGCTCTGACACTCAATAATAATAATTATTATTAATATTGTATATTATTATTATTATTATTATTATTATTATTATTATTATTATTATTATTATTATTATTATTATTATATCCATCATCATACTTAATGGGTGCTGTCTCGGTTGGCGTTGTCCCCGGCGTTACCGTTTGTCGAATGACTTTGGCCTGATTTGGATCGGTCTCTGGCCGATGGTAGGTTTCCTGGCGTCAGGAAGTCCGTCGTCAGCGTCCAACGTGGGCATGCATGACCAGCTGGCCGCGTTAGCCTGGCTACGGGCCAACATTGCGGCGTTCGGGGGCGATCAGGACAAAGTGACCTTAGCGGGAGCAGGCCGCGCAGCCGCGTTTGCCCATCTGCTCGGCATAAACCCTCGCACCGCCGGTAAGTCCCTAAGTCCGTAGCCACCCTAAGCAGACGCAACCTTACTCATCGGCATTTTTGTACTATATGTATGTATATATATATATATATATATATATATATATATATATATATATATATATATATATATACATTAAGGCGAGCACTGCCGAGTGTGCAAACGTATTGTAAATGATGAATAAATCATCACAATATTGTTTACATATATATATATATATATATATATATTAAGGGATATGTGGTAAGGATTATATAAAATATTTATATTAGATGTCGAATTTATCAGCATCATCAGACCAATAACGTTATCAGCATGCGATGGCAAAAATGAGAACTAAAGAAGAATCTATGCCATCAAACAGTATACGAAACGTGGTAATTGATTCAGTGCTGTAAAAAACTGTGAAAACAATATATGATTATAAAGTCAAATTGCGGAACGTATTAAGTAGCGGCGGCCAGGAAGTGAGCGAGATGGACTTTAATGAAACATGTCTGCTATGGAAGACCAAGGCAAGATCAAGCCTGTGACATTGTGACGTCGTCTGGCAGATGTAACCTGCTAACGTGTGTCAGATTAGTTATGATCATTAGCTGGTAATTAATTAACAAGGTAAGGACAAAAAGAAGATACGTGCAAAACCGTCAAACCGGCCGGTGGTCCATTTCTAGAGGTTGATTCGAGTGTGCAATGTTGAAGGTAGCCTAAGCATGGCCTATAGACGGTGCTGAATATTGTTGCCTTGAATCCGCTAAGAGCACACGTCACAGACTAAAGAAGAAATATATGCTTTCATCTGCAATTGTTCAAACGTGGATCGACGGTAGATCTAATTGGTTTGTTTAAGTAAGCCCAATACTGTACTGAAAAAATAGCGGGTATCATTTGCATGTAAAAACTATTTTCTGTTGGCAATGTGTACATTGCTATACGCGCACTTGTGATATGTATCAAACGTGTCCGACACATTGTTGCCACACGTTTTCAAAGTTTTTGCTTACTGCACAAGTATGAAAATAACCGAGCCTACCGAGGCATGTTCTGTTTAACCTCCTGCTTTCATAACACGTCGCCGCAGATACAGGGTGGCCAACGGTCAACGGCAGGTCAATGCTGACGACAGAATATGCTGCTCGACTTAAAACGAGTCGCAACTAAGTTCCAGTTAGACTGTAGAATTCGAATCGTACAGCAACAGCTAACTTTGCGGCTACTTATTACTGGTACGGGTAGCTTGAATGACAGACACTGTCTGTCGACAGCAACTCAGCACGCAGCAGTAATTTCAAAAAGATATGTTCGTCTCTCAAAGTCGTCTTCTCAAGAGGGAAAGAGACCGCCGCGGGAGAGAGGCAGAAGCTAGAGCTGATAGAGATAAAGGGGCGACACAAGGGGGCACAAACGACGAGATAGCGGATAACTACCACCCAGACGCTTCTGCCTATGTGTGCTTCGTTTGTGTGGGGGCGACGCCGCGCCTAGATTTGTTCCGGCGGCTCGTGCTGGTCGGTGGCAGTGCGCTGTCTTCATGGGCGGTCTGTGCTGATGGAGCCGAACAGGCGCTGCGGCTGGCTCAGGCCCTCGGCTGCGATCGACCGCCGACGGGGCCGGGAGCGGCGGAGGAAAAGGCCGGGCCCGGGACAAATTCGTTGATCTCCTCCAGCCACCGTCAGCAGGCCTCCAGTCGGGTCGAGTCGTTGGTCGAGTGTCTCAGGGAGCGCTCAGCAGACGAACTCGTGACGGCCGCGCAGAACCTGCTCGTGCCCGACTATCTTTGCGGGCCATTCGGGCCGACACCCGATGGCGACCTTGTACCTGTCGACGTCTACGAGGCTACCCTCGGCCAGGGACGACACACGCGCTTCGCGCACCTCGATATCATCATAGGCGTAACGGGCTGGGAAAGTCTGCAGCTGTTCAACGACTACCAGCGTGTACACGGGATCGAGGTGTGTATAGGGATCAAGCGCGTGAGCGTCAGTCAAGCTGCTGTGGTACTCATCAACGCATATCGCTGTTTATTATCGCTGATGATTACTATTAGTATTATTAATATTATTATTATTATTATTACTATTAGAGCTACACGACACTACGCGCTAACGTCAAGCTAAAAAACACGAGCGGCACTTGTATCGTTGTGAGTTTGCGTTACAATGTTTGGTTATATATATATATATATATATATATATATATATATATATATGTATATAGTGAATCAACAGATGCACTCAGTCTTGTTCCGCACAAGTATTTGGCGCATAGCGCTAAATAATTATTTAATTAAATCAATTCTAGTCATGCATGTGGACTGCTGCTGTGTCTCTGAATATTACAGCCACTATTGCTAATCAGCACTTGAGCAATTTAAAACCTAAATTACTCGGAAAAGCCAAGTAGACATTTACTGCCGACTTTTGACCGCGAGAATCAATGTTACAGTTTGCTAAGTTTGCGTGATTTGTTTTGAAGTGCCTGGACACGCGGAGACAGTGACTAGGACAGTGACTAGCTTTTATTGTTTAACAATGTTATGCTGCATACCTAGTTGTCTGTTATATCCGGACATACATTTGTCGTTCTCGTTGTTATATTTAATATATTATTTTATTATATTATTGTATCACAGATCTTCAATCTAGTCAATTCTCAACGTATTTTATTCGCTTACTCACTGTCCTACTATGATCAGCCCGGATTCAAGGAACGGACACTCAGAACGCTGGTCCGGAATTTGTACGTGTATCACCAGAACGAGATTCTGTTTTCGGTGTCGAACGAGTACACGAACTGGTCTCGAGGCGAACCCTCGACCCTCGATGTTCTGCAGGACACCGCCAACGCCCTGTCGGACTCAACGGTCGTCGCACCGGCTGTTGAACTGGCTACCGTCCACTCGCACCTCACGGCCATTGGGTAAGGTCAATGAGACGTAATATTCCGAACGCAAGCTCGTTTCTTCTCCTCCTGTTTTCTCTTGTTCTCAGGCACATGAATAGCAATCACAGCAGCAACAACAGCAGCACCCAACGGCAACAACCGCAACAACAAGAACAACAACTATTAGCCACGAACAACAACAACAGTTAGCCACCACAACAACAACAACAAGACAGCAGCAGCATCAACAACACAACAACAATTGCATATGATGCTTTGACGCCAGGATAGATTGCAAGCCTCGGAACAGGATTTGGCCAGGAAGGGGCTGCCGGATCTCGCCAGCCTCGGGGGTGCACTTACTCAGAGCCTGACTGGCCGGATATGAACTGAAGTCCGTTTTTGTTATTGATATTCTACATTTTGGGTCTGTTTTCAGCAAAAGTCAACGCTCAACGCACCTGTTCGTCTACGCGTACCAAAGCGCTAGTTGTGATTATAGCCATCTGTACAGTTGCACACCCAGCGCCGAGGACGCATTCAGCGTTCTTCTCGGTATGCCGCTCATCGAAGTGGCGCCTGGCGCCGGCTTCAGTTACAGCCGCCAGGACGCGCAGGTTTCTGAACTCATGCTCAACTACATCAACAATTTTTTACGGACCGGGTACGTCGGCTGCCTGCGTTTATATATATATATATATATATATATATATATATATATATATATATATATATATATATATATATCGTTACGACACTGATAACACGCTTCAAGTTATCTTACACAACAGTTAACGAGGGTTCTTCTAGCAACAAAATCAAAGTTCGCCAAGCATCGTACAACGCTAGATGGAATATTTATCTGTAATCGTAATCGTGTAATCAGGTGTAAACCTAAAATGTATTCAGTACTGCTAATCAATTTTGCAAATGTGTCAAATTAGAAGTAATTTGGGCTGTCACAACAACCAAAATTAGAGACAAATTTGACTAGAGTGATGAAATAAATTGATCTTCTGCGGCGTAGAAGAGTTTCGAGAGAATAACACATTCGATTATTTCAAAATGCATCTGTGCGTTCATATGCAGTTGTTATCTCAGGCGCAAATTTACAGAAATGGCGGACGTTTTACTTCCTTAAACACTGTTTAATATACATTGACGTTTGTTTCACATACAGACAACCCAACTCAAGCACAATCGAGACAGTTGTTCAACAGCGCACGTCAAGACCGGTCACCGAAGAGATTTCTTGGCCACTTTTTGACTCCAAGAACGGAATGTACCTTCTCGTTGGTACGTGTGAAAATCTTCTTCATGCTTTAATGTATCTCATTCAGGCGAAACAAAAATTGAGGTTGCTAGAAAGCTTATACTAGATTTTGTACGTGTTATCAATTTTTTTCATCTTTCGTGCAAATAATCTGACTGAGGTGGGCATGTGAATTTCCTTGGGAAGTTCAGTCGGCTGAGTGTACGCGAGAGCATGACGGGTAGACTCCATTAGAGGTGCTGACCTGACAAATTCTGTTGCACGTTGAGTAGTACGTCCAACAGCAGCTGTTATGGATAAAAGCAACATCATCCGCAATAACTCCTCTATAAATCTTAATCGCAGACAAGACAGCTTAAAGTCATTACAATACTGATCGAGTCTATCCGACGCAAGTTGAAAACTGCCCCAAGGGCAGTGTCCAGGTCAATGTGCACACTGGCTCGCTTGCGCCACTATGGCAAGCTTGACTTATAATTACAGTAGTAAATGACTAAAATATTTTTACTCGAGTAAAATTCATATACGAAAGAGACACACGTTCAATCCTCCAATACGTGAGTAGCAATACTAATAAATTTAAAAAAAATGTTTTCTCCACCCTATTTCTAAATAGTGTGACTTACTCCAAATTGACGCAAATTAGCAGCATCTGCCCTTGCCCACCTTAATACGGAAACTTTGGTCGTTTCGGCTGTTACCAGCGTGTGACATACGGGCTAGGAGTGAGCCTGGCTTATTGAGTGTCTCTGACGGTGCATAAACAAATCCTTGCTAGGTTTGAATATTAGCCTGCTTTGCGGTCTCAGCATAACTTGTACGGTTAGTCCCGCGACGGATTATGGATTATTTCAAAGTCAGTCACGATTGTGTACTATGCCAAGGACTTGTCTTTTCAAAACAGGACTGATCTCGGGCCGACTATTAGTTTCGTACCAATTCCTTGGGGTTTGCGAAGGCAATTAACTCTCTTCGAGCACAGCGTACGCAAAAAGCGGTCGTTAATTGTTGAATTGGTCACACACACATATATGCATGCACTGGGGCTGCCAAGCGAACTAGCACCTCTTAGGCAGGGCCGACCAGTGGTGACGTTTAATCTCGACAGTGTCACCGCAGACAGAGGTATTGCAATGCCCGTAGCGTTTCGGACCTAGCCCTCTTGCTGCAAGAATAATAATAATAATAATAATAATAATAATAATTATTATTATTATTATTATTATTATTATTATTATTATTATTATTATTATTATTATTATTATTATTTTTATTACAACGACACAAATGCCTAACGTTCAACTACTCGTGCGTATGGATACGATCGGCAGACGCCAAGCCGCGTTCGCTACAGCACTTCGAGGCGCATCGGATGTCGCTGTGGAACCGTCTCATACCGGCGTTGCATCGGCCGGATTCGCCGGTCGACGTCAACAGTTCTCCGGCGGCGGCGACGACGACGACAACAACAGCAACAACAACTGATGTGCCGTCTCTGGTTATCGGCGATCACTCACTATTAGAGAGCAGCTCGTTCAGCACACGGTACAGCCAATCCACGAAAGCCGCCAACAGTAGCAGCAGCAGCAGCGGCGGCTTCGGCCAGGCCGCCGCCGCCGGCAGTTTCCCTCGTATCGGTTCGTCGTCATTCTCGCAGGGGCCGTTCGTCTTCCGTCTACCTTTACTCGTCACTCTGCAGTCAACGGCGCAAACACAGCCCGCTCAACCTGGCCAGAACGGCCTCGGTACGTAGACAGGCGACGTATAGTGAGAGACGTACACGTCTGCGACGTCTAGAGAGAGAGAGATAGATAGGGAGAGAAGTATACGGATATACGGAAAGAGAGAGAGAAAGAGAGAGAGAGATACGGATAGAAATATAGAGATATACGGAGAGAGAGAGAGAATAGGGAGAGACATATGGAGATATATGGAGGGAGGGACAGAGAGAGAGAGAGACGTGTCTTCTATGTGTGTTGATGCATGCGCGCGGATTTATTGATACGTATATCTGCTGTCTGGATGTCTGGATGCATGTATATATATGTGTGTGTGTGTATGTACGCAGTAGATGCATGTACGTATGATACATACGCACGTAGGCGTTTGTATGCTATTCCTATCCGCGCAACGCAACACGGCTTCAGCTTGTTGCTTCTGTGTGCTTTTTTTCCGACCTTTTGTTGGATCATTTTCGATGTGGCTGTTATTGTTGTTGCTGCTGCTGTTGTTGTTGTTGTTGTTGTTGTTGGTATCGATATTGTAACGGCATCGAATTGATATCGCTTTATTTTTACTTCTTAACGTTTTCGGGCTGACCCTCAGCCAAGATTTTACGTCCATGGAACTGTTTTTCACATTGCTTCATAGACGGACCCCCATAAATACAAATGTGCAACGGTGGGGTTGGAACCCGCGCACCTATGTGTCTCCTCCGGTTGCGAGGCGCAGACTTAAGCCACCACGCCACCGGGCTCGACATTTTTACTTCTTGTTGTTCTTCCTATTAATATTGTTGTCGTTCTTTATATGAGCTGTTGCCGTTGTCGTTTTTGGTGGTGTTGTTGCTCGTGTTGTTGTTGCTGTTGCTGTCGTTGTTGCCGTCGTTGTTGTTGTTGTTGCTGACGCTGTTGTTGTTGTTGCCGTCATGTTTACTATTGTTTCTGCTAGTATTACTACCACTATTACAATGACGGCGACTACTACAACTAATGTTGATGCTACGCTCACAGTCCATCTAGTCCAGCCGTGCTTACCGATGATCCCTCTTCTGTCGCTGTTTTATAGATCCGATGCTGGGCTCTGTACCGTCTGCTGCCGCTGCCGCTCTGCCTGCGGCAACAGGGGCGGCGTCTCCACAAGGGCGTCCGCCAGCTTCGCCTTCATCCCCGCCGCCGCCGCCCCGCCGCCACCGGCATCAGGTCTTCCCTCAGGCGCGGCGGCGCTTGACCAGCTGACGTTGTCCCTCGAGAGTCTCGCGTCAGGTCCGTACTCGAAGGCGCTGTTCATCACGATCGCTGTCGGCTGTTCTCTGCTCGTTGTCAATCTGCTTGTGTTTGCCGGTACCTACTACCAGCATCGAACTGATGCCGCGACCGTGGGCTCAGACTCCGACCACGAGAAGACAGCTCCCTCCGTCACGCAACGGGTGAGTGGAGAAAGACGGACAGCGAGAAAAAGAGACACACAGATAGAAGAAAACGACGACATAGGAAATGGATGGTGTCACCACGAATGTCTGACACGAATGGCAGCACCGGTGCATGCTGTATAACAACGTAACGTCTATATGTGTGTAATAAATCACTATACATTGAAAGAGAATAGAAACAACCGTGTATATATATATATATATATATACATTTATATATATATATATATATATATATATATATGGTGCATGCTGTATAACAACGTAACGTCTATATGTGTGTAATAAATCACTATACATTAAAAAATAATATAAAAAAACGTATATATATATATATGGTACCAAAGAAACAGCATGCGTTTAGAAAATCGAAATGGACCCATACGGCCGCGCGCCAATTGCTAGCAGAGATGTAAGAAATTATTTATCCGAACCGAGCGGATATGCGGTTATACACAATATTCCCTAGAGATTCAGAGAGGTAACGCGATTTCGGTGCTCGGAACTATGAAAGACTGGATGGACCCGCGTCTTCGTGTCAGGAGTCGGGCAAGACTCCCACTCGGACACGAGTGATAGATGAGGAGTGAGCCATCGGTGCCGTGGATTTAAACATTCACATGTATATATTAAATTCCTAAATAAAAATATTATTATTACACAATATTTATAGATCTCAATACCGCCTTTGCCATATCTAGCGCTAAGAAGCAAAGGTTATAGAAAGGTAAGCCACGAAAGGCCATGGTTCCTGATGCGTAAAATAGGAGTGAGCCAGAGCGAACGACACAACCTGTTTAATTTTGGTGCAGCTGGAAGAACTTTTGCAATGCAGTAATTTTTGAAAAGAAAAATAATTATCTTAATCGTTTTTGCTTTTTGGAATGAAGTAAATTTTGAAAATAAAAATAATTATCTTAAGGGAACTATGATGTTGAATGCTAGCAGTTCCCAAGAACATACAAGAATCAGAGTAAGAAAAGCATTTCAAGCGGCAATAGCAATTGCAACGACCCGCAAGTGCTGTCAATACATATAGTGGCCGCCATTTTCAAGGCTTAAGCAGAACAAATTATAACACTCGGTATAACAGTATAATTATATATATATATATATATATATATATATATATATATATATATATATATATATATATATATATATAAATATATATATATATATATATTGGTATTGTCCCCCCTTTGACTAAATAAAGGTGCACTTGATTTGATTTGATATATAATTTCCTCTCATAACGGAAAAATGAGGGGAGGCACATTTATTATTTTAGAATCGTTAGGTTTATTTTCATGAAGAAAGCATCGAGTTAGCTCATTCTTGTAAGAATGGAAAGTTCATATTTTCCATTCTAATGGCACGGAAACTACAGTCACGATGGGGTTTACCTTGAACAAGGGCGTTTGGGACTACACTATGAAGTAGACGGGAAAATGAAAATAAATCGATAGAGGAATCAACGGCATGCAGCGATGAGAAGTAGGACCTGGCGAGCTTCTGTATCCACGAGTAGACATCTAAAGACTGTGAGTGCAGCTCGTGGATTTCATCACGTGTTGTGGAAAATCCACGGAAGGATTCCACGATCCTCAGAAGTGTTGTTGATGTGCGAGATGCTTAGGTCCGTGCGAAACGCCACAGTGTGCCCAGCAGTTGAATCGATCGCCGAACTACGAGGCAGAAACTCGTAGGTCTCGTAGAACTCGGAGGCAGGGACCCACTGACGTTCCAGAAATACGTGTTGTGTCTAATGAGTAAAATTTAACCAATCAGGGACTACTAAGCCAATTCTTTTGTAGTTTCTTTTGTTTTCTGAAATTAGGTACTTTTACTTTTAAACTATGTCGAATTTTAAAAGCAGGAAAAATTGCAAATGAGACCTAGATATTGTGCAACATTTAGTCATTACAATGCAGAACAGAAGGTTTTCAGCAGATCTCTGCAAAAGAGTTTTGCCTACTGTACTTTCTTCGATGTTTCTACGAAACTCCGCGGTAAAACTCACTGGAGTCTAGAGAACTGTGTGGCAGAAAATCAAGGCAAACAATTGTCCGATTTAGAAAATACGACCGGAGCAGGGGTCCGCTTTGATGGTTTTGTGTTCATTGACTTATTTTCTACTTAGAGCACGACTGCAAAAATTATTCTTAGTTTCCGTGCCTATGCCGGGCACCTGTGATGACTCTCCGAGGTGTTATTGGGTCGTCGTCAACTTCTCGAAGTTTTGCAGATACAACCGATTTGACGGATGGAGTTTTGCTAAATTAAGAGCAATTTTGTGCAAACACCTCTTTCACTCTTGTAAAAGAGATGGAAGTTGTCACGTTGAGTTTTGTCTGAAATTTATCGATTGGCGAATACAATTGTTCTGATTTTTGCCGCCTCCTTATCCGTGGCCAACACTGACAGCCATCTAAGGCGGAAGTCGTTATTTATACATGTCTTCTCTTATCCGTTGGAAAACCGAGCAAACCACGACATTGGGGTACAACTCATGACTTAAGTCTCAAAGACTCTTTTTGACGCAAATCGTTACTTCTGGAATAGTTGCTAAACATCGGGTAAATACACGCGCTTATTTATAAGAGCTAAATCCGACGTCAACTAGGCATTTGTATATGTAAAAACTGTGAACAAGAAGTCTCTATGCCTTATAGTGAGGCTGCCTGAAATTTCAGCTCTCATTCGTTTCCGATTGTTGATATCCCGGCGTCTCTTTCTCCTCATTTTTATTTACTATGTTTTCAGTTTTTACATTACGGGACTGTCTTTCCTAGACGGCAAATTTATTTAAAATTCAATTATCCACCATTAAGTTTTGCAACTTCTAAAGTCCACGTATTGTAAAATGTTGAGGGATTTTCTATAGAGGGAAAAAGTCTATCCCTTCTGTCTGCCATATATATATATATAATATATATATCTATATATATATACTTCCTCGAGCAGACCGTTCACACGTTTGTACATGGACATTGTCTTGTATATATATTGCACAGTTGTAATATAATATATATATATATATCATATATATATATATATTATATATATATATATATAGATATATATATTATATTACATATATAAAATCATAACGAAGTTGGTTCATGAGGCAGACGAGCAGTGTACCTGGTCGGCATTGTGGAAAAAAAGTGCTCAAACTCTAATCTATTGCATTGCCGGAACCCACCAACACTCCGGCAAATTCATATGTAACATACACTCAACTTAAGTATTAAATTATTGTTTAAATATATATAAATATATGTATATATTCGTGTGAATTTATTACAGCATCGCATTGCAAACATCGATAGTAAGAAGTCAACAAACTACGAAACGCGTGAATCACCGATCATGTTTCACCTGTCTCTGTCGGAAAAGAGCTCATTAAAGAGCAGCGTAAGTGTGCGATTTGTCTGCCATGTTAGAATCTATTTTTCGTCTATAATTGAAACCGTCTAGTAAGATTTTAGAAAACCCGAAGGTCATCTGACCTGTTAGTTCCGTTTTCACTGCCTAGATATGTGCTTACTTATATATGTAGTTAGTATACCCAGAAGACAACGGTATACTGTCAACCCGAATTTACTATATATCTAGATGGAGTCTGCCTTACTAGCTTCAACGAATAGAGGACAAATAAACCAAACCGGCGGTAGCAGAAACTGTATCGTCCAGCTATTACTATGCGTATGTTCTTTAGTTTATTATATGGTATAGGTTTTTAGTAGTATTAATTAGGGCACAGCGTACATTAGCGTGAACGAACGAGCTCTTTTCGATCACGGCCACTTGTTTCGTCACGCTTGTATTTTAGCGAGGTGAAAATGACCCTCGGCGCCCTTGACCTCTATGGCCTTGGCCAGAGTGACAATGACCGCCACCTGCTGACCGATCTGAACAGCGTCACAACGTCACCTCAGCCGCAGGTTAGTTAGTTAATTAATTACTTAGAGCTAGATAGTACTAGTTTGTCTTGTGATTATAGATAGACGTCAATAGGTGCCGACGATGTCGGACCACGGCGCGATTCACGTGAATCGAAATGTTTTACAGACGTCAACAATCAAACAAGTCTGACACAGATGCGGCTAACGTATTTGTATATATATATATATATATATATATATATATATAGTGTGTTGGGGATTTGGCTTGCCCGAAATGCGATGCCACCAGCAGACTATTACAAACGAAACAAAACGTATATATGAGTATATACGATAATATAAACGGCCAGCGAGCTGTGGCGAAAGCAAGAGGAGTAATTTCAGATACGCGGGTGCAACGGGCAGGGTATAAAAAGTTAGAAACAACACTTGGCCACGTATGAGAGAATAGAGAAGAATTGGTTGATTATATATATTGATTGATTTATTATTCGCTTGGCATGCATACATAAATACACATGTCTCTCTTTCATATCAGGGGCGCTTAGAACGGCAGCATATATGTTACCTACGCATCCATATAATCCATGTCTACGTGGATTATAATAATCAATACCTACTTAGTATTTGGGACAACCTCTTCTTTGTAATATCGACCGGGTCCTTTCTAACATTTGGTCCTAGAGCTAGGGCCTCCGACAGCTCTCTATCTCTGCTCCCCCTATTTATATATATATAGTGTGATGATTACGTAGTTGTTAAGTAACCAAGCGTTTTCAATAGCCATATCGAAAGCAAAGGCATGCAAGCTTGCGTAGGGTGTATGAGAACGTTAGGTATAAATTTTGAGGTTAGGTAGAACTCGGCAAGAGAATAATTTTTCTTAGTGGAAGGAGGGGGCGAAAACGTCTTAGCAAAATTTTACGGTTCTGAACGTGAAAACTCTAACGTAAAACATAACCACTCTGACTGTCGAAGAAGCTTAGTTACTTGACAACTACTTAACGCAGCACCATCACTTTGGTACAAAAATGGTGGGCATTAAATTTGCTATTGCGTGAGAGTGGTCTTTTGGACGTACATTTTTAGTCGTAATGAAAAAAATTACGATTTTTTCACGAAAAAGCGTTAACGTAACATATTGACTTCTTATGACTTTCCTCAATCTGGCTATTCGCTTTTCGCTACGCAAGCTAGTAAAGTGTCGTCCGTTGCGCAAAATTTTCGCGCCGAACACGCTGGTATAATCTGTTCCTTCGTGCGTTGACTGGTTATGCCGCAAACGTAGATTTCGCACAA